>PVNU02003801.1:1200000-1508003 GCA_003013855.2 Liriodendron chinense | reverse complement strand
TCCCTCACTACTTGCTACAGAAGAGTGCTAGAAGCTGCCGGTAGAACTAGACTAACATTGGACTCTTGGGCAGGTACTTACTCTTCTAGAACATAGGACGTCACAACAGCTGATCTCACAGCTATACACCGTTCCCTTCAGTAGAAAACCTGACCGGAACAACTCTAGAGCCTTCAGCTACGTGTAAGCTTGGAACGGCAGGAAGAAGCATGACCATGCTACAACCGCTCGGTAAGTCCCATCAACCTCTGATGGTTCTTAGGGCGCAACATAACGAACTACTGAAGTAGAGCCTGAAAGTCTCGGGTAAGACCGAAGTAAGAAGCCAAAGAAGAAGTGACCGAAGTATAGACGGAACCAACCGTCTACCACATGTTGCTCGAGAAGTAGCTCGGGGCCGTACAGAAGTATACTCTTGCGCTTCAACCTGTTAGAACCTCGATCCTTGAGATAGTAAAAGACAAAGTAGAGTCCACCGTTGCTAAAAGGTTACGCATGAAGGGATCCCTAGAGTCCTCAGGGGTTCAAATGATAGAGCTTTAGTAGCCGATGTTGTAACCGAAATCTAAGCTTGAAAAACTCCTCTAGGAGATCAAGCCCTCGACCTAGTAGTAGAAGGAGTAGAGCTCGAAGCAGGTCTGGGTACTCGAGCTTCAGATTAAGCTACAGCTTTAGTATACTAAGCTGAAGTTTGAGTACGCTGAGAAATCTGCTTGAACCGTGTGATAACTTACGTCCTTTTCTTTTAAAAAACCAAAAACTCTAAAAAGACTTTACCTTTATGATCTACAAAAACCAAAAACTTTCAAAAACTAAAAAAACCGAAAAACTTTAAGCGCCCTGAAACTTGTTCGCCCGTAACGTCTGGTACTAACTAGGGTTGAACAAGGTTTCAAGGCCAACGACGGATTTGTCCGGAAAAAAAATCCTTCGGTCTCGGGAGTCTACCGAGAAACCGACTAAGTTTTCATCCCCTTGTCTACTGGTAAGTCCTGGGGTGTGAAGGAGGGGACTTCTCCACCCCCAACTACTAAACCCGCTTCTCAGTGCCAGACCGGGTTACTGGTACTGAAGAGCGACCAGCCCAAGCCCTAGACTCAGCATAAGTCAGGGAGGGCCTAGTGAATGGAGCGTAACGTCAAGCAGACCAAGGCGTCACTCTGTGTTCAAACCTTGGACCTGTAGTCTGGTTAGATCCCGACCGGTGAAGGGAAAGAACCAGGTTACCTACCCGACGAAGACGGGGACCGACTACTAACTACTACAACTGAAACGTCTCTACCCGTTCAGCACGGGGAACGATTAACCACTACTCTACCCGCTCAGCACGGGGAACGACTAACTTCACCCGTCCAACACGGGGACCGACTAACTTCACCCGTCCAACACGGGGACCAACTAACTTCACCCGTCCAACACGGGGACCAACCCGTTCAAACGGGGACCAACCCTCGTCCACAGTCTCATTGGACCAGGACTTCGACGACATAAACAGAAGGAAGAAGCAGAAGTAGTAAAGGAGGAAGAAGACCTCCGAATCTCCCAAGCTCTTAGACTAGGGTAGCTTACCCCCCGGTGCATCGGGTTTGATCCGAGTAGCCCTCCCCTTTGTGTAGTGCAGTTCGGTTGATTCCCTCCTGGATCTTTGCAAGGTTCTCCTGGCTTGACGAATTGGATGGGTGAGCACCGAAATTTCTTCCTTCTCTTGTCCATGAAGGTTGCCCTGTATCCGAGTCCCCACTTGCGTTGGTTATATACCTAGCGATACCTTTCTGGACTTGAAGTGATTCTTCATTCGGTATTTGAGGCTCAGACGCTCTGCCGGTGAAAAGACACGGTCCACCCTTATCGGTTCTGGATTGGCGATAGAGTTCACAGTCTCGAATTCGAAACTGTGAAACGGGATGTCTTCTTCAGAGTGCTGGATATCGATGACCGGGATGTCTGGTTCAGTGGCAGTAGCATTGGAAGGAATGATGAGCTCCTTCTCTGCATGGATAGAGATCACTTGATTTCCACAGATATACTTCACTCGTTGATGCAGGGTTGATGGCACAGCTCCAACCTTGTGCAGCCACGGTCGTCCGAGCAGCATGTTGAAAGAGGCTGATATATCCAGGATTTGGAATGTGATGGTAGAAACTTCTGGACCTATCTGTACCTCTATGTCGACCTCCCCTTCCACTGATCGGCGGGTGTTGTCAAATGCTCTGACGCATATGGTGCTGGGTCGGAATGAAGAAGGACTGATTCCCAGGCGTTCCGCGGTCTTGAGTGGGCAGACATTTAAGCTTGAGCCATTATCGATAAGGACCAGCGGAACACAGAGGTCTTTGTATCGTAAGGCTATGTTGAGGGATCGCCCATGATCTCGTCCCTCTGGTGGCAACTCATTATCGGTGAAGGTGATGGCGCGCGGAGCCAGTAGCTGTCCAATCATCAATGCAATCATCTCTGGTGCCGTATCGGAGGAGACATGAGCATCATTCAAGGTCTTGGCAAACATTTCTCGGTGTATGCGAGATGTGCAGAGTAGCTCCCATACTGAGATTTGTGCAGGGATTGACTTGAGCTGAGTTGCTACATCGTATGCGGCTTCATTTTTGCTGCCGAGGCCTGAGAGGACGCCTTTGGGATCTCCTCTGTTTTGATTATCTCTTCGGATGCAACGCCCGTTGGGATTCATGTTTCCCACTTCCGCACATTCTGGATAGTGCCATGGAACCTCTTTGTAGTTTTCCTCCCTTTTGCCTTCTAGGACCACTGGTTCTTGCAACGGTGCTGGTGTGGGTACCAGATCTTCCTCGTATAGAGCTTTTGCCTTGAGAACTACATTGTTGCCTGTGCTGAAGGGGTAGTATCGAGGCTTGTCTTCATAGACCACATAAGGTCGTGGTCCTGGCTTGACTGTTCCTGGGGCAGGAGGCTCCCATGGAATGAATACTGGTCCTCTTGATATGGCAGGAGGTTTCTCTGTTCGTCCGAGCTGCCGTAGCGTGATTGATATGCCTCCGGGACTTGCCCCTTGCAATATGACAGGCTTGACTGGAAGAGATCCTTCCAAGACAACGGGCTCTTGCTGCTGATGAGTATAATCCTTCCATTGCGGATTGGATTGTTCTGGAGTTGCCCCTTGCAAGATGACAGGTTCGTATGTGGGCTCAATGTATGATTGTGCTCCTTCCAGGACGACTGGTTCCCAGCTTGAATGGTTGTAAGGTGCCCCTTGAACAACTGGTATATCATATGGAGGTGCTCCTTCAAGCACTACTGGCTCGGAGATTGAAGGAAGAAAGGGACTTGCCCCTTGCAAGACTGGAGGAGGATTTGTTGGCTCATAGGTGTAGGCATGAATGGACTGAATAGGGGAGAAGAAGCGATCGATATGGTCCCCTTCTTCTATACTATTGACGGCAGGGCCACGAGACGAACTGGGGTCCGTTGGATGCTGAGGCAGAGGATTCTGAAGGATGTTGGTGGAAGCTGCTGGAGAAGTTCCAGGGACCGAGATGACGATCTTGCGGTCATCAATCAGGTCTTGTATGGCATTTTTCAAAGTATAGCATCGATCAGTGGCGTGGCCACGTCCTTGATGGTAGGCACAGTACTCATTTTCTCGGTAATTTGGAGGCAGAGGATGAGGCGGAGGCCTAGGTGTCATCAGAGTGAGTAACTGCTTTTGTACCAGCGTAGTCATGATTTGACTAAGTGGTTGACTGAGTGGAGTGAACTTCCTGAACTCCCTGTAATTCTGCCTGTTCTGGTATGAGTATTGGCCATTTCCCCTGAACTGCTGCTGTTGTCGAGGTGGCTGTGGCTGAGGATTCGGTTGTGGCTGATATCGCTGAGGCTGATGCTGAACTTGATTCTGCTGATACTGTTGACGTCCTTGTGGGGGAGCACGTTGATTTCCTTGAGCAGCGGTGTTGATGTTGTTTACCTCTGTTGGGCGGGGAGGAGAACCATTGCGGTTTCCATTCCCGTGCCCGATAGGTCTTCCTTCCACTCTGTTCCTCTTGACTGGAGTGGCTTGATGAGGCCATGGGGAGATCGTCCCGGCCCGGATTCCTACTTCAACTTGCTCTCCAGCACGGATCAATTGTGAGAAATTCGCATATGGATGCGAGATGAGATACCCAGATATGCCTGGGTATGTTGAATGAACAATCATGGAGATTGTTCTTCATCGTCGATGGGTGTCCGCATTCTGGCTGCCATAGCTCGCCAACGTCCCACATAAGCTGATAGTGTTTCATCACTCCTTTGCCTGAGTGCTGCAAGATCGGCTCTTCTGGGTGCCATGTTGAGATTATATGCGAATCTGTCGACGAAAGCCTGGGAGAGCTGTTCCCATGTTCTGATGCGGTGGCAGTCCAATGAAGTGTACCAATCTAGGGCATCGCCCTTCAGAGATTTTTGGAACAATCGAATGAGGGCCCCTTCGTTTCCTGAGATTGCACTCAGCTCTCCACAGAAGGCCTTGAGATGTGCTGTGGGACAACCGCTGCCGTCGTATCTTTTGAACTTTGGAACCTCAAAGTTTTGAGGTACCCGAGCATCTGGGAAAGGACACAAGTCTCTGAACTTGGTCGAAGGTAAGTCGATTCCTTGCTGTCGCTGAAGCTGATTTTGCAAGATCTGGAACTGCTCCCGCAACTCGTCCAGTCCTGAGTGATCTGTTCGAGCGACTGGTGCCTCCTGGAATAAGGCACGTTCTTCTTCGGCATAGTGGTCGATGTCTTCGACCCTATGGGCTTGCTGAAAAGCAACCGCGGGTTGTTGAAATTGGTTTGATGATTGAACTGGATTCTGATGAACTTGAGCTTGAAATGATGGTGACTGAACTGGAGACTGTACTGAAGGTTGAACTGGAACTTGCTGGAAATTAACTGGATTTTGTTGAATTGAAGATTGATGGAAATTAACTGGATTTTGCTGAATTGAAGATTGCTGGAAATTAACTGGAATCCCATCGGCGGGGATGTGCTGGAATTGAAAAGTGCTCCTGTTTGCAGGAGGCTGAGATGCTGGGAAGTGACCCCCTTGTTGGGTATTCGCCACTGTCCGCTGATTGATGTGGGCTTGACACTGACCCCCATTGTGGGCATTCGCCAGTGCTGTCCCTGTTGCTGGAAATTGAATTGAAATCCCATCGGCGGGGGATGTGCTGAAATTGAAAAGGTGTCCCATCGGCGGGGACGTGCTGAGATCTACTGAGATTGTTGTTTGCAAGATTGACTGGAAGCTGACTAGATGTTCCTGCAATGGAAGTGCTCTGAGATGGCCTTGTCGTCGCAGGAAGATATTGAGAAGGATGCCCCATAGCGAAGGGCTGAGATGGCTGCTGTCGGTAGTCTTGGGCAGACTCCGATGGTTGTGCTTGATTTGAACTGGAGGTCGGGAGGACCCGGCATGGCTGCTGAGCTTGCTGAACTGGGCCAACCTGATTGTTGGCTGCTGCGGTGGTTTGTGCTTGCATGAATTGCAAGAGCATTTCTTGCATTGCTCTCATTCCTTGTGCCAATTCTTGTATGATTGGCGTATTGTCAACGGGCTGTTGCGCTGGAGGTTGCGCTTCGGCTATTTCGAGAGCAGGGAAGTGATGAGTTTCTTCTTCGTGGTCGGACATGGCTTGCTGAGCCCGAGTGCGGATTATGCTGCGGAAGGGAAGCTGTCTCCGAACACGTTGAGCCCGAGGTGGCGCAATGGTGAGGACTATACTCTTTTTGGGTTTGGGATTTTCTATTTTTTGTTGGTTTTGGAATTTTCTTTTTTTTTTTGTTTTGGGTTTTGGGTAGAATGCTATGCAGATGAGATTGTATGAGGATTAGTGACTTTCAAGTACGGGAAGGATCCTGTTTTTCAAGTCGGATCACGACTAGTGGGACTAGCTCATCCCCAGCAGAGTCGCCATTCTGTGGACCCTCGCCGATTTCTCCGCGCTCCCACACGACGTCGTTCTCCCTTTCCTTTCGGAAGAAGAAGAAGAAGAAGAGGTGCGTGCGTGCGAAATCGCCGTTTGTGCCACTGGCTTGCCTCGTTCTCGAGGGCTTCGTTTGGTTGTCGTGTTGAGCTGAATATGTTTAAGTGAGTTTATATAAGACCAGAGTCGCCACTAGCCAGTTACTTCGAATCTACAGTCGGCTAGACCCCGTAGAAACGTTAGAGAAGGGAATCCGAAGATTCCTTCCTCTAAAATGACTCCTGTTGATCTGCGGTCAGAGATTCAAGGTAAGGGATCACGGTTACAGGGTGGGAAGAGGTTAGGCACCCCACACACTGCCCGTACCGAAGTACGGTCTCTACTTCACAGAATCGATCGGATACTTGAAAGTCTAGTTTAATCCTCGTATATTCTCATGGATGATATGATGCATGAATGCGGGTCTGAACAGTAAGAGTTTCTGATGGGCAGGTTCCAACAACGGGCAAGCCCAGAGCGTACGCTCGAACTGACAGGTGCTTAATGTAAGACGTATGCAGTGTGCTTGAATGATCAAGGTGTTTTATGGTGAAGCATGAATGCAGGTCTGAACAGTAAGAGTTTCTGATGGGCAGGTTCCAACAACGGGCAAGCCCAGAGCATACGCTCGAACTGACAGGTGCTTAATATAAAGACATATGCATGTGTGTTTGAGTAATCAAGGTGCTTGTAGTGAAGCAGGGGGGTTGGAAGAAAAGTAAATGTTGCACTTATGCTAGATGCAAATGAGATGATGCTGGAAAATGAGTAGCTGGGTGGACGGAGGTGTCGCAAGGGTTGGCTTCGAGTGGCTGGATCAAGACTTGGATGGCTTGGGAGGCTTGGACCAGTGGTCAGGCTGGGCTGGACCAGGGTTAGACTCTCCTCACTCGGGCTCTCCTTGGTGGAAAAATGGGCTAAAGGGTGGAGAGATGGACTCAGATCTCTCGGGCTGAAATGGACTCGAATGGCTTGTTGAAATGAGAAGGGGAGGGGGGTATTTATAGCAGCAGAGAGTGGCAGAAGTCGTAATTTCGTCCGGGCGGCCTGCCATGGGCCGCCCGTACGGCCGCTCCTCGGTTTCCAGCAGAGTACGGCCGTTCCCTCGGGGCTGCTGTTGGACTCGCTGGTCGACTCAGTGAGTTGACTCAGCGGGTCGACTCGGTGGTTTGACTCGACGGGTTGACTCGACGGGTTGACTCGGTGTTTTGACTCGACGGGTTGACTCGACGGGTTGACTCAGCGGGTTAACTCAGCGAGTTGACCCAGTGAGTTTGACTTTTTTTAGGATTTTTTGACTGGCCTTTTTTATGGGGGGTTTTTCAGGGTGGTTTTTAGGACTGGGTTGACTGGGTTCAGGCTTGAACTGGGCTATGGAATGGGGCTTACAAGGGTGAGTTTGGCTGAGTTTGGACTTGGGATTTGGGGGTATGGTCCTCCGTTCAACCAGCTATCTCTACCAACAGTGTAGCCGAAGGTGGGGTGTCTACAGCACCTCAATCCTAACTGCCCATCTTGTGGCTCACGAATCATGATAGATGGGGCATACCCCAAAATAAAATTGTTTGGATGATAATAATCTCTATTTAATTAGCGTTTGGTCAGTTAATTTGGACCATTGACTTTTCTTCATTTTAACCATCCATTTAATTGCTACTAATTGCACTGATAGGATTATTCCCATCTCGCATGCCATTCACTATTCTAACCATGCGCGCATGCATGTCATGTGTATGGTATGCATGCACTTGAACAGTCATAGTCTGCCAGAGTATCAATATTTTTTGTATTTTGTGCACATACAGTCATCTGTATTCTAACCACCTAGCATGTTTCTGTCCATGCAAGGGATCTGTCCAAGCAAGGTCCTGGGTATTTTGGTCTATACCAAATGGGCCTCTTTCTTGCATGGACCAATTTAAATGCTGACATTGCTTTACCTCAAGTGCATATCTGCAACCTTGGTCTATACTAAATGGGCCTTTGTTCATGTTTATGAAAGATTTTTCCTGTTAAAATTGAAAAAGAGAGTTCCTTGTGGCCTTCATCCCTAGGAAATAGAATTTTCTTTTTTGTGAGGTACATTTTGTGGTGTAATTCAGAGATAGATAAGTCCTTCCCTCCTTTACCAAACCTTGTAGTGTAATTCATGATCAAAGGCATAGATCGGCTCTGTATTTCATGAGCCTGATGATCATGAACGTCAGGAGGATTGCCCCACGAAAATCTTTTCCCGGTGTTTTCTTAGACCTTTCCCGGCGCCAGTAAAAATCATTTTTATTGTAGTGTTCTTTGTTTCTTTCCTTGTAGAATTGTAGATGGACAATGAGCAGTGTTCCTTATTTTTTTTTTCTCAAGCATATATCACACGTCTTTTTAAGATTCTCAACCTAAAATTTTCATTATTAATCATTCTTATATTCAAAATTCCATTTCCTTTTTTCATTTTTTAACTCTGTATAGTACTTTGCATTACCATCATGTGCAATTCATGAAAACTTAATGAGCTGTCAATGCCACTATATATTGAAATTCATGCCTTCAACTTGCCAAGATATCAAGAAATGAATGGATAATTGTCCTAGAATTTATGAGCTATAATAAGATGTAGTGGTGTTACAGGCCAGGTTATGGGTAATTCAGGAGTGTACCTGCTATGTAACAGTTGCGGTGGTGCCAGCCATAACCGTAAAATAAAAAAAACAAAAAAAAAACTCTTCATTTGTCTACTTTAATCGTTTTATTACATGCTTTCATTTGTTTAGTTTAATCTTTTTATTGTTGATACGTAAACACATAGCTAGGTTGAAAAAAATATCTCTTCATTTGAAACAACTGTAAGTTCCACTTTTTTTATATTCAAATTCTATTTAATTATTTTTCTTCAGAAATGCTAAGGATGTGTTTGGAATTTTAAATTTACCAACTTAGTGGTGACTAATTTGTGGCATTTTTATTTTAATCCTTTCTTCTTAGTGGCGACTTTTAATTAATTGTATTTTTATTATATTTGTTCATTTATAGTTGAAATGTGATATTGATATGTTTCATGGGTCAACTTGTCATTTATTGCTTTGCAGGATAAATTTGAGATAGACATGAGTGATACTCATATTCAATACGCCGTGAATGATATGATGAAGGACCGACTGCAAGAGTATCGTGTGGAGTTACACCAACACTACAAGCAGTTCGGCATGCATGAGGAGGCAGTGTACATCATGCACCAGGAGGCATCACGATGGATGAGTGGCAGATTCTTTGTGAGCGATTTCGTTCAAAGAAATTTCAGGTGATCTGTATATATTTCTCTTATAGAATAGTCTTTTCATATATATTACCTTACAATTCATAATGTTCTTTAATTTTTGTATTCCAAAGAGGAGCAAAAAAAATCTGAGAATAGGGCAAAGTTGATAGTGAACCACGTTGCAGGTTCTAAGTGCCTCAGGCACAACGTGTTCTCATCTGCTGCAACTTGTTTCTTTTTTTTCTTTTTTTTTTTTGTGGTCCCTACATCTGTTGCATTAAAGACCACATCACTGGCTACAGTTCTGCACCACTAAACCAAGTCATTGTTTCCTTCTAACATGATCGGCCCATCTACTGCTGTTGCATCTGTTGGATTGGTGCTGGTTGGACACTGTCAATCATTATTTAGATCCATTGATTTGTCTATATCCATGATCAGTGGACAATTGTGGAGCTGTATTGTTGTATCTCAGTGACATGTTTGCTGGGCTCAGTAACCATTGATTAAATGGAACGTTTTGTTTGTGGCCCAGTTTGTCATTAAGCCTGAGGCCCAAAACGTTGTTGGTTCTTGTTTTGTTGTTGTGGACGGATCACTATTGGATCTGCTTGCTAGATTTTGTGTTGCTGGATTTACAAGTGTATTGTGCAATTTACACACTGCAATCTTGTTAGCCATTGTTCACTGTGTGTAACGACCCTAAAATTTCGGTAGAAAATTTTTTTTTTAGGAACAATAATGGATTTAACTAAATAAATTTAAGATAATAAATAAAAGAAAAGCATGAACTGATTGGTTAAAGCTCTCTTAAGCGAGAGGGAAGATTAGGGATCAAGTCCTATCACTAACAAGAATTTAATTTTCTTTTTTTACTCTAAATACAAATTTTGAAATTCAAACTTATCTTATCTTATCTCAACCAACTCATTTTATCCCAACCAACTCCTTCTTTAAAAAGAGAAAGAACGAGGGGGTTATTCATCATAAAAGAAGGGAAATAAAAGAAAGGGAAAAAAAAGGAGAGAAGGAGGAACTGAGGGATCTTGCGGCTAAATCAAGTAGGTGTTCCTTCTATTTCATTTAAGTAGGCCAGATCCAACCAATGAACGGGTCAGATCGTCCATCCGTTCATTTTACGGATCTAAGGACCCTATTTTTATCTTAACCTTTGAATATATGATCGTGATTGGTGGGAATCATTTGGGTGGGCCAGGAATCGATCTGGACGAGTCATAATGACCATAAGGCCAAAATGTACATGGGCCACAAAATTCAGATCGATTGGACCTTCAGATGGGTCACATCGATTGGATGAATGATAGCCTTTAAAATTCTTTTATTATTATTTTATTTAATTATTAAATTAATTGTGATAAATTTATTTTATTCCAAAACATTATTGGGCCTACAATGAGGTGTCCGACCCAATGGTCGGACCAGATTTCTTGTAAACCACCCCATATAAGCCTACAATAATAATAACAATAATAATTAAAAAAAAAAGAAAAAAGTGTTGCTGGACTTCCAGCGTCAGAGACGCTGGACATTGACACTGGAATGTCTAGCATTAGTGTTTTTTTTTAAAGTGACGTGGGGGCCCCACTCATGGTACCCACCTTGATAGATTTAGTATATCCACTCCGTCCATTTAATTCTCTAACTCATTTTAGGATTGGTATCCGAATTTGGACCCAAACTGAGGTCCGAGTGGGCCACACCACATGAAACAAATTAATGGTGAAAAAATTATAAAATAAAAATGAAAATAAAAAGATAGAAATTCTGGGCTTGGGCCCATTGTGATGAAATCAGTAGATCCAAGCTAACCATATGTTGTATCACGATGTTTTACAGCTTGGGTCCAAAAATCAAGTAAATACGAATCTCAGATAGCCCACACCACTTAAAATAGTAATGATAAAAACACACATGGTTGAGGCAGTCCGATTTTGGATTGCTGTCCACTTTTGGGACCCAATTGGAGACATTTTGAGAAATTTAATCCGTCCAATATCTTAATAAACAAGTTTTCTATTGAGGACAAAAAATGGCTCGTATAGGATATTCTAGTGGACCATACCAAGACAAACAGTGGGGACAACACCTGTCCACTGGTTTGGAACTTGTGGGCCTCACTGTGTAGTATTTGGAAATTCTTATCCACCCAATCTCTTAAGTAATGGGTTATTAGTTTTGTAACAAAAAATCAGCCCAATCAGAGTTCCAAGTGGGCCATGCCAGGTGAAATAGTGGGGAGGTACGGTATGGATTCTCATAAATGGATCATTTTAGGATATCCCACGATAAGATCCTTGCAAAATATAATTAACCATTTTTTTGTAGTGTACCATTGGAGAACTTGTGACCAAGAATAGGATGATCCACCAGTCAAGTGGGCTGTACCATCAGAAAAATAGTAAAATGGCCATTCCTTTTGAAAAAGTGGGTCACAATAATCGAATCTGGACCATCCATTAAGGAACCAAACTCCAATAAAGTATAATTCAAATTGAAAATAAGTATATTTAAGGCCAGATTGGTGATAAATAAATATAAATTACAGTTATTGTAGATTAAGGACCGATTTTACTCAGGATGTGACAGAATTAATAAAGTAATCGCCACTATAAACAAGTGAGTACATCTCAACACGTTTCCTTGTCATTTTAAATAAGTAGGTTATGTGATGAACATAATATGTAATGTTGATTGATGCTCGTTTAAATATTATTCAAATAATTGCCATTTATAAAAAAAATGTCATGAAATGTTGCCTCTCAAAAGGAGAGATGAAATGTATGGATGTGAATTATTGCACGCATTCATGAGTTATTGTGCCTGAAGTTCGACTCTGGAAGACCGGTAGGTATTTAAGTACCGGTTACCCAGGGACCATCTTGGAAGCCCATTAACATGTGGAAGTCCGCCCTATAAGGAAGGGGGAGCTGATTGATGGGGTCCAATCGAAGCAAGTAGAAGATTGAATATATGCCCATTTGATGCATCATTTCATATTAAACTCATTCTTGCATTAATTATGTATTACATGTATTTGATGGCATGTGTTTATCCTGCTCAGTTGAAATGCATGTGAACCGTATTAGGTTACTCACTGGGCTTTGCAGCTGACGTTGTAGATTAAAAATATACAGATGATGTGGACGTTGAACCTTCAGAGAATGCCCCTGATGATGAAATGGGACCACTAGAGGAACCGCAAGACTATTGGCCTAATTTAACCGAGGAAGAAGTGGCGGCCCTAAACTAAGACGTTTAGACTATATTTGTTTTATTTTGTTATTTTTAATAATTAGCAGGCATCTAATAAAGTCCCAAATGGGTGGACTTAGTTTATAGTTAAATATTTCATGAACAAATGGTAACTTAGTATTTCATTATTTTATGCTTCTTAAAGTGGTTTAAAATTATAAATGCATTTGGTGCACCAGTTATACCCCGTAAACAGGGCCGGAGGGTGCACACTCTGAGTCTGGATTTCGGTGCGTGACACTGTGGATCGTTGTTGTGGGCCTGGTGTATTGCTGTTGTGGGCTAGAATCACTGTGGGGATCCGGATCTCTGGTTATAGTTGATGTTGCTGCTCTCCATCTACAAGCCACAAGTGGGTGTGCAGGGGATTTACATTAGCACTAACAAAGATGACATGCTGTCAGTTCGTATGAGACTTCACTCTCCAATCGATATTCTATTTATATTTGCTCGGTCAATTACAATTCATAATTTAAATAAGAATTGTCACCACCTCTACATAATTTGTTCGGTCTATTTATATTGTTCTTTTGCAACCAGTTACCACAAATCACTCTTTCCATGTATGGACGGATAAGATTAAGGAATGCATGATGACCAAGTTTTGAATTGATAGAATTGTCTTTGCAATAGAGGTGTGCCGTCCATGGGGTATCAATGGTGGGCCCCCAACTGTTGAAATTGCACATGGTCAAGATCACGTAGGCATGAATGAATGGAGCATGCCTACATAGTCTAAATCTTCAATTCAAGTTGTATTTAGTTTCATAATATGATTTAAAAAAGAAAAATGAACACCTAAGTACATATTTTATTTATAAGTTATTAATTACTGGTATTGTATTTTGTTTTATTTTGCAGATTGTTTGTTTGTGATAGCGGGGATGTTCGTGTTGATTGATTTATTTTAATTACTGATATATATATATATTTTTTTCTGTTGTGGATAAAGAGCCGACCTGAAAGAAAGTCGATAGTACCGACCCGGGAAAGACAAGCCGACCCGTTTCAGGCTCTGGATACAAGTCGGGTCGTATTAACCCGATAAAGGTTGGTCGGCTCGGCCCGATATAATAAAGACCGTCTCAGACGAGCTGAACTGCAAATCCGTGATCTTAAGCCCACGCTGAGATATCAGGAGGAAATCGACATCCCTAACAAATAGGGATAAGAATCTTTGTTCGTTATGGGAAAATCCGAGGATCTCGGGAACCCAGCTGGCAGTCCGCTGGGATGACGACTCTCCGAAAGGAAAGCAGTTTCGCAACCTAAGTCTATAAATGAGGATGTTCTCTCCATTATCGAGGTATGAAAACACTGACATTGATCTACACTAAGATATTCTGTTATCAAAGATCATTGACTTAGGCATCGGAGGGTTATCGGCTGGGCCCCCAGCCACCCCCCTTATTCTCTGTATTTTTTACAGGATCTGAGGAATCCACCATCCCGATCGTTCCCTACGAGAAGTTCAACTCCATCCAACCGTTCAGATCCTAAATCTACATTCTCGTCTGTTGACCACTTTTTGGTAACAACAGATTGACGTCGTCTGTGGGAAACCGCCTTCTTCCTTTAACTAGGAAGTCTGTGTTCTCACCCAATCGTTTAAGACGATCTCAACATCTTCTCTCCCTTTCACAATGGTTGGGAAGAGAAAGTATAAAGGGAAAGCACCCGCAATCGCCGAACCTTCAGACGATCAGATCTCAGAAAATGAAGGGTCGTTTCCCGAAACCCCCGCCATACAACTCGGAGGGGATTCTCCTCGTTATGCTCAGCAGAGGGGGCAGCAAAGACCTCGTAATCGGGGAATCAGGTTTTCTTCTCGAAGAGCAGGTGGGGGGAGTCAACCAAAAGCTGGGGGGCGTTGATGAACGATTCGGCTACGTGGACCAGAGGTTGGACGAGATTAAAGCTCTACTAACCGGTCTAGTCCATCCAACAATCGCGAATGAAAGAGACCATGAAGGGCCTCAGCATACTCACCCCCGGCCTCAACAATCCCAGCACTCTCACCAGACTCGGCTGTCACAACGTTCTCAACAGCCCATTCCGGTCGAAGAAAGCGAGGCCGCCAGCAAATCAACCGGAGCAAGGTCTCGACCAGCAACGGACTTGCTTGCCAACGATCTGCGACATCGGCTCGAGGAACGGAGGACGGCTCGTCTCGAGCATGAACGGGCCGATCGTGAAGCCAGCAACCGGGTAGACGACAACCTAAGCCCACTGGAGGCCGAGCTGAAAGAACTCCGGGAACAAATGGGCGATATACAGAGAGCACAGCGAGCCCGAGCACCGATCGCAATAGACGCGCTGGTCGACTCATCTGAGTCGCCGTTCACCGATGAGATTCGTGAAGAACCCCTTACCAAAGGGTTTAAAGTTCCTCAGCTGAAGCAATATTCAGGGATATGAGATCCGGCGGAGCACTTAAAAAACTTCAAAGTCCGCATGGACCTCCTCGGGGCCAACGGACACATTATGTGTAAGGCTTTTCCATTGTCCTTGACGAGCTCGGCATGGACTTAGTTTCGCAACCTGAAACCCAGAACAATCAGCTCGTTCTCTCAATTAAGCCGAGCCTTCGCCACTCAGTTCATCGGGAGCACCGACCCGAGGAAGCATTCGACACACCTTGCGGCAATCAGGCAAAAAGAAGACGAGTCCCTAAAAGATTACCTCGCGCGCTTCAATTCTGAAGCAGTACAAGTTGAAAATCTCTCACAAGATGTGTTGTTACAGACTATGATTGGAGGGTTACGAGACCGAAGATTCTTGTGGTCTGTTGGGGAAGAGCCACCTCAGTCCGTGGCCGAATTTTTAGATCGAGCGGCTAAACACATCAACGCCGAGGAACTGGTTAATGCTCACCGACCGATGACCAGGAATAAGGATCGTCAAGATAATAGCAGCTCGAAAAGACACAGGTCGGAGCGGAAGTCAGAGCAGAGGTCACCAGCTCGGAGCGGAGGTCAGCTCGGAGGTCACCAGCTCGGAGCGGATCTGCCAGTGGAACGAAATCGCCAGCACCGCGATTCGAAAAATATACGCCGCTCAACAAAACCATCGAGCAAGTGTATTTAGCAAAGAAAGGCAAATACAACTTTGAACGACCAGCGAAAATAAAGACCTATCCCAATAGAAGGTCGAAATCAAGGTACTACCTATACCATAAAGATCACAGTCACAACACCGTGGATTGTTTCGACTTAAAGCGACAGATAGAGACCCTCATCCAGCAGGGATTCTTGAAAGACTACATCGCTCAGCGCCAGGACGGTCGGAGGAACGAAGATCGGTCAGCCGACCTGAATGAAGAACTGAACAACAACCCTGTGGAAGAGATTCACATGATCTTCGGCGGATCGACCACTGGAGATTCCAGAAATTCACGCAAAAATTATGCGCGACAAGCGAGAACGTCCTAACCAGAACCGGGACTGTTTGGACAGTCTGTGAACATCACCAGCCGACCTTCAAAAGTCGCAAAAGTTACATATCGGGCGATAACGTTTACAGAAGAAGATGCCCGGGGAATCGTGCACCCACATGACGACTCCCTCGTCGTCTCAATGGTGGTAGCAAACAAAAGGCTCCACCGGATGATGATCGATACGGGAAGCTCGTCAGACATTTTGTACGCTTCAGCCTTCGAAAGAATGAAGATCGATCGTTCCAGATTAAGGCCAGTCAAGACTGCATTAACTGGATTCATAGGGGATAGCGTCATGCCGGAAGGAGAAATAACCTTACTAGTCACAGCCGGGGAAGAACCTAATAAAAAAATGATTATGGTCGATTTCCTCATTGTGAACACCCCCTCTGCCTATAACGCCATCATCGGCCGCCCTATCTTGCGAGCCCTCAAAGCTGCCGTTTCCATCTATCACCTAACAATGAAGTTCGAAACTGATGAAGGAGTCGGCGTAGTCAGAGGAGAACAGCAAGAAGCCCGTCGTTGCTACGAACTTTCTTTACGAGGGAAAAATAAAGGTGTAATATCAACTGTCTCTCACGCGTCCTCCTTGGACCCGAGAGAAGACGAGCAGGAGCGCGGATCACCAGCAGAGGAGTTGGTCGATATTCCCTTGTCGGAAGCCGATCCGACCAGGATTAGCCAGATTGGGTCACGTTTGACAGACGAGGTACGAGAAAATTTGGTAAACTTTTTAAAGGAGCATATAGATATTTTTGCATGGTCCCATGAAGAAATGCCCGGAATCTGTCCGGATGTAATAGTCCACCGACTCAATGTTGACCCGACCATCAAACAGGTCCGTCAAAAAAGGCGTACTTTCAACACGGAAAGGTACGCGATAATCGAAGAAGAGATGCAGAAACTGCGCAAGGCGGGGTTTGTCCAAGAAATATGTTATCTAGATTGGTTGGCGAATGTCGTCCTCGTCAAAAAAGTCAATGGGAAATGGAGGGTCTGTGTGGATTACACCAACCTGAACAAAGCTTGTCCTAAGGACAGCTTCCCACTACCAAGGATAGATCAGCTCGTCGACGCGACTGCTGGGCATGAACTTCTCAACTTTATGGACGCCTACTCTGGGTATAATCAAATCCAGATGTATGCTCCTGACCGGCAAAAAACCGCGTTCATCATGGATAGGGGCCTCTACTGCTACAAGGTCATGCCCTTCGGGCTCAAGAACGCCGGGGCAACTTACCAACGATTGGTAAACAAGATGTTTGTAGATCAACTAGGCAAAACGATGGAAGTATATGTTGACGACATGCTCGTCAAAAGTAAGCGGTCAGAAGATCACGTCAACGACCTATGCACTGCGTTCAGAATATTGAGGAATTATCGTATGAAGCTCAACCCTAGCAAATGTGCCTTTGGAGTGAGCTCGGAAAAATTCCTTGGCTTCATGGTGAACCAACGAGGAATTGAAGCCAATCCAGAAAAAATCCAAGCCCTCCTCAATATGAGCTCACCTCGCACAATTAAGGAAATTCAGCGGCTCACAGGAAGGATCGCAGCACTCAACAGGTTCGTTTCAAAGGCTACTGACTGGTGTCTCCCATTCTTCAAATAGCTGCGTAAATGTAAGGAAATGACATGGACTTCAGAATGCGAGCAAGTTGTTATGGAGCTGAAAGCCTACCTTGGCTCCCCACCATTATTGTCCAAGCTGGTACATAAAGAAGAATTGCTTCTGTACTTAGCAGTTTCAGGAGCAGCGGTCAGCTCGGCTCTTGTCCGAGACGACGAAGGAACACAAAGGCCCGTTTATTACACGAGCAAAGCCCTGATCGACTCGGAAACACGATACCCTCAAATCGAAAAACTCGCCTTGGCTTTAGTCACCTCGGCCCGAAAGTTGAGGCCATACTTCCAAGCGCATCCGATAGCTGTGTTAACCGATCAACCATTACGGCAGGTATTACAGAACCCTCAAACTTCAGGTCGCCTTGTCAAATGGGCCGTCGAATTGGGCGAATTCGACATACGATACCGACCCCGTACTGCAATCAAGGGATAAGCTGTAGCCGACTTCATCGTTGAGTTAACCAAGCCTTGCGAGGCTGAATGCGGTCATGAACCTGTCCATGATCAGGAGGTAAGTCATATCACAACTTTCTGGTTATTACACGTCGACGGATCTTCCAATTCACAGGGCAGTGGAGCCGGCCTTGTTCTGTCCTCACTTGATGGGATCAAAATTCAATACGCACTTCGATTCGGATTCCGAGCTTCAAATAATGAAGCAGAGTATGAAGCCCTCTTAGCCGGTCTTCGCCTCGCCTTGAAAATAGGAATCCGATCAGTAAGAGTGTACAGCGACTCACAACTTGTGGTCGGACAAGTGACTGCGGAATACCAGGCAAAGGGAGGAAGAATGGCTGCATATCTGAAGAGAGCTCAGGAGCTATTGTTGCGTTTTGACCGTTATGAAATCGTTCAAATCCCAAGAGATGGGAACACAAACGCAGATGCTCTCGCGAAGCTCGCATCATCAGCAGACGACGAGCTCGGTAGAATGATACACATCGAGTTCCTCCCTCAACGCAGCGAATGAATTCACGGGAGTTTTTCCAATATCGGCGAATCCAGATTGGAGGGATCCTATCATCCGATTTTTACAATCAGGCGAGTTACCCGACGACCAGAAAGAAGCTCGGCGCATCCGCTATAGGTCAGCTCGATATACGTTGATAGATGGAGTCCTCTATATGAAGGGATTCTCCCGCCAGTGTCTACGCTGTTTAGGACCCGAAGAAGCCGATTACGTACTACGTGAAATCCACTACGGATGTTGCGGGAACCATTCCGGAGCCCGAGCACTTGCGCAGAAATCGATCCGACAGGGATATTATTGGCCCACCATCCAGCAAGATGCCCGAGAGACCGTTAAGAGATGCGATAAATGCCAACGATTCGCCCCAATACCTCACCTGCCGCCTGAAGAACTCACTCCTATGGCCGGACCTTAGCTGTTTGCTCAATGGGGGGTTGATATCATTAGTCCACTCCCAACGGGAAAAGGACAAGTTAAATACGCAATTGTTGCCGTCGACTACTTCACAGAGTGGGTAGAAGTAGAACCACTAGCTACCATCACAGAAAAGAAGACAACGGACTTCATTTTGAGGGCAATTGTGTGCCGCTTTGGGATCCCGAATACCATAATCACAGACAATGGGCGACAATTTGACAATCAGGGATTTCGCGAATTTTGCAGTAGATTGGGCATTAAAAATGTATATTCGTCTCCTCACCACCAACAAGCCAACGGTCAGGTCGAAGCAATCAACAAAATTATCAAGAGCCATCTTAAAACGAAGCTCGGAGAAAGAAAATGGGCTTGGGCGGAAGAACTTCCTGAAGTGCTATGGGCCTACCGAACCACAGCTCGGTCCACTACCGGGGAGACCCCTTTTTTCATGGCATTCGGAGCCGAAGCCGTTGTGCCGGTGGAAATCGGAATGCCCACAAGCAGGACGAGCCATCATCGACCCGACCAAAATGAAGGTCAGCTGTGAATAAGCCTAGACCTACTCGACGAAGCAATACGAGTAGCCGCATATCAGCAGAGGGTCCGACGATACTACAACTCCAAAGTGCGAGAGCGACGATTCCGAGCCGGTGACCTCGTCCTTAAAAAGGTGAACATAAACGACAAGGCAAGCATATTTGGCCCTAATTGGGAAGGGCTATATAAGGTCGTCAGTTCACGTCGTCTCGGCACTTATCGGCTCGAAAACATGGAGGGTAAACCACTTCCTCATCCATGGAACGCTGAACATCTCAAGATCTACCATCCGTGAACAATGGGTTGTGCTTGGCGCAAAATGTGTTTCGGAACAATACTTTAATAAAATCCTTTCCTAGGAATTGTTTTACGACGTTCTTTCAGTACAACCTGATATCAGTATAGTACGCTTAAGCTCACTGAAATACATGGGGCAATAGGTGGCCGACCTGGCTAGCCAGTTCCAGATCAGCTCGACAATGCAAACTCGATACATCAACGACAATGCAAAAATAAATTCTACAAAGGGATTAGCAAAGTCTGCCTCTAAAGGGCTTGTATTAAAAACGAAATGTTGTATACATCTTTTAAAAAAAAAACAAAAAAAACAAAAAATACATTTAGTCCTTGCCGGCCCCAGACGGGCCAGCCCCATCATCTCCGACCCGCGTCTCCTCCTCCTCCTCGTCCTCGTCCTCGTCCACCGGCGTAAGATCAAGGCTAGGGAAATGCTTGAGTACGAGATGTCTGCACTCCTGGAAGCCGTCATTGTATAACTCCTCAGAAACTGCAGACAACTTCTCGAGCTCAGCCTTCGCCCCATTAACCTCGGCCGAAGACTTCAGGTGGACCTCTTTCAAAAGTCCAGCTAGATTCACCTTCTCCTCCTCGGCTGTCTTCAGAGCAGCTTTAAGGGATTCGACTTTATTCTCGTCAGATCGGGCCTTGGCCTCTGCCTCCTTCAGAGCCTCTTCCAGAGACTGGACCTGAGCTTGGGATACTTCCAGCTCCGATTGCGCGACCTTCAGCTCGGACTGGGTAGACGTCAGCTCGGACTGAGCGTCCTTCAGAAGAAGGATACATTTTTTCAGCTCAGCCTTCACGGCTTCAGTCTTCGTCTTCCACGAAGAAGCAGCAACCAGAGCTTTCTGCATCTGGTGATTCTGCTCGGCCATCACCTGGCGGATCATGATCAGTGCAGCCGAATCCTGCGAAAGTGATACAGTTAACATGTAAGTCAGAAAGCATCATGGGTATACGAAAAGAAATTAAAGAAGTTCATGAAATTACCCAGAGACTGCTCTCTATTACCACCCCGATCATTTGATCCGGGTCGGAGGAAGCTATGATATTCAAGTCTTGGGGGATGGTGTGGTTAACACGCATATATGCGTTGACACCCTCCATCCAAGATGAATACTGCTCCGTTAACGGAGGCATCTCGACCCGGTCCTCCCGTTGCTCAGTAAGAGTAGCGGGAGCAGCGCTTGGCTGAGGAGGACGAGAGGTGGAGGCGCCAGCAGCAGGTTGATCAGGTCCAGCTGCAGCAGGTTGGGAGGTTTGGGAGGAGACAGTTTGAGGCGCGGGAATGTTAATGGGCTCAGCTCGTGAGCCCGAATTATCCGGCACATTGATCACCGGGTCATCAGCGGACGTCACCGGGGTGGCCGTCGGCTCGGTTCTGGCTGGTGCTGAATTCGAGCTGGGAAATTGCCCGGACCCGTAGATAAAGGATTGAGGCAGGCGGGGCGGTCTCTGCGCCTCGGTAGTAGCCACCCTCTTTCTAAGGGGCTCAGCAGAGCTCTGCCTGCGATCCAGGAATCGAGCCGGAATCTTGCGAGCCTTGGAGACCTCCTTCGGAGCCATTCCTGTCCAAGAAAAGGAAGAAAATATGAGAAGACAACAAAACAAAAAGAAGAAGAAATACGTTATCGTTTCGGCCTACCGACCTGATTTAGAGATGGAGTTGAAAGTGATCACTCTTCGGAAATCCCTCTCTTCAACAGGGAGAGCTCGGGCTTTGTGGATCTGTCTCTGTTGAGCAACGGACAGAGCCACCCGAATGGTCACCGACACTGTAGAAGGAGCAGACACACACGTTAAAAAAAAAGAGAAAAAAAAATTCGGGAAATCAGTTAGGTCGGAACTTCATCCGACCTGGTAGAGCAAAGTCGACTCGGACTCGGAAGTTCAAGGGTTGAGGCTCATCTGGCGCACACTCCCAACCGCCCGACGCGAAGAACCACTTCCTTTTCCAAGTTTTTGTGGAGGAGGGCAAACAGGTAATCATCGAGCCGCCCTGACCCGGCAACGACGAAAAGTAATAGAGTCCTTGGCCGCCTAGGGACTTGAGAATATATATAGAGAAGAGTTCATTGGAGGTAAATTCTTTATTTCCTAACCGCTGCCAGAGTATGTAGCATCCGATCATGCACCTCCATGCATTCGGTTGCAGTTGGCTCGGAGAGAGGCCTAAGACACTAAGGACTTCCCTCACGAAAGGGTGTAAGGGCAACCTCAGCCCGGACTCTAAGTGCATTAAAGAAATGACTACCTCCCTGGCTTTAGGTAGGCTCGGTCTATCGGCTCGGTCAGGAACCCTAAACTCTATGTAATCTGGGAGTTCGTATATCTCCCTCGCAGCATCCAGCTCGTCCTGGGTGATCTGCGAAACCATGGAATCTAGTTCAAAGGGTTCTTTCTGGGCCGTGGCACTACCGGCAGCTGACCCAGGAAGCTCAGACTCTCCCTCTCCAGCAGCCTCTTCCACCCTCACCCCAGAATCCGATTCACTGGAATTTGCCCCCTCGTGGCAGAGGAGAGGTAAATTAGACTCATGGTCATCATACCTCACCTTGAGGATTGCCTCAGAGCACGAGGTTTCTGGCTCTGACATTTCCTAAATAAAAAAGAGAAAAGAAAATCCTTTGGAAAGAAAGAAAAAGGAGCGTACCAGAATGCTGATATGGCTGCTGGGAGGAAGAAAGTTGAGGAGAATGAGGAAGGAAGAAGAACCAAAGTACGGGAGCAGTAAAGAAAATAAAGAGAGGTTTCCAAAATCCGGCTAAGTATCGGATTATATACTCGGGAAAGGGTTTGGGCCCTACTCAGGTCCCATCGCATTTAATGCAAAAGCGACACGTGGTGAACCCCTACTTGGCAATTCGAAAAGCTGCGCCGTTCTGAACACATGGCGACACCCCGTTCGATTAAATCATATTTTCGCTATCACGCCGTACGGAAGAATGATGGCTCCTCGATATTTCAAAAGACACATTTAATGCCATTTTCCCGCCCATCGAAACGGCGGCATTGCGGATACTAAACGACAAAAAGCCTAAACGACAAAAAGCATTTAGGTCAGCAATTTTCTTTTATGTTTTACCCCCGAGCCGGACAAAATACGCTCGAGGGTAAAAGGGGGCTTCTGTTGTGGGTAAAGAGCCGACCTGAAAGAAAGTCGATAGTACCGACCCGGGAAAGACGAGCCAACCCGTTTCAGGCTCTGGATACAAGTCGGGTTGTATTAACCCGATAAAGGTTGGTCGGCTCGGCCCGATATAATAAAGACCGTCTCAGACGAGCTGAACTGCAAATCCGTGATCTTAAGCCCACGCCGAGATATCAGGAGGAAATCGACATCCCTAACAAATAGGGATAAGAATCTTTGTTCGTTATGGGAAAATTCGAGGATCTCGGGAACCCAGCTGGCAATCCGCTGGGATCACGACTCTCCGAAAGGAAAGCAGTTTCGCAACCTAAGTCTATAAATGAGGATGTTCTCTCCATTATCGAGGTATGAAAACACTGACATTGATCTACACTAAGATATTCTGTTATCAAAGATCACTGACTTAGGCATCGGAGGGTTATCGGCTGGGCCCCCAGCTACCCCCCTTATTCTCTGTATTTTTTACAGGATCTGAGGAATCCACCATCCCGATCGTTCCCTATGAGAAGTTCAACTCCATCCAACCGTTCAGATCCGAAATCTACATTCTCGTCTGTTGACCACTTTTTGGTAACAACAACTGGTATTGTATTTTGTTTTATTTTGCAGATTGTTTGTTCGTGATAGTGGGGATGTTCGTGTTGATTGATTTATTTTGTTTTTTATTTTTTTATTTATTGTATTGGTTATATGTATTGGTGGGATTGACATTTCGATTTTATTCAAAGCATTATTATGATTGAATGGTCATTTTGATTGGTATACAATTGAATGTTCTATCAGGTGATTGGAATATTGAATATTGAATGTTCTATTAGGTAGTTGGGATGTTGAATATTGAATGCTTTCAGGTGGTAGGGATACTGAATATTCCAAAGAAATATTGAATGCTTTCAGGTGGTAGGGATATTGAATGCTCCAAAGAAATATTGAATGGTAGGGATATTGGATATTCCTCAGAAATATTTCGTTGGCAATGAAAAGGTAATTCTACTACCTTTTCCAAAGAAACATTTCCTTGGTCATAGCTTTTTCCAAGGAAAGTTTTCCTCGGTAATAGTAGCATAATTACCGACAAAAAATTAAATTTCATCGGTAATTGTTTTTCTCGAAGGTGATAGTTCAACGAACATTTTCGTTGGTACTAACTTTTACCTAGGAAATTATGATCACATTTAGCCAGGAAAAACTTCCTTGGTAAAAGTCATATTTCTTGTAGTGAAGTAACATCACCAGCTTCTGTGGACCACACTATGATATATGCCTTGTATCCACACCATTTATCCATTTGGAGAGATCATTTTAGAAAATGAACTAAAAAACGAGACTGATCCAAAGCTCAAGTGAACCCTACCAAAGAAAAGATTGGAGACAATGACGAGACTGTTAAAACCTTCTCCTGGGCTCACCATGATGTTTATTTGAGATCCAACCTGTTCATAAGTTCACACAGACATGGAAGAAGGGAAAGCCAAAATATCAGCTTGACTGAAACTTCTGTGGTCCCAAGAAGTTTTTAATGATAGGAGATCAATTCTTATTGTTTTCTTTGGTGAGGTCCACTTGAGCTTCGGACCAGTCTCATCCTCAAATAAGCATCATGGTGAGCCCAAAGAAAGTTTCAACGGTCACGTCACTATCTCCACTCTTTTCTACGGTGGCGGCACTTGAGCTTTGGATCAGTCTCATTCTTTAGTTCATTCCCTAAAATGATCTCTCCAAGTGGATGAACTGTGTGGATACAACGCATTCATCATGGTGTGGCCCACAGAAGCTGATGACGTCACTTCGGCAGCGACATAGCTACTCTACCTGTCAGTAGCTAATCCGCGTCCGAGGCCGGTGTCTGACCTAATCTGCTCCCGCGTCTAAATTATCGGCAAAGTATAACCATAACATGGTAGACTCGTGACTCCATTTCACACGTGACAGGAAAAAAAAAAAAAAAACTATGAGGATGAACCATTCATCCCGTTACCACTGTCACAGATCCGCTAACTAAGTAGAAACCATTCTCAATACACAATCCCATCCATCGATTTTAGTGATAAACCAGACTAGATGTCAACAAACAACAATTGATATTTTTTATCGTTGACTGGCAAACGTAGTTTATTTAATCCAATTATTTTTCCAGGCCAACTAATTGGACGTCTCGGATTACTAGATCAACCTCCACGTGTCACGTGAAGGTATGTTCAACTCTAGGAGCTGAATTCTATCCTTATCTCTCCAATCCTTACATCCTTCCCCTGACGTGGCACCAGGGTGACCTCCACGTCATCATCCGCGTCAGCATCCAAGTCATCTAGAACGTCCGTTATCCCCAACTTAAAGTACGTCTTTAGCTTCTTTGGATTCTTACCACGCTTGTGGGGCACATTCACGAAGCTTCCCACGAACTGGACCGAGTCAGGACCCGTCGAGTTTTCATCGTCGACGTTGATATACACGTCGAACTTCACAAACGTGTCCCGGTCCAGCTCGATCTGGTCGATAACCAACACCTCTTCTTCGTCCTCCTTTTCATTCTTGCTGCGGGATTTCTTCGACCTGTCGACTCGGATTTTGATAACCGAGTCAAGAGCTCGAGGGAACTCGCTCTTCTTCCCGGCTGCCGTCCGAGCAGCGGTGGGCTTGGCTTTCACGGAAGTGGGCCGGGCATTGATCCAAGGGTTATCGACTTGTTGGTATGTGTACCTGAGATTTGTGGAATCCAGGCAGTCGCGAACCTTCACCCTCACGAGCTGGGCGTTCTCATCGTAGAAGAGGAAGGCCGAGTCTAACCAATCCGAGTCAGCGAAGTCCTGACGCTTTCCACCCAGCCCTTTCCATACATTCCACAGACGATCGATATTCGAGTGATGGGCGAAGAAGATGGGGTCACGGCCCGCCGAGTAGAAGTTGCCCATGTTCTCTATATTAGGCTGGGTGCGGTCCCCAGTCCATATGTGGACTGGCCCGTGTGGGACGTTCTCCAGGCTACCGGGGCCAGGGTCAGGATCGTCCCCGGCCCTGTACCGAGAACCCATGAAGAGCTCAGCCGTCTTGGCGCCGACCACCTGGCGGTACATAATGTTGAGGTTATCAGCAATCCGTTGCTCGTCGGTGTTGGTGGGATCTGTTAGGTCGTAGTTGAGGTCTATCACCGTCGGTGGCTGGTGCTTGGCGTCACGGAGCTTGTCGTAGAGGGACGAGTCCTGGTGGGTGTATATAGAAGGCATTCCCATGCCTTTGGGAGTGTCCCAGTTCCAGAACGGAAGAGCGAATGTGCTGTCGTCGATCAGCTTGCCGAGGATCTTCTCGAAGAAGTAGAGGTAGTAGCGGTGCCAAGGCAAGAAAAGCCAGCAGTTGTGAATCTGAAAAACTAACAAATCAACGTTATGACAGTGTATAACAGCATTTCAAATTGTCCGTTATTATCCAAAATAACTGAGAATGATTTCCAGGACATGACCTGAAGCTCCAAGTTGGGTAAGCCGATCTGATCATAGGCGCCATCGCAGTAGGCGCAGTGCACATTAGCCTGCTGTGTAAAATTCCGCGGGTCATCGGAAGGAAGAGCCTTCATGAGTCTAATGGCCTCCTTGTACTTGGCAACATAATCGTCGTTAACCAAGTGGGCCGCAGGCCGTGTGCGCAAGGGTGTTGAAGAGGACGGAAGCTGGAAGTCTATGATCTTCTGCTCAGAGGGCGGGCAACAGTTCGTCGGGGTTGCGCCAGCTGGTAGATCTGCAGCCCCGCAATCGGATAAGTCGGGCGGGGCTATTGGAGCTCCAATAGCTGTTGGAAGGGGGTAGAGGCCAGTGGCTGTGTACAGGCCTCCAATGCTGATGAGCATGTTTCTCCTGTCGATCTTTCCCGCTTCTCCTTCTTCATGGTTTTCATCTCTGATTCTAGCATTGCATGATGTAATGTTTGGAAGGGAGCGGCGAAGGTGCCTGTCAATGCCGATGGAAGCGGGATATACCCGGCGCCTCCATCGCTGGTGGTGGAATGAGGAGGGAGAGGAGGAGAGTTGGGTGGTGGAGAGGAGAGACGCCATTTCTGTGTTGCTGTGAATGGCTGTTGTGATGTATTTATAATGACAATGGAGTGTGGACATGCAACACATGAAAAGACGTATGGAGAGAGAGTGCGAGGAGGGGAGCGAATTACGTGAATTAGGTGTTACCCCGGGAACAGCTTAGTGGGTGTGACCCCTACCGTGTGGCCCACATGGATAGTATTTTATATATCCACGCCGTCCATCCGTTTCTCCAGCCCATTTTAGGATGGTCTTTCAAAAATTATGAAAATACGAATCTCAAGTGGACCATACCACTGGCAATAGTGCTGATTGAGTTCCCACCATTAAAAATTTCAAAGAGGCCATCGTAAGGTTTTGGTAATGTTTATTTGCAATCCAAGCTCTTCATAATGTCGAGAATGTCTAGATGAAAGGAACATTTAAAGATCAGTTTAATCTAAAACTTTTGTGGCCCGCAAAATGCTTTTAATGATTATTCTTCAATCTTTTTATTGGTATGGTCCACTTGAGATTTGGATCTTCTTCTAATATTGAATCAGGTTCTAAAATTAGGCGTAGGCGTAACAACAGATGAACAGAATGGATATACAAAAAATACATCAAGGTAGGCCCCACATGATAGGGGTAACACATGCTAAGGTGTTAGCAGGTAACGTCCGATTCCATCCCCTCCTCATGAGGAGAGGGAGGCGTACGCGGAGTTCTTACCAAGAGGTAGTAGGTGCGGCCCTGGCCGACATCTAAGACTTTTGCAGCCCCACTAAGTCATGAGTCTTGATATTTTGTTAGAACCGAATCATGAAATCTTGCTTGTCATATCTCTTATTGGTTTAACTCAAACTATCAACTCTGACAGCTCTGACACAATCAAGCTAAATTCAACCACTCAGAATAACAACAGCATAGGTTGTTTACTCGATTTTAAGGAAGGTCCGGATTCATAAGTCATCCACAGGAATAAATGGGATTACACGTGGAACATAATTGCAGTTGGTCGGATTTTGGGTGGAATCCACTGCCTTTGTGGCCCACATTAACGCATGTGTTTTAAATATGTAGTCCATCCATATACATCCTTTACCCCTGACATTTGAGTTGTATATGCCTGCAAGTGACTGGCTTAATTTATGAATCTGGTCTTCTGTTTTTTTAGGCCCGAGCCAGGCCCATGGACACCCCTATTTAAATCTAAGCCATCTTTTCACCACTATTATGAAACCTAATTGTAGGGGTAAAAATTTCCAAAGCTATTGGTGTTATACACCGTAAGGACAAAAGATGTAATCTATAAATAAAGGTATAATGTACAATGTACCATGGAAATTAAGCAAACACACCATAAGTGCCAACTTAGCACATGCATGCGTGAATGATCGGGCTTTTTGATCAGGGTTCCAACCTAGTGCATGTTTCATAATTGGTTATTATTTTCTAAGTGTCCCTTTCTTTGCGGATGTATGTTTCACTTAATAAATGGACGGACTAGATTTTTCGCAAGGAATATTAGCTGCGAACGTCCTGGATGGTGTGCACGTGCTTCATCTGGACCTGTTTGATTGCGAGGAGTTGGGGAGAATTTAGGGTAAATAAGTCATGATTAATTACTTTGATATTTCATGCCAGAATGATTACAGGCGGGGCTTCTTAAGAAAACTCGGTTTACATGCGGTAAAAAATATGTGGGCCTCACCATGATGTATGTATCTTATTCACACTGTTCATTCATTTTTGGAGATCATTTTAAGATATCAGCCAAAAAAATGGGGCAGATCCAATGCTCAAGTGCATCACACCATAGTAAGCAGTGGGCATAATGGCCCCCATTGTTGAATGAACTTTGGATCTGCCTCATTTTTGAGTTCATAAGCTAAAATGATATGAAAAAATGAATGGACAGCACCGATATAACACATACACCATGGGTGGGGCCCACAGAGTTTTGGCTTGAAACCCGTTGAGTATTGTGTGGTTCTGAGCTAAAACTTTACCTCAGGTAATTTGGCTACCAAACAAGCCTAAAAGACGGTGTACTGCTCTTCACCCGTGAGTCTCAAAAGTCTCTTTTGCAACTGTCTAGAACCATATATACCCAGTGTGTTGCATGCCATCAGGACCCACATGTTAAGATAATCAGATGATCTGAGCCGTCAATCTTACTTTCACTATTGTCAATATGCTACTATCTCGTAATAAAGATTCAATACTGGTCCTCACTTTTGAAGGTTAGAGTTTGGAGCAAGAATTGAAAATTTTCTTTTCATAATTGTTCTAAATTATTCTGCAAATAGTACGGTCAGGATCATCAATTCACCCTGTTTCTTAGGATGGCCCATGTAACTATTCCAAAGTGTAGATGGTTCCGATTATTAGATTACTCAACATATGGGCCTCAGTGAACGACGACATGCTGGTTCGATGTGGACGCGGATTGCCTGCGAGAAGCCGTGATGTTTGTGAGAAATCCACCCGGTCTATCCATTTTTTGAGTTCATTTTAATACATGCGAACAAAAATATGCCGGATCCAAGACTCAAGTGGACCCCACTTAAGGAAAAGGTGGGTAGGAAAATTCCTACGAGATCCACAGAGATGTTTATAGGAAATCCATACCGTTCATAATGTAATTCCTACTGGGATGAATTGAAAACACAAATATTAGCCTGATTTAAAACTTTTGTGGCCCCACGAATATTTCAACTGTGGATGTTCAATCCTCCTGTTTATCGGACCACTTGAATCTTGGATCCAGTTCATGTTTGGAATCTTGTCCTAGAATGATCTCCTGGACGGAATGGATTTCTTACAAACATCACAGTGGCCCCACCTAGGTACCCAGCGCAAGAAGTTCCTACGGAAAGCCCCTACGAGAGCCTTTCGCATGTAATCCGCGTACATTGGACGTACAAGTGTGTGTGAGTTCATTGAAAGTAGATTAGACTGCAGACTGCTCAGATTGTGTGAACTTGCACCACCCAGCCGCCTGTTGGGAAACCTCTGTGGGGGGGGGGGGGGGGGGG
Organism: Liriodendron chinense; assembly: GCA_003013855.2. Classification (NCBI taxonomy): domain Eukaryota; kingdom Viridiplantae; phylum Streptophyta; class Magnoliopsida; order Magnoliales; family Magnoliaceae; genus Liriodendron; species Liriodendron chinense. The sequence goes on along the minus strand of PVNU02003801.1, from coordinate 1,478,031 downwards.
GTTTGTGGGCCTGACCATGATTTATGAGTTTTATCCACACCCTTCATTCAATTTTTTTTTAACTCAATTTAGGACACCAGCCCAAAAAATGAGGTAGATCCAAAGAGTTCAAAGCACTGGATCTCACCACACACCACGAGAAATAGTAGGGATTGAATGCCATGCAATTGAAAATTTCCCGAGAGCCTCCACAATGTTTATTTGCCATCAACCTGATCATAAGATCACCTAATATTAGAAAACACAAATTTCAGCTTCATCCAAAGCTTTTAGGGCCCAAAGAATTTCTCAACCATACGTGCTTAGTCCTTACTTTTTCCTGCGGCATGTTCTAACTTGAGCTTTGGATCTATCTTATTTCTGGGAACATACCCTAAAATGAGCTGACAACTTGGACTGCATGGATAAAATACATACATCATGGTGGGGCCCACAGAGCTCTTTCACCAGCCAGCTGGGTGGTACAGGGTTCCCTGCCCAATCCGAGTCCCAATGTATGCATGTAATCCTAAGCTCTGGGGCCTACCATATCGTATGCATGTAATCCTAATTAGTTGTTGGTCATTCTTGATGAACGGATGCATTTGACACATGGAGTAGCAGGACTAAAATATGAAGTGAATTTATATTATCGCCGGTCAGCCTTTTAACCCTGAGGCGCTCTCAAATTATACATGTGAATGCATTAAATCAACTGATTTGTGTAACCCACTCTCTCTAAGACTCAAAATCATGTTTCTGGATAATCCTTTACTGGTTGAAATAAAGGTATACTCGATAGCCATGTTACATGTAATCAGATAAGGTGTAACTTTTGGTGTTCCGTCTCTTTGCAACAGATGTATGACAATATTCTTCTTAGGGCATGTTTTGCAATGATGTATTTTATAATAATCGTAGCGTATTTTACCTTTTTCTGCATTTATTATTTACCAAGGGTACTTAGATGAGGTACAACAGCAACTTTTTTATACACAAAATGAGATGAGACTCTGTGGGTCCCACCATACCATACATGTTTATCCATGCCATCCATTCATTTGGCCATATAATGTTAGAGTAATCCTCCCAATATGACACAGATCCAAAATTCAAGTGGATCACATCAAGGAAGAACATTTAAATGGTTAGCATTCAATTTCTACTGTTTCTAGTGTGGTCCACTTGAGCCTTAAATCTGCCTCGTTTTTGGGCCCTCACCCTAAAATGATCTTTACTAATGAATGGGTAACATGGATAAAAACATATATTTGATGGTGGGGCCCACAAGGTTTTGTCTTTGAATATATGCAAGTGAGGTCAATGGTAGAGTTGATGCCACACTACCTCTCATACGGAAGATCGAGAGAGTTGATGACAGGCTAGAATTTTTAGCTAAATAGGTTTCTTGTGATGACTGTGATGCCGTGTCGATGACGACATAATAGAAATTTCAAGCATATGACACACATGAATAAGAATGACGGGCATTTCCTGCCTAATTAACCCCATTTTTCTTTCCGTCTGGAAAAGTGGAAACATCAAATGCGACCAAAGTCAAGTCTCCTACAGATTTGATGAGACTGAAAACGGGTGGCATACAAAATCACACATTAGATGAATAACAAGATGCTTGGCCTGTATCTTTATACAATATTCGCGGGTTCAGAATTGTGAAACGTGGGGCCATGTTTAAGAATCCAGACCAATGATCTGTTGAGTCTCAACTGTTGATGGAGCATGCCCCCAAAATCACCCAAATTAAAAAGTCCACGAGCCAAGATTATGACCTATTTCTAAATGCGTACTTTTTTTTCTTCTTCTTTTCTTTTAACATGAATTAACACCCCACGCACACTCACCACAGTACGGGGATTTCACCGCAATGGGTATTCGAATCCATAACATAAGAGTTCGAACTCCAATGATTCCACCACATAGGCATGAGTAAGGACCCCTTTAGTTGTTATTCATGAGCCAAAATCAAAATGTTATTATTGTATTGAGGGGATTTTTGGGGAATAATATGTATATTGTGTGTTAAGTGTTGAATTATACATTATTATCCTCAATTCCACACTAACTTTACATAGATTATGTTGTTAAATAGACTTAAGTATGTTTCTATGTGTGCAAGTAATTGAGAGAAGATCAAATAAATCGAGCTAATTAGGATGATCTAGAATGCCTAAGAAAGCAAGCTATAGCAAGCCAATAACTTGAAGAATCAAGTAACCAAAGACTGAAAGTTCAAAGTTCAAAGTACATACAAAAACAACAAAAGTTGATAGGCCAAATGGGATTTTGATCGGGTGACTGTCATATTCAACTGATCAATAGCTGAGGTCTATGGGTCGAAATACTCCGGATTAATTGAATTTGTGCTAGAACTGGCCCACTGGACTATTTTTGAATATTTTGACAGATTCATTAGCTTGGTTGACCCAACGCTTGAATTTCAAAAGTTTAATACTGGACAGTTGCTCCAAAGGTTCGACTGGTCGAAGCTCAATTTCAACCAGTTGACAAACAATGTCGGTGTGTAAATGTTACAGAATTTTAAGAGGCGGTGCTTGATTTCTCTATTTAAAGAGGTCTTTTTTTTTTGGGGCTTTTAGGACATCCTAGCATGTGGAGAGAGAGAGAAGTAAGGGCGTGGAAACTTTGGCTTTATTTTCTTCTAGTTTTTTTTCTTCTCTATTTTCGAAATAACTATGTCAGGCTAATCTCTTACCTAGGGCTAGAGGTGAACCTTCTAATTTATTTATAATGTTCTAGTTCTTTTTATTCGAATTTAGGGTTTGAGTGATGAATATTATATTGATTTTTCTTTGAATAAAGTTATAGTTTTAGTCTACTTTGAACCAATGTAGACTCTAAGCACATTGGATTCTTAGGAAGTCTAAGATTGTTTGTTTATCTATTTATGCAAGAGAATGATCTATAAAATTTATTGATCTATCATAAACTACGAGCATGATAGATGCTTTAAATTTCATGTGATCAATAACTTCGTACTTCAAGTGGGAACCGAATTAATTGAAGTTTATATCTGTTTTAATTGGTTGAATTTTGAATTAATTAATGCTCTATCATCCGGTTTGATAGCATAGGACTTCGATTCCAGTTGTGTGATCTAATTGTATCAAGTGAACTGGTCATTATGAATTGATTAGAAATAGATCCTTGAAAACCATAATGTTTATTTTTATTGACTTTTCATTTATAATTGAATCCATTTATCCTTAATTTAGTTCTAGTTTTATTTAAATAGTTTAGTTTTATACCCTAGTTTTCTGTTGAGTGTTTGAACCTATAATTCTCCTTGTAGATCGACCTCAAACTCACTCTACATTGCGACCCTTTTTGGCACCATTGTCGAAGATGTGTCAATCTCGAACACTTTTAAGTTTAGGGCTGTTATTGCGTTTTGTTAGGATAGGTTTAAATTTTTCCCTGTGTTCTAGGTTAGGGTTTTTTTTTTTTTTTTCTTCTTTTTTTGTCCAAATTACTAACATTGATTTTCCTATTTCGTAGAAATTTTCTAACATAGTTTACCATCTCGGGTACCATCCTTCCATCTACTCTCTTTATTGTTTTTCCTAGATTTTCTATTTTTCTTTCTAGATTTGTTTAGATTAATTATTAGGGTTCTATCACATGTTCATGCCTAAATAGACATGAGGTTACTCTAAACATCTTCTAAGAGATGTAATATCAGATGAAGGGCCATTAATTCACTGTATTAGGAAACGCGCTGTGTAATTATTTGACTGAGAATTGACCTATTTATGATTGAAACGAGGTACATGATGTTCCACTGGTTAGGACAATGCATGAATATTTGCATGATTACACTTATCGACAATCATTCAATCCTCCAACATGTAACATGTACGATCCTAATTGGTGGGACCATCAGAATTTCAGTTGGAAGGATGAACCAACAATAGATGCTAACAACTATCCCCAAGGGCTCTCTACCTATGTGCCCCCATCGACAAAGACCCTTGAGGATGCATTACAAGTGCTTGTGGAAGGGATATTGTAGATCAATAAAAGTATCTCGTAGGCCTTCGATGAGATTAAAACATCACTTGAGAGAATCGGGTCACACCTCATTATTTTGAAGGAAGATACTTCTCTAGCCCAACCTCTACCTAAGCCAGTGTAATAACTCGAGATGATCGATTTCAATTCTCTGACATACTCATTGAGTGTGAAGAATCTACCATCACCTTTAAATATAATGAGCGGATCAATGTGGAGATTCCAATGAAAGTTGAAGAACTTAAGGAATCTATAAAATCTAAAGGTGATGATAAGATTGGTAATGTACAATATGATGAATGGTCGAAGTGTGCTTATGAGCCTATGGTCATGTTTCCCGAAGGGTTGATCTCATGTGAGCCTCTGGTTAATTATCACAACATGAAAATTTGCAACCAAAGTGATGTTGATATAATCCACCTGACATGCCTAACTTCATTGTGGAAGAAGAGTTTATTTTTTTATAGAATGTTTCGACTCGTTGGAAGTGTTGGATCACTTGCCAATTGGGTGAATACCTTACCAGACGTTTTTACGGTGCCTCGTGCTAACTAGGAACAAAGTTGTTTTCAATAAAATAGTTACGGATATAGTCCGTAGCTGCTGATAATGATCCATAGCTATAGCTATGCTAACCAATTTTAGATGAGCTAACAGCTACGAATCCGCTACGAATATTATCCGTAGTTATTAACAAAAATCCATAGCTATTTGCGAGGAAACAACTTATTCAGCTGCGGATGTTATTCGTAGCTATAGATTAATAGCTACGGATTAATCCGTAGCTAGAACAAAAATGCTATGGTTACAGGAGCATTAGCTACGGATCGGATATAGACATTGTACGAATTATATCCGTAGCTCTTACTTTACGGCTACGAATAATGTCCGTAGCCTTTGTCCCTATAGTGAGGGACGTTCTCCAAGCTACTGGGCCCAAGGTCAAGACCGTCCCCGGCTCTGTACAGAGAACTCATGAAGAGCTTGACTATCTTGGTGCCAACCTGTAGACACCCCACCTTCGGCTACACTGTTGGTAGAGATAGCTGGTTGAACGGAGGACCATACCCCCAAATCCCAAGTCCAAACTCAGCCAAACTCACCCTTGTAAGCCCCATTCCATAGCCCAGTTCAAGCCTGAACCCAGTCAACCCCAGTCCTAAACACCACCCTGAAAAACCCCCCATAAAAAAGGCCAGTCAAAAAATCCCAAAAAAAGTCAAACTCACTGGGTCAACTCGCTGAGTTAACCCGCTGAGTCAACCCGTCGAGTCAACCCGTCGAGTCAAAACACCGAGTCAACCCGTCGAGTCAACCCGTCGAGTCAAAACACCGAGTCAACCCGTCGAGTCAACCCGTCGAGTCAAACCACCGAGTCGACCCGCTGAGTCAACTCACTGAGTCGACCAGCGAGTCCAACAGCAGCCCCGAGGGAACGGCCGTACTCGCTGGAAACCGAGGAGCGGCCGTACGGGCGGCCCATGGCAGGCCGTCCGGACGAAATTACGACTTCTGCCACTCTCTGCTGCTATAAATACCCCCCTCCCCTTCTCATTTCAACAAGCCATTCGAGTCCATTTCAGCCCGAGAGATCTGAGTCCATCTCTCCACCCTTTAGCCCATTTTTCCACCAAGGAGAGCCCGAGTGAGGAGAGTCTAACCCTGGTCCAGCCCAGCCTGACCACTGGTCCAAGCCTCCCAAGCCATCCAAGTCTTGATCCAGCCACTCGAAGCCAACCCTTGCGACACCTCCGTCCACCCAGCTACTCATTTTCCAGCATCATCTCATTTGCATCTAGCATAAGTGCAACATTTACTTTTCTTCCAACCCCCCTGCTTCACTACAAGCACCTTGATTACTCAAACACACATGCATATGTCTTTATATTAAGCACCTGTCAGTTCGAGCGTATGCTCTGGGCTTGCCCGTTGTTGGAACCTGCCCATCAGAAACTCTTACTGTTCAGACCTGCATTCACGCTTCACCATAAAACACCTTGATCATTCAAGCACACTGCATACGTCTTACATTAAGCACCTGTCAGTTCGAGCGTACGCTCTGGGCTTGCCCGTTGTTGGAACCTGCCCATCAGAAACTCTTACTGTTCAGACCCGCATTCATGCATCATATCATCCATGAGAATATACGAGGATTAAACTAGACTTTCAAGTATCCGATCGATTCTGTGAAGTAGAGATCGTACTTCGGTACGGGCAGTGTGTGGGGTGCCTAACCTCTTCCCATCCTGTAACCGTGATCCCTTACCTTGAATCTCTGACCGCAGATCAACAGGAGTCATTTTAGAGGAAGGAATCTTCGGATTCCCTTCTCTAACGTTTCTACGGGGTCTAGCCGACTGTAGATTCGAAGTAACTGGCTAGTGGCGACTCTGGTCTTATATAAACTCACTTAAACATATTCAGCTCAACACGACAACCAAACGAAGCCCTCGAGAACGAGGCAAGCCAGTGGCACAAACGGCGATTTCGCACGCACGCACCTCTTCTTCTTCTTCTTCTTCCGAAAGGAAAGGGAGAACGACGTCGTGTGGGAGCGCGGAGAAATCGGCGAGGGTCCACAGAATGGCGACTCCACTGGGGATGAGCTAGTCCCACTAGTCGTGATCCGACTTGAAAAACAGGATCCTTCCCGTACTTGAAAGTCACTAATCCTCATACAATCTCATCTGCATAGCATTCTACCCAAAACCCAAAACAAAAAAAAATAGAAAATTCCAAAACCAACAAAAAATAGAAAATCCCAAAACCCAAAAAGAGTATAGTCCTCACCATTGCGCCACCTCGGGCTCAACGTGTTCGGAGACAGCTTCCCTTCCGCAGCATAATCCGCACTCGGGCTCAGCAAGCCATGTCCGACCACGAAGAAGAAACTCATCACTTCCCTGCTCTCGAAATAGCCGAAGCGCAACCTCCAGCGCAACAGCCCGTTGACAATACGCCAATCATACAAGAATTTGCACAAGGAATGAGAGCAATGCAAGAAATGCTCTTGCAATTCATGCAAGCACAAACCACCGCAGCAGCCAACAATCAGGTTGGCCCAGTTCAGCAAGCTCAGCAGCCATGCCGGGTCCTCCCGGCCTCCAGTTCAAATCAAGCACAACCATCGGAGTCTGCCCAAGACTACCGACAGCAGCCATCTCAGCCCTTCGCTGTGGGGCATCCTTCTCAATATCTTCCTGCGACGACAAGGCCATCTCAGAGCACCTCCGTTGCAGGAACATCCAGTCAGCTTCCAGTCAATCTTGCAAACAACAATCTCAGTAGATCTCAGCACGTCCCCGCTGATGGGACACCTTTTCAATTTCAGCACATCCCCGCCGATGGGATTTCAATTCAATTTCCAGCAACAGGGACAGCACTGGCGAATGCCCACAATGGGGGTCAGTGTCAAGCCCACATCAATCAGCGGACAGTGGCGAATACCCAACAAGGGGGTCACTTCCCAGCATCTCAGCCTCCTGCAAACAGGAGCACTTTTCAATTCCAGCACATCCCTGCCGATGGGATTCCAGTTAATTTCCAGCAATCTTCAATTCAGCAAAATCTAGTTAATTTCCAGCAATCTTCAATTCAGCAAAATCCAGTTAATTTCCAGCAATCTTCAATTCAGCAAAATCCAGTTAATTTCCAGCAAGTTCCAGTTCAACCTTCAGTACAGTCTCCAGTTCAGTCACCATCATTTCAAGCTCAAGTTCATCAGAATCCAGTTCAATCATCAAACCAATTTCAGCAACCCGCGGTTGCTTTTCAGCAAGCCCATAGGGTCGAAGACATCGACCACTATGCCGAAGAAGAACGTGCCTTATTCCAGGAGGCACCAGTCGCTCGAACAGATCACTCAGGACTGGACGAGTTGCGGGAGCAGTTCCAGATCTTGCAAAATCAGCTTCAGCGACAGCAAGGAATCGACCTACCTTCGACCAAGTTCAGAGACTTGTGTCCTTTCCCAGATGCTCGGGTACCTCAAAACTTTGAGGTTCCAAAGTTCAAAAGATACGACGGTAGCGGTTGTCCCACAGCACATCTCAAGGCCTTCTGTGGAGAGCTGAGTGCAATCTCAGGAAACGAAGGGGCCCTTATTCGCTTGTTCCAAAAATCTCTGAAGGGCGATGCCCTAGATTGGTACACTTCATTGGACTGCCACCGCATCAGAACATGGGAACAGCTCTCCCAGGCTTTTGTCGACAGATTCGCATATAATCTCAACATGGCACCCAGAAGAGCCGACCTTGCAGCACTCAGGCAAAGGAGTGATGAAACACTATCAGCTTATGTGGGACGTTGGCGAGCTATGGCAGCCAGAATGCGGACACCCATCGACGATGAAGAACAAATCTCCATGATTGTTCATTCAACATACCCAGGCATATCTGGGTATCTCATCTCGCATCCATATGCAAATTTCTCACAATTGATCCGTGCTGGAGAGCAAGTTGAAGCAGGAATCCGGGCCGGGACGATCTCCCCATGGCCTCATCAAGCCACTCCAGTCAAAAGGAACAGAGTGGAAGGAAGACCTATCGGGCACGGGAATGGAAACCGCAATGGTTCTCCTCCCCGCCCAACAGAGGTAAACAACATCAACACCGCTGTTCAAGGAAATCAACGTGCTCCCCCACAAGGACGTCAACAGTATCAGCAGAATCAAGTTCAGCATCAGCCTCAGCGATATCAGCCACAACCGAATCCTCAGCCACAGCCACCTCGACAACAGCAGCAGTTCAGGGGAAATGGCCAATACTCATACCAGAACAGGCAGAATTACAGGGAGTTCAGGAAGTTCACTCCACTCAGTCAACCACTTAGTCAAATCATGACTACGCTGGTACAAAAGCAGTTACTCACTCTGATGACACCTAGGCCTCCGCCTCATCCTCTGCCTCCAAATTACCGAGAAAATGAGTACTGTGCCTACCATCAAGGACGTGGCCACGCCACTGATCGATGCTATACTTTGAAAAATGCCATACAAGACCTGATTGATGACCGCAAGATCGTCATCTCGGTCCCTGGAACTTCTCCAGCAGCTTCCACCAACATCCTTCAGAATCCTCTGCCTCAGCATCCAACGGACCCCAGTTCGTCTCGTGGCCCTGTCGTCAATAGTATAGAAGAAGGGGACCATATCGATCGCTTCTTCTCCCCTATTCAGTCCATTCATGCCTACACCTATGAGCCAACAAATCCTCCTCTAGTCTTGCAAGGGGCAAGTCCCTTTCTTCCTTCAATCTCCGAGCCAGTAGTGCTTGAAGGAGCACCTCCATACGATATACCAGTTGTTCAAGGGGCACCTTACAACCATTCAAGCTGGGAACCAGTCGTCCTGGAAGGAGCACAATCATACATTGAGCCCACATACGAACCTGTCATCTTGCAAGGGGCAACTCCAGAACAATCCAATCCGCAATGGAAGGATTATACTCATCGGCAGCAAGAGCCCGTTGTCTTGGAAGGATCTCTTCCAGTCAAGCCTGTCATATTGCAAGGGGCAAGTCCCGGAGGCATATCAATCACGCTACGGCAGCTCGGACGAACAGAGAAACCTCCTGCCATATCAAGAGGACCAGTATTCATTCCATGGGAGCCTCCTGCCCCAGGAACAGTCAAGCCAGGACCACGACCTTATGTGGTCTATGAAGACAAGCCTCGATACTACCCCTTCAGCACAGGCAACAATGTAGTTCTCAAGGCAAAAGCTCTATACGAGGAAGATCTGGTACCCACACCAGCACCGTTGCAAGAACCAGTGGTCCTAGAAGGCAAAAGGGAGGAAAACTACAAAGAGGTTCCATGGCACTATCCAGAATGTGCGGAAGTGGGAAACATGAATCCCAACGGGCGTTGCATCCGAAGAGATAATCAAAACAGAGGAGATCCCAAAGGCGTCCTCTCAGGCCTCGGCAGCAAAAATGAAGCCGCATACGATGTAGCAACTCAGCTCAAGTCAATCCCTGCACAAATCTCAGTATGGGAGCTACTCTGCACATCTCGCATACACCGAGAAATGTTTGCCAAGACCTTGAATGATGCTCATGTCTCCTCCGATACGGCACCAGAGATGATTGCATTGATGATTGGACAGCTACTGGCTCCGCGCGCCATCACCTTCACCGATAATGAGTTGCCACCAGAGGGACGAGATCATGGGCGATCCCTCAACATAGCCTTACGATACAAAGACCTCTGTGTTCCGCTGGTCCTTATCGATAATGGCTCAAGCTTAAATGTCTGCCCACTCAAGACCGCGGAACGCCTGGGAATCAGTCCTTCTTCATTCCGACCCAGCACCATATGCGTCAGAGCATTTGACAACACCCGCCGATCAGTGGAAGGGGAGGTCGACATAGAGGTACAGATAGGTCCAGAAGTTTCTACCATCACATTCCAAATCCTGAATATATCAGCCTCTTTCAACATGCTGCTCGGACGACCGTGGCTGCACAAGGTTGGAGCTGTGCCATCAACCCTGCATCAACGAGTGAAGTATATCTGTGGAAATCAAGTGATCTCTATCTATGCAGAGAAGGAGCTCATCATTCCTTCCAATGCTACTGCCACTGAACCAGACATCCCGGTCATCGATATCCAGCACTCTGAAGAAGACATCCCGTTTCACAGTTTCGAATTCGAGACTGTGAACTCTATCGCCAATCCAGAACCGATAAGGGTGGACCGTGTCTTTTCACCGGCAGAGCGTCTGAGCCTCAAATACCGAATGAAGAATCACTTCAAGTCCAGAAAGGTATCGCTAGTATATAACCAACGCAAGTGGGGACTCGGATACAGGGCAACCTTCATGGACAAGAGAAGGAAGAAATTTCGGTGCTCACCCATCCAATTCTTCAAGCCAGGAGAACCTTGCAAAGATCCAGGAGGGAATCAACCAACCGCACTACACAAAGGCCTCCCGATGAGCCTAGTTTGGGCTACGTGGCCCCCCATTCGATGGGATCAGATTCTCGAACCCTCTAAGCCTCCAGAAGAAGGAGGAAATGATGAAGACGAAGAAGGAAGACAAATACAGCAGCTTCAGGACCAGGTTACTCTGACACCTGCTCCCAACCAGGGGCACAACTTGCCCAACCAGGGGCACAACCTGCCCACTTCAATCAACCAGGGGCACAACCTGCCCACTTCAATCAGCCAGGGGCACAACCTGCCCACTTCAATCAGCAAGGGGCACGACTCGCCCATCTCATCACCAATTAGCAAGGGGCACGACTTGCCCATCTCTGCAAAGTCAACATCATCAATCATCAGCCAGGGGCAGAAGCAGCCCATCCATTGGACTAAGAAAGGGAAGTGGCCAGCCCTAGATTGGTCTGATGTCCAGGTTCCAAACTTGTGTCTCACTGCGGAACCAGACGAACTGCAATACGAGGTAAGTGATCCGGGAGGGACTGAGTACGACTCAGATCCCGAACCCGACCAGCGAGAAGTCATGGTCATTGGGCCAGACCGTGACTCTTCGCCCAAATCATCAACCCCCACCTCTTCAGGGGAGGAAGTGTGGGGTCCTGAATGGTCATCCGTCCCCCTCACTTTTGAATCAGCCAAAGAGCCATCTGAGGGCTCTGGCTTCCAAAAAAAAACGCCTGTTTAAGCAGCGACCGGAACTTTGGAACAAGTTGGGCTCAATCATGGTCTGCAATGCCCACTTGTTCAAAGTCCCGTGAATTTTGAAAAGCCAAAAAAATAAAAAACTTTCAAAAACCAAAAACATCTAGTATTTCCATTTCAGAAAAATCTCAAAAACCAAAAAATATTTCTTTTCCTGCATTCAATAGTGTGCCAAGTTCGTCTAAAGAGTCGCATGAGTTTGAAGTCGAATCATATGATTTCGACATCGAATTAGACTTTGAGCTCATGGGTCTGGACGAAGCTCGGGACGAGGAAGATGATGATCCTGCTCCCGAACTTGAGGATCTCCTCAAAAAGTTCGAATCTAAAGCCAATGTTGTAGCCGATGATTTCGAGATAGTAAACTTGGGGACGCCTGAGATCCCTAGGGAAGTACGCATTGGAAAATCGTTGCCACCTGAGATGAAACAGAAAATGATAGAGTTCCTAGCTCCAAGATTGTCCAACTTCGCGTTCTCATATGAAGACATGCCGGGGCTTGATGAAGAGCTCGTTGTACACCATCTGCCAACCAAGGCAGATATGAAGCCCGTAAAGCAAAAACTTCGAAGAATGAAGCCAGAATGGGCTCTGAAAGTCCGAGATGAAGTCATCAAGCAGTACAACGCGGAATTCTTGGTAGTCTCCAACTACCCTGAATGGCTCGCCAACATCGTACCAGTACCAAAGAAGGACGGCAAGGTTCGAATGTGCATCGACTTCCGAGATCTCAACAAAGCCAGTCCAAAAGATGACTTCCCTTTGCCACATATCGACACTCTAGTCGACAACACTGCAGGATACAAGATCTTCTCATTCATGGACGGGTTCTCAGGTTACAATCAGATCAAGATGGCCGTCGAAGATCGCGAGAAGACATCGTTCATCACTCCCTGGGGAACCTTCTGTTACAGGGTAATGCCGTTCGGTCTGAAGAACGCAGGAGCAACATATCAGCGAGCAATGACAGCACTATTCCACGACATGATGAACAAAGAGCTCGAAGTATATGTGGACGACATGATCGTCAAATCTCGCACAATTGAAGGACACTTTGAAGATCTGAAGAAGTTATTCAACAGATTAGAAAAGTACAAGCTTCGCCTCAACCCTCAGAAGTGTGTCTTCGGTGCAATGGGAGGTAAGCTCCTCGGCTTTATGGTGAGCGAGGATGGCATCAGGGTCGACGAGACCAAAACCAGAGCAATCATCGAGATGCCCCCTCCTAGAACAGAGAAAGAAATTCGTGGCTTCCTCGGCAGAATTCAATACATCAGTCGCTTCATCGCACAGCTCACACCTATCTGTGAGCCCATATTCAAGCTCCTTCGGAAGAACATCCCAAAAGAATGGAATGACGATTGCCAAGTCGCCTTCAACCGCATCAAGAAATATCTCATGAATCCTCCGGTCCTAGTGCCTCCCACTCCTGGACGACCACTATTGTTATACATCTCGGTAGCAGCAGAAGCCATTGGCTGTGTCCTCGGCCAACACGACGAAACCGGGAAGAAAGAACAAGAAATATACTATTTGAGTCGAAAGTTCACCGACTACGAGACCAGGTATTCCCCGATCGAGAAGACTTGCCTCGCCCTAGTCTGGGCAACTCAGCGACTCCGTCAATACATGATTGCATTCCCTATTCTCCTTCTCGCTCACATGGATCCGCTCAAGTACCTGTTCGAGAAACCGGCACTCACTGGAAGGATAGCTAAATGGCAGCTACTCTTGTCTGAGTTCGACATCACCTATGTCACTCAAAAGGCAATCAAGGGACAGGCCCTCGCCGATCATCTTGCGGCTCACTCTCTCCTGGACTATCAGCCGCTCAAGACATTCTTCCCTGATGAAGATCTCTTGCTCATTGAAGAGGAAGAAAAGAAGAAAAAAGATGAGTGGACGTTATTCTTCGACGGCGCAGCAAACTCTAAAGGAAGCGGTATTGGAGCAATCCTCTACTCCCCAGACGATGTCCCTATTCCTATCTCAAGGCGCATAGCATTCGAGTGCACCAATAACATGGCAGAGTACGAAGCATGCATCACTGGCTTAAGAGAAGCCATAATCTTGGGCGTCAAGAAGCTACGAGTGTTTGGAGACTCACAGCTTATCATCAATCAGACCAATGGCGAATGGAAGACCAAGGATGAGAAGTTGATACCATATCATGTGTATCTTGACAATCTGATCGAAGAATTCAAAGAAATCACCTTCTCATACATGCCCAGAGCCAAGAACCAGTTTGCAGATGCTCTTGCCACGCTCGCATCAATGCTCGAGATCCCAAAAGGAGCTTCAGAATGGGAGCTCACAGTCGAAATTCAAGAAGAACCTGCTTTTTGCCTGCAAATAGAAGAAGCCGAAGCTGTCCCTGACAAACCCTGGTATGCCGACATCAAGCAATATCTCGAAACCCAGGAGTATCCAGAATCAGCAACAGCAACAGATCGCCGAACCATCCAACGTTTGGCCGGTCAGTTCACCATCAGTGGCGAAGTTCTCTACAAGCGATCCTATAATCACATCCTCCTCCGATGCGTCGATGAAACAGAAGCTGCAAAGATCATGAAAGAAATACACGAAGGAATCTGTGGCCCACACATGAATGGGCACATGATGGCAAAGAAGATTCTACGACTCGGCTACTACTGGCTCACCATGGAGACAGACTGTTGCCAGCACGTCAGAAAATGTTTCAAGTGTCAGGAGCATGCAAATCAAATCCATGCCCCATCATCAGAGTTATACAACCTGACCACCCCCTGGCCCTTCTCCATGTGGGGACTCGACGTCATCGGCAAGATCAGTCCCAAAGCATCAAATGGTCACGAGTACATACTTGTGGCAGCCGACTAATTCACCAAGTGGGTAGAGGCAGCCTCATACACCACGATTGCAGCATCTCAAGTGATCAAATTCATGAAGAACAACATCATATGCCGATATGGAATCCCTAATGCCATCATCACAGATAATGGGACCCCGTTCGTCAACAAGAAGATGGATGACTTCCTCAGCAAGTTCAAGATCCAACGTCATCGATCAAGCCCCTACCGTCCCCAGATGAATGGTGGGGTAGAAGCCGCAAACAAGACAATCGTCAGGATACTCGAGAAGATGGTCGTGACATATCGAGATTGGTCAGATATGCTCCCATATGCACTTTGGGCCTATCGAACGTCTGTACGGTCTGCTACGGGCGTTACTCCTTTCGAGCTTACTTATGGAATGGAAGCAGTTCTACCAGTCGAAGTGGAAATACCATCACTTCGGGTGTTATTAGAAAGCGGAATTGAAGAAGGAGAATGGCAACGGGCCAGATTCGATCAGTTGCAGCTAGCAGATGAAAAGCGCATGCGTGCACTAAGTCATTCACAATGCTATCAGAAAAGGATCGCTCGGGCTTACAACAAGAGAGTCCGAAAAAGGAGTTTCAAGGTAGGCGACATGGTCATGAAGAAGATTCTACCGTCGCACCTTCCAGACCCCAGAGGAAAGTTCAAACCCTCGTGGGACGGGCCGCTGATCATCAGAGAAGTACTTCCCGGAGGCGCCCTCAGACTCACCAGCATGAGAGGGGTGGATCTTCCTGAGCCAACCAACGCCGACAACGTGAAAATCTTTCACGGGTAAGTCATTCTGACCTTATCAAGAGTTACTTTAATAGAGCTGAAGTCAAGGGGTTAAAGCTAAGATCTCTGAGAAATCATTCCCGTCCACCAATAAGTGTTTCAAATAAGGGGACTCCAAAAGAGAAAAATACAAAAAAAAAGAGGGGGGATTCAAAAAGAGACAAAAAAAAGAGAGAGAAAAAGAATGCAAAAGAAAAAGAAAAAGAAAAGAAAAGAAGAAAAGAGAAAGAAAAAGGGAAGCCAAAGCAAGGCACCCAAGAAAAAAATCAACCCAAGAAGAAACACAGTCATCCATCCATCTCAGAGGGGTCTTTAGCAAAGACCGACAGCTCTATTATCGTAACTCAGGATAAGGGCTGAAAGACTGCCATCGGCCGGCAACGACGGATTCCCGACCTCTAGCCGCCGCAGTTATCCAGAGATCCAGAAAGAAGAAAAAAAAAAAAAAGGAAAAAAGAAAATGTGTGCCTAAACAAAGAGGGCGGAGTGAAAACCCGAAAGGGCGCTCCGAGTAAAAACAGTGGGCATACAGCGGACTTGGTGAAAACCTGAAAGGGCGCCAAGGGTAAAAACAGCACAGCTGCCAAGGGGCAGGCAAGACCAAATACCCGGGACATGGTGAAAACCTGAAAGCGCGCCACGGGCAAAAATGACGGGAAAAAGCCGGCTGTGGTGAAAACTCGAAAGAGCACTACAGGCAAAAATGGCTCAAAATGAAAAAAAAAAAAGAAAAAAAAAGAAAAGAAAAAATAAAAGTGCAGGTACCAAGAAAGCAGACGGTCCAGATCAGTTCAAGCGGTTACAGTTCAAGAATAAGAAGAAGCGCAGTCAGGAGCGAAGAACTCTACAGACTCTGACAATCTCAGGAAGCAAGAGTTTCCGTTGCCTACATCTCTAGGGAACCAAAGGATCAAGCAAGTCAAATCTCGAGATATCGGTCAAATCATTGACCGAGCCCCAGTTCTGATTCCTATATCCCGACACAAAATCCAGACACACTCACAAGACAACTCATGGCACAGTAGATTTTCAAACAGTTTTTTCTCTTTTCAATTAAATGCATTATATTTCTCTTACACATATCATCTTTTTCAAAAATACAAAAAAATGCATCATCATCAATCATATATGCAAAAATCAGTGTGCAGGTGGCCAACACAATCAATCTCTACCCTCCTCCTCGGCCACATCAGGTGAGTCCTCTGACTCATAAAAAGATAGTCTCGCTCTCAACCTGCTCACTTCCATACGCAGGTAATGCGCCTCATCGCGCTCAATGGTACGGATCGCTGTCTCCTCATCAGACAACCTCCGATCGGCAGCCAATCTCCTCGACATCATCTCGCAATGATACCGAAGTGCAGAGATCTCAGACAGCAGATGGCCATGAGTGGCCAAAAGGAAGCCAGGATCGACAAAAGGGCGCTCCTCAAAAGGTTCATATGAACCAGATGAAGATCCAGCATCTCCAAGAATATCCTGCTCATCCTCATTAGCAGTCTGGTGCCAACAAGGGATACGTCGATACAAAGACTGCTCCGCAACCCAGTACTGATATGGGGCGGTCGCCATCGGAAAAGTCCGCAGCTCAAATCCCAACAAATCAGCTGTCAAATAACTCGCCCAAGAACAATCAATCCGGGTCCTGAAGTCAGAGGATCTAGGTGGAAGTGCCCGACGCCCGATACCCGTAAAAGCGAAAAGAGGAACATCCTGCTCATACCCAAACTGCCGCAGGAACCGAATGGGATGGTAAGAGAAGAAAGATCGAAAGCCTACCAACATCAGAGGAAGGCGGTGTGCATCGCAAAGCACTGGAGGAAGTGAAAGCCAAGATGACTCCCAACGAACATTCCAGTCACGAAGTTCAGCGAACATCCTGCGATACACGGGCTCGCTCATCCTAGCCGTATGCGGAAGGAACTCCAGGATATAACGCATGATGTCAGAGCTAGGGATGCCAGGAAGAGGTACAGAAACAGTCAGAGAAAGGCGCTCCCATAGCCAGACCTGATCATAGAAAACGAAAGGAGTTCAGCTAAAGCAAAGCAATCCCCAACAAAGCAAAAAAAAAAAAAAAAAAGGTGTAGAAAGAATACCTGAAGGAAAGCACAACAGCCGCGAAGGACACGAGTGCGTCCTAGGGCACAGTCGGTCAGCCCATCAAATAGCTCGGCCAAGATGAGAGAAATGATCCCCTGCCGACGGACAGCTCGGCTCATCACCTCAAAAAGCAAAGGAGTCTGGGACCTGCGCCATCCCGAGAACAGCACCTCAGCAATCAAACAGAACGTCAGTGCGTTCCGAGCAAAGGTGGAACCGGCCGTACCCTGAGGACCCGAAAAAAGATCATACAGCAGGTCCAAAGAGAACACTACAGCATCCTGGCCACTAGCTGCAGGCCGAACAAGATAGGGGATCCCAAACCAGTTCTGCGGTGTAGCAGTCTTCGGCGATGTCTTCGGCGAAAAGTACTGAGTATAATCCAAGGGTAAGCCTGTCAAGCGTGCAAGCTCCTCCAAAGAAGGCCCCATCTCCATATCATTGAACGCAAACAAGTTCAACGAAGGGACCCAGTCAATCAAGGCAGCTCCGAGCATCCTCCAGTCAATGTCAACTCTAGCCATATGAATCAGACTGCCAAAGCCATAAGACTCCAAATCTCGAATCTCATAAGCTGACAAGCTGTCAAGCCAAGCAAGCAGTCGTGGCGAGCAAGAAGAACGAGGAAGTAGCTGACAAGTCCTCACCGGTATCCCCTCCAGCACAAAAGGCCCAGAAATCGAGGACAGCTCATCGAGGATCGGAAGGTCAACAGGCGAAGGAGAAGGAAAAGCTGGAACCTCTGCCGACTCGACAACCCCTGATCGGCCCTCAGTGGCGGCTATGTCTGATATAGCCGCATCGCTGTCTGAAACTGTCATAATCTCAGCCGTATGAGAAGACTCGCCCACCTCATGAACAGAGTGCGCAAAGGGCCGATGACCAAAAGAAGGACAATGCTCCCAACCAAAAGAGCCATCAGTAAAGATCACACCGCACGTCATGGCATCCCGGCTAATCTGACCGTCAAAGAATACATCTGAACCATCCAAAAGGGTCCGAGCAGCCCCGATCGAAGAATCAACGGTCAGATCTGGACCTGCGGCCCCCTCCAACAAAAAATCATGGATCCAGTCATCATCCTGGCCGATCAAAGGGATCATCGAGGCATCCACACCGTCCATCATCAGGGGGACATCATCAATGATCACATCAAGTCCACCCAAGCAAGTATACCGCACATCTCGGCCCTCATCCAGAGCATCCAAACCGTCAAAGGTACCATCTGAGCCATCCATACCATCCAGACATGAGATCAGCCCATCTATGTCCCTCATAGTCCCATCATCACCGTCCATCACATCATCCATGGGACCCACACTCAAGGGATGCATAGCCTCACCTATGTCCCATCCCATCATCTCATCCATACCATCCATTCCTCCCATAATGAGGGCCCCATTCAAATCAGAAAATCCAGCCATCCCACCATTAATGGAGCTATTCAAAGCTCCACCAACTCCATTCCCTAACCCCTCATCAATGCTTCCATTCAATGCCCCATCTCCCCCATCCATTAAAGACATCTCCCCATTATCAAAGCTCAATTGAAAATCTGAAGTGTGGGACCCACCTTGGACAGCCCCCACAGCCCCCAAATCTCCACCATCCATTGCCCAAGAAAGGACAAACCAAGAAAGAGACAAAAGGAGAAAGGAAGATGAGACAAGAAGAAGATTCATGGCTGGAATCGAACGGTCCAGTACAGGGAATGTGGGGACAGCAGCAACAGACAGCAGAAGATGTCCGAACCAGAGCCAGCCCAGGCCGCTCAAGAGGTGAGCCTTGGGCGGCCTGCCCTGGGCCGCCCGTACGGACGCGGTTCCCCTCTCTCCGCGGGATTGGCTCCAGGGCTTTTGGTAGGTGAGGCTGACAGTCCACGTCAGCAGATGGCGCTCCGTGGGCCGCCCAAGGCTCCGGTCCACTCCAAATTTCAACTGAAGATGATCAAGATCATATAAAAGGTGCCCCACTGGTCCAATCATGAAGCAATGTGACCGGAATAGGGCTGATCAAGCCAAAGAGAAGGAAAGGTGATCAAGTGGGGGCCACAAGCAATCCAAGCCATTCAAAGACCAGATCATCACGATCTAAACCATTGAAGAACCTACATGAGCCGTCAAACAACAAGATCAAAGGTTTGATCATCACAAGAAGGGCCAGAATCCAAGATCTAGTCATCAAGTGGGCCCACAAAGCCAAATCAAGCGATCAGAGACGTTCAAGCCATCATCCACACCATGAGAAGCATTCCTAACCTCACAAATCATCAAAAGAAGTGCCCCAAAGTAAAGCTAAGGTCTCAAGTGGGCCCACAGGGCCGAATCTATCAATTTGAACCATTCAAGGACTAGATCATCAGGATCCAAACCGTTGGAAAGCTTACTCAAGTCATGGAACAGCAAGATCAAAGGTTCGATCATCAAAAGAAGTGCCAGAATCCAAGATCTAATCATCAAGTGGGCCCACAAGGCCTAAACAAGCAATTCGGACCACTCAAATCACAGTCAGCCCCGTCAGAAGCCAAAAAAAAAGCAAGGTAAGTATGCCCAACCCCAAAAAATGGGTCCGAAGACCTTAAACTACGTCGGGATTCACATCCCGAGAGATTTTCAATAAAAGCCGGTATTGGTCTTGATTGCTCGAATCAAGATCCGACGACACCGGGTATTTTCGAAAACCACAAAAATATATTTATGCACTTCCAACACTTATTTGTACATGTTTTGGTCCGAAGACCTTAAACTACGTCGGGATCGACATCCCGAGAGATTTTCAATAAAACCGGCATCAGTCTTCTTCAAGATCTGGTGGCTCCGGATATTTTCAGAAAACCAAAAAAAAATATATACATCACTTGTACAGTTTCTGGTCCGAAGACCTTAAACTACGTCGGGATCAAGATCCCGAGGGATTTTTAATAAAAATGGGTATCGATCTCGACCATCAAAATCAGAATCGATGACCCAGAATTTTTTCCAAAAAAAGGAAAACAAAAAAAATGTCTTTCCTCTTTTAAAGTTTTTGGTCCGAAGACCTTAAACTACGTCGGGATCAACGTCCCGAGAGATTTTTAATAAAAACCAACATCGATCCCAGCCTTTCAGGCCAAGATCTGATGATCTGGATCATTTCGAAAAAAATAAAAAAAAAAATGTGTTTGCCCCCCTTTCACTAAGTCTGGGTCCGAAGACCTTAAACTACGTCGGGATCGACATCCCGAGAGATTTCCAATAAAAGCCGGCGTCGGTCTTGTTTGCTCAAGATCAATGACTCCGGACATTTTCAAAAATCATAAAAATATATTACCAGCCCCGCTTTTAAAGTTTTAGTCCGAAGACCTTAAACTACGTCGGGATCGACACCCCGAGAGATTTTCAATAAAAACCGGCATCAGTCTGGATTGTCCATCCGCTGACACCGGACATTTTTTCCAAAAACAAAAAAACATGTTTGCCCCTCTTTTGTACAGTTTCATGGTCCGAAGACCTTAAACTACACTGGGATTAATTTCTCGGGGGACCTTTCTCGCTTTCAACTAAAAACCGGCATCGGCCTCGACCGTTGGGATCATGGTTCGATAACCCGGATCATCTCAAAAATATCAAAAATATTTTAAAGCTTTCCATAAAAACCAGTGTCAATCTCGATTACTCGAGTTGAAGTCTGGAACTTTTTCAAAACAAAAAAAATATATATACAATATAAAACAAAAAAAAGTCCTCATCACCAGTTTTGATCCACCAATTTATCCCCAGTGGTCCGAAGACCTAAAACTACACTGGGATTAACTTCTCGGGGGCTTTCTTTCCTAACCTGTTCCAGACATGGCTGACACTTGATCGTACGGGTGTCTGGAATCTTTTAAACAGGTAAAGGCTGAGGCGGGCAGAACTCCGCAATCCTGTTCGTGTTGAACGCACCGTGATAGACAACCTTGAGTTGGAAGTCGCTGTTGAAGCTGACGGATGTTCCCTGTTCCTAGAACTCATGAAGGGGATTAAGGCTGTTGGGAGGTGGAGCTCACCCTCACGGAATTGTGAGCAACGTAAGACCCCAAACTGGATTGACTAAGGGAAATGTGAGGATGTGGCTCATCTTGTGGCCGAAGGAGTCCGTCGGACGATACGTGGTCTATGTGCATTGCACATGAGGAACAGGCAACTTTGTGGGTGTGTTGACTGAAAACCCTCAAAATCCCCTCATCCGAAGATGTAAAACTACGGCACTTAACTGTGTGAGACTCGTCTTGCTCGCTGACGTAAAATGGATCGGGTGCCTTACCAGCAGTAGAAGCTGGAAGTGGATGGAAATTCCATATCTTTTCCCTGCATTTTTGAAAAATCACAAAATACAAAAACATTGCAAAATCATCTCTTCAAAAATCACAAAAATATTTCCCTTGCTTTCAAATCAAAATATTGTCAAAAATCACAAAACATTTCTCTTGCTTTCAAAGAAAATATTTCGAAAATCACAAAAAATATTTCTCGTGTTTTCAATAAACCGATCTCTATCCTCTCAGGTAGAGACTCGGATCCACATATTTACAAAAAATCACAAAAATTAGCATCCCCAGCACTACAATTCAGGAGTCTTGAACTCCGCTCACTTCACAGTATGGGATGACGGATCCAATCGCCTGCAAATTGGAATCTTGACCAAAACGGGCAACCAAACACCATCTCAATCACATGTATGCCTAGAAGAACATCTTGAAGTCGGATGACATCCTCGTACATTCTCATTAGCAAAGAAATAGCATCTTGGGACGATGGACCTGATCGACCACGGGTTGGGATCTTGACCAATCCGCTGTCCAAATCTCCGTATCAAAAAGAAAAATCCCCAAGGGAAGCACAACCCTACAAGCAATAAGCTCAAAGTTCTCTACACCCATAGCAAAAGCAAAATCATCAAACTGAAAGAGAATGAGCCAAGGCCATGCATTCATCATGCATCTCCATGCATCAGCATCCATTGCATCAATCATCATGTTTACCTGCTTTCAAAATAAAAGTCGGTTAGCTAAGGACCCCACAGGCATCCCTAGTGGAGGCACATGCGAACCAGATTTTCATTTCAAAAAGACAAAAAATATTTCTATTTGCAAATAAAAACCCCACGGAGTATCACTCCCCAGAGTGGGTATCTTTTCAAAAACCCAAAAATATTTTCTCAGTAGAGCGTTCTGCCTCCAACACACCAGGAGATCTTCCATATCTCTGGGTAGGAGCCAACGCAAAAATCAAATAAGATCCAATGTCTCGCGGTTTCCCCGGAGACCATCGGATCCAATGCACTCAAAGTACGGTCGAACTGAACTCCAGTGTCAGTGCGGTCGTACCACATGCCAAGATACAAAAAGATGAAAAGCCAAAAGGTTCGGTCACAGAAACCACTTGAACAGGTGGAAACGATGAATTGTAACCCAAGTATCAAAATCAGCAGATTAGGTGGAAAGAGTTCACCCGCACATACCTAGGCGTGGATGCCTGAAGTACCTTGACTGAGTCCAAGTCGGCGTAGTAGAATCCCGTAAGACTATCGGACGCAGGGCGTCTAACCACTTTGACAGTCAAGCGAAACAAGTACTCCTGGAGTGATCTGGGAAAACATCAAACATCACACAATCAGTCTCAGGGTCAGCATCCTCGTAAGACTGTCGACGCAGAGGCTCTGCTGTACCTTTCCGATGTTAGTACCGATCAGGAATGGAAGGGTTGCGATTGGGTACCCAGGTTGCAGCAAACTGCAGGGACAATCGCAACGTTTTCTCCAAACTCTCGCGGTATGTGCGAGTTATCAATTTCCAGACAATCAACTGACTCAGATACAAAGGACAACAAAGATTCCAGACCACAATCAAGGAAAGAATGAATTGCAAACCAAGCATCAAAACCAGCAGACCGGGTGGAAAAGCCCACCTGCACATACCTAGGCGTGGATGCCTGAAGTACCTTGACTGAGTCCAAGTCGGCGTAGTAGAATCCCGTAAGACTATCGGACGCAGGGCGTCTAACCACTTTGACAGTCAAGAGAAACAAGTACTCCTGGAGTGATCTGGGAAAACATCAAACATACAATCAATCACAGGGTCAGTAACCTCGTAAGACTGTCGACGCAGAGGCTCTGCTGTACCTTTCCGATGTTAGTACCGGTCGGGAATGGAAGGGTTGCGATTGGGTACCCAGGTTGCAGCAAACTGCAGGGACAATCGCAACGTTTTCTCCAAACTCTCGCGGTATGTGCAAGTGAGCGATCTCCAAACGATCAACTGGCACAGATGCAAAAGCAAGCAAAGATTTCAGACCATGATCTATGAATGACCGGGTCAGAAGTGGGGTGTCCACTCGCTTTGGCATTCGGTTGCACGCAACCTCTGCCAAAGAGGGGCATCTGTAGACACCCCACCTTCGGCTACACTGTTGGTAGAGATAGCTGGTTGAACGGAGGACCATACCCCCAAATCCCAAGTCCAAACTCAGCCAAACTCACCCTTGTAAGCCCCATTCCATAGCCCAGTTCAAGCCTGAACCCAGTCAACCCCAGTCCTAAACACCACCCTGAAAACCCCCCATAAAAAAGGCCAGTCAAAAAATCCCAAAAAAAGTCAAACTCACTGGGTCAACTCGCTGAGTTAACCCGCTGAGTCAACCCGTCGAGTCAACCCGTCGAGTCAAAACACCGAGTCAACCCGTCGAGTCAAACCACCGAGTCGACCCGCTGAGTCAACTCACTGAGTCGACCAGCGAGTCCAACAGCAGCCCCGAGGGAACGGCCGTACTCGCTGGAAACCGAGGAGCGGCCGTACGGGCGGCCCATGGCAGGCCGCCCGGACGAAATTACGACTTCTGCCACTCTCTGCTGCTATAAATACCCCCCTCCCCTTCTCATTTCAACAAGCCATTCGAGTCCATTTCAGCCCGAGAGATCTGAGTCCATCTCTCCACCCTTTAGCCCATTTTTCCACCAAGGAGAGCCCGAGTGAGGAGAGTCTAACCCTGGTCCAGCCCAGCCTGACCACTGGTCCAAGCCTCCCAAGCCATCCAAGTCTTGATCCAGCCACTCGAAGCCAACCCTTGCGACACCTCCGTCCACCCAGCTACTCATTTTCCAGCATCATCTCATTTGCATCTAGCATAAGTGCAACATTTACTTTTCTTCCAACCCCCCTGCTTCACTACAAGCACCTTGATTACTCAAACACACATGCATATGTCTTTATATTAAGCACCTGTCAGTTCGAGCGTATGCTCTGGGCTTGCCCGTTGTTGGAACCTGCCCATCAGAAACTCTTACTGTTCAGACCTGCATTCACGCTTCACCATAAAACACCTTGATCATTCAAGCACACTGCATACGTCTTACATTAAGCACCTGTCAGTTCGAGCGTACGCTCTGGGCTTGCCCGTTGTTGGAACCTGCCCATCAGAAACTCTTACTGTTCAGACCCGCATTCATGCATCATATCATCCATGAGAATATACGAGGATTAAACTAGACTTTCAAGTATCCGATCGATTCTGTGAAGTAGAGACCGTACTTCGGTACGGGCAGTGTGTGGGGTGCCTAACCTCTTCCCACCCTGTAACCGTGATCCCTTACCTTGAATCTCTGACCGCAGATCAACAGGAGTCATTTTAGAGGAAGGAATCTTTGGATTCCCTTCTCTAACGTTTCTACGGGGTCTAGCCGACTGTAGATTCGAAGTAACTGGCTAGTGGCGACTCTGGTCTTATATAAACTCACTTAAACATATTCAGCTCAACACAACAACCAAACGAAGCCCTCGAGAACGAGGCAAGCCAGTGGCACAAACGGCGATTTCGCACGCACGCACCTCTTCTTCTTCTTCTTCTTCCGAAAGGAAAGGGAGAACGACGTCGTGTGGGAGCGCGGAGAAATCGGCGAGGGTCCACACAACCACGTAGCGGTACATGATGTTGAGGTTATCAGCAATTCATTGCTCGTCGATGTTGGTGGGATCTGTTAGGTTGTAGTTGAGGTCTATCACCGTCGGTGGCTGGTGCTTGGCATCCCAGAGCTTGTCGTAGAGGGACGAGTCTAGGTCGGTGTATTTGGAAAGCATTCTCATGCCTTTGGGAGCATCCCAATTCCAGAACGGAAGAGTGAATGTGTTGTCGCCGATCAGCTTGTTAAGGATCTTCGCGAAGAAGTAGAGGTAGTAGCAGTTGCAAGGGAGGAAAAGCTAGCAGTTGTGAATATGAAAAATGAACAAACGGGTTTATGACTATGTATAATGGCATTTCAAATTTCCCGTTATTATTTAAAATAACTGAGAATGATTTTCAATACATGACTTGAAGCTCTAAGTCGGGTAAGCCAATTTAATCATAGGCTCTAATCATAGGCGCCATTGCAGTAGGCACAATGCACATGAGCCTACCGTGTAAAATTCTGTGGGTCATCGCAAGGAAGAGCCTTCATGAGTTTAATGACCTCGTACTTGGTGACATAATCGTCATGAAACAAGTTGGCCAAAGTATAGGGCTGCGATGTAGAATTATTTGGTAGAGACCGAGATCGTCTTCAGGGACTAATTCAGGAATTCACAGAATTTCTTTAACAATTTTTAATTAAAATCAAATTAAAACAAACTGGAATTTGAATGTAGAAGAATAATCTGTAAACTTGAGATGAATTTAACAATCTAAAGAAGTACTAGGGTGCCAAAGATCCACTTGTAGGTATCCTTGATGTATAATTTGCTTTGGTTTCTCAACTACACAACTAGAATCGAAATCAAATCCTATCTAGCCGGATTATAAAGCGGTTATATTATCAAAACAATCCAATACGTGTTGTTCATCAACTTGATTACCTCAATTCAAGTTAGGACTTGGGCACACTCAATTGCATAGGCCAATCCTGGTTTTAATAGATTAAATCGCAACTATGATAATTATCAAACCCTGTCACTAGATTCAACTAAAATCATAGTTTGAACTTGATTCAAATCACATAGACAAGCAACTCATATTTCAGATTTTACATTGGTTTGAAGTTCCCACATGAAGAACCAAGTTCTAAAGCGTATTGAATCCGATTTATCGGAGCGTACATGTCTAGATCTTTACAAAATAACTAAGAACTAAGCAAAATCCTTCCAAACATCTATGAGTCATCATAAGATTAAGAAAAACTGCTTAGAATTTCATTCAAACTCAACAAACCATTGTTCAACATTAAATCCAATCCATGAAACTATAAAAAAAATGAATTAAAACATCTTAAAACAACTACAAGCTTCCCCTCTTAGCCCTTAGCCAACCATGCTAAGTGAAAACAGGAAATCTATTTAAATATGAAGAACTAGAAAGAAAATAAAGTAGAGGGAGTTGTAGAACTCCGAATCCGACTTTCTCCGCCTCCAAATGCAATAGATCTCTTCTAGGTTAGCTTAAGAATGAAGTGGAGGTGTCTTTTTGTAGGCTTTGACCCCCAACGACAAAAAATCTTCGAGAAGGTGCGCAAGACTTACGCAGTGTGCAGCAGAAATCAGATTCAAAAAACAGAAGTTTCTGTTTCTGGACGTTGGCTACCCGACCAGACCCCCCTGTCTGGCCGGTCGGAGCTTGGGCAGAAAATAACAGAATTCTCTGAAGGTAAAAATACACAGGCTGACCTGTCAGCCAGTCAGTTAGACCACTGGTTGGTTAGTACTACAAAAATAAGTCCGGCGAGTTTTCTATTTGCAGAGCACTTTGCCGACCCACTGCTATAGTGATCGGCTGGCCGGTCGGCCAGTCTATGAATTGTGAATTTTCATGATTTTTCTTCTCAATCTTCTTTGTGTCTCTCCTCCACCTCTTGTTCTTTATTCCTTTGATCTTCAAGGCATATAAGAAGAGTCTCTAAACATCCAAATGACGAAGTCTCTCTCTCATTCCTACAATCACAAAACCATGCATTAGGTAGGTCTTTAAACATGTAAACCATGCATAGTTAGTAATGAAATGGGGTTAGATTGTACATTTAAGAGCTTAACACACCCCCCCAAACAGCATTTTACTAGTCCTGAGCAAAACATGCGTGAAACAAATACATTCGCTAAAACTCAACTCTCTCTTGGAAACATTCTTCTATAAACTCTAAAATATATAAGTATAAATATCAGAGACATTCAATGAGAGAGATTGAAATCTTAAACCCTCCAAATACCGTATGTGTTCCACATAGAATTTCCACCAATTGTTTGATAAATAGAAGATCTAGAGCAAATGTGGTCTAGTGTACAAAGTGAATGCTCATTTCATGAACTTCAAGGATTACCTTCTTCATAAATCAATGAAACTAAAGATCCAAAGTGTAAGACTAACAACAAGCCTTTGACAAGAATTTACCTTACCGTTCCTTCGACGGCTTTCACACTACTTCTTATTTCCAGCTTAGGTTACGGGTAGACCTTCCCCTGGTTAGTTAGTAGGTAGCCATTTTCGAAATTTCTCAATAAATATTTAATAATAATCGAACTTCCTTTCCTTGCATAAACACTAGATATGATTTTTAGAAATCCATATCTTTGGTTCTTTTCTCTTATTTTTTTCATGAACAAGGATGGACAAAGTTCCCGGGCTTGGTTCCTCAACACCTTAAATCTCAGTCTAACCAATTCACAAATCTAATAATCCCTTCCATTATAAAAATCATGGAATGTGAACTATACTCAAAGTGTTCAAAATTTCTATCAATCATTCAATATGGGAATTTATATAGAAATCTACTATATTTAAGATAATTCAAGGATTTTAAAATCACAATACTTCATCTCCATTCCTTTTATACTCATATCATCTAAAGTGTATGGAAATAATGTTTTCCAAGAGAGTTTTGAAATTTCAGAGAATCGAAATTTTTTCTACATGATTGCTTGAAATGTACCAAAATACTGATTGATGAATCTCACCCCCAACCAAATCTTATATTGTCCTCAATGTAACAAGATATGTATGCAATGATAACATGAGAGCCATGACAAAAAACAAGGGAAGTGAGGAATGAGAATACCTAAGAGAGCAAAAGTTTGAATTCTACCTCCATTTGACAAACCTACTAAAAAATAAATAAAGAAAAAATCCTAATCTTAAACTACACTATACCTCCATCAGACTAGGAGATCAAGTATCATGATATACAAGGTCAGTCAGAGGTATGGACATACCTTCTGAAGGAAAGTTCTCAAAGAACGGCTTTAATCGCTGACCATTTGCCTTGAAGATATTGTCGTTCCTTAGATTCAACAACTCGACAGTCCCATATGGATAAACAGTTTTGACAATGAAGGAACCGATTCATCGAGACCTCAATTTTTTTTTGGAAATAGATGTAACCGAGAATTATACATAAGGACATTTTGATTGATCATGAAAGTCTTACAAAGGATGTTCTTATCATAGAGCACATTTGTCTTGTCCTTGTAAATTCTCGCATTCTCATATGCCTCATTCTGTAGTTCTGCAAGTTCATTCAATTGAAGCTTGTGCAGTGAGCTTACTTTGTTAGAATTGAAATTCATCTTCTTTATCGCCCAATATGCCCTATGTTCCAACTCCACCGGCAAGTGACAAGCTTTCCATAGACAAGTCTATAAGGTGACATTCCAATGGGGGTCTTGAAAGCTGTACGGTAAGCCCAGAGTGCATCAGTAAGTCGAATCGACCAATCTTTGCGATCAGTGTTTACTGTTTTCTCTAAAATGTGTTTAATTTTCCTGTTGGATATCTCAGCTTGTCTACTTGTTTGTGGGTGATAGGGAATGCTCACTTTATGAGTAACACCATATTACTTCATTAATGCTTCAAATGGTTAGTTATAAAAGTGAGACCCTTCATCACTAATAATGACTCGAGGTGTTCCAAATCGGGAAAGAATGTTTTCTTTTAAAAATCGAATGACTGTTTTATGGTCATTGTTCCGGTATGGAATTGTCTTAACCCATTTTGAAACATAATCCACGGCAAGCAAAATATATAAATTTTCAAAAGAAGATGAGAATGGACCCATGAAATCAATACCCTAATAATAAAAAATTTCGATTGATAAGATGGGATTGAGTAACATCACATTTCGACGAGATATTCCTCCCAATTTCTGACAAGGCTCACACACCTTATAAAATTCATGCGTATCTTTGAACATGGTGGGCCAATAGAACCCACATTGTAGAATTTTGGCTGTGGTCTTCTTAGCCGAAAAGTGGCCACCACACGCTTGAGAATAACAGAAGGAGATGATATTGTATTGCTCTGGCACACATCTCCTTATATTCTGATCAAGACAGTACTTGAATAAGTAAGGGTCGTCCTATAAGAATTTTCTTACCTCGCTAAAGAACTTATCCTTATCCTGCTTTTTCTAATGTGTCGGAATTGTACCTGTAGCAATATGATATCCCTCAACCCAATTCAACATCTAGAAGTCTTTGATTGTTGGGGCATTAATTTTATGGGACCATTTCCCTCATCTTTTGGATATGTCTACATATTGCTTGCCGTAGACTATGTGTCCAAGTGGATAGAGGCAATTCCATGTAGAACCAATGATCGCCGCATGGTTCTATGGTTCCTTAAAGAAAATATACTTTTTAAATTTGAAATGCCTCGAGCCATCATAATTGATGGTGGCTCTCACTTTTGAATGCATGTTAATAATGAAATTCATCTTGCGCAGTAGCCTTAAACTTTAATCATCTCTTCACCATTGTGGTACATATTAAATGCATGCTCGACCCTAAGGGAGTTATTGCGGTTGGACTTACCCAATTTATCATCTTCAGGTCGGTTCAAATAAATATCCAAATTGATTAACATTTTTCAAGAAGACTATCAAGATAATTCGACTGATGAACGATTATACTCTTTATACAGGATTCCACGTATCGTAGCCAAATATGAGGCAATGAAAAGGGTTTATGAAGAAGCGATTCTCTTTTGTTGAACTTATCAATCACCCAGAACCATCATTTATAGATTCTGTAGAATTGAGTGTGCACCTGAGGGGTATTTCTTGGAATATGAAATATGCTCGTATAGAGTATAATGAGTTACGACAGCAAGGCATTTAAGAAATGTTTAATTTTTTTTCAATTGTATTGTATTATAAATGTATTTTATATCTCATATGACAAGGAATTGTATGTTTAATTTTCTAAATGGAGAACAATTTTGGTGTATATATTTCTTAAGTTAATATATTTTTTTATGCGAATATATTTCTTAAGTAGTTTCTTTTGTATCTATCTTGTATCAAATATGATAAATATGTGTATCAATGTATAGATGATGTCTTCAACGCCCGCAATTTCAAGTAAAGAGTGGATGAAGGAATCACTATTGTTAGCAGAGTATCTCAAAGGTGTTTTGGAATTCATAACATACTCGAGAGAAAATAATCAGAGATTATGGGATGATGACTATGATTTTTATTCATTTGTTAATTGCAAGAATTTGTCTGGAGGGAGGAAACAATTAGATACAATTTCTACTCATTTAATTTGTAACGGTATAGATATGTCATATACATCATAGATTTTTCATGGTGAATGACTTGTAAGTATCGCTGAGACTAGTACGTATATTATCAATCATAACGAAAATATGTTTCCATTGATGGCTGATATGGTCAATGAAGCTCGTGGACACTTTTTTTAGGACAAAGATGTTGATGCGACATGCACGGATGGATGTAATGATACAAACGATGTTCAAGTTTTCGATGATTCATCAGATGATATTCATTATAGAAAGATAATGGAGTGAGTGGTGTTAGAAAAAAAAAAATCAAAGGTATTGGTTTTGCTTGAGCAGTCGGTAAATGATTGTTGCATGAAGAATCTTTGATTCTGCAAAGCAACGGGCGAACGAGGGAACTCTTTGATCATTTATAACTTAAAAAAAATAAAGGAGAACTACAGTAACCTGATTTTATCATGATGATAAATTTGAAACTTAAATTCTAGTTGAGTTTAATTAAGATTTAAACATCTTAAGCAAAGACATCTATACTAAAATATATATTTTCTATCTACTTGAATTTCTGTTCAATTTAATCTGAAACTCTATCAAATGCATTTACATACGCTAAAATGTCCATTTTGTAATAAAACTCAAATGGGATATATGTGTCATGATTTTATCATCATCATATGTATGTAAGCGACTCTCACATCGATTACAAAGAGTCCGGTAAAAAAACCAAACTAAAATCATGATAATGTTGAATGTGATAGACGATGTTTTGTATCTTGATGGATGTTGTTGAATGTTATCATTCAATATGGTTATATTGTCGAATGTTATTTTATTAATTGTTAGAGCCTTTGCCTAACATCAGGTAATGCAACTAGTTTTTGGGATTGATTTTACGTAAACATCATGGTGGGGAATGAGACATGAGGAAGACACTGAAAAGTAAGCTCCAAACAAATTACGTACATTTTGGTATGATCTTTTGGTTTTTCAAAGAAGTGGGATACCCTAACTGGACGCGAATTGTGTCCGACCCTGGTCAGGTTAGACCTTTAAGCGTCCGACCAAATCAGTGTGGGGGCCTTCCATGATATATCCATTTATCAACTTCATCCATACCTTTTTATAAGAGCATGATAGGATATGGGTCCAAAAATGAGAAAAATCCAATGCTCAAGTGGGCCACACTAAATAGTGAGCAGAACCTAGTGACATCATCGCACAATAGCACATTACGTATGGATGACGTCAGTAGGTTCTGCTTAGTATTTGTATGGCCCATTTGGACGGATCTTACTCATTTTTACGATCATACCTTCAAATGATTTTAGAAAATGGATGGATGGCGTTGATAAATGGATACATCATGGTGGGTACCCACACTGATATGGTCGGACGCTTAAAGGTCCGACCAAGGGTCGGATGCAATCCGTGTCCGCCCTAACTGAGCACAAAGATATTCCTGTGTCCAGGGTTGTGTCAGGCCCGACTCAACCGCTAAATAGTTTAGGCTGTCGCCTAAGGCCTCGGGTCAGGTGAGGCCTCATATTTTAGGGCCCACTCTGAATGTATATGTCCTATCCACACCATCCATCTGTTTTCTGGATCATTTTAGGATGAGCAAAACTGAAACATATCTAAAGCGCAAGTGGACACACCACAGGAACTGTGGGGATGATGATGTCCACAGTTGAAACCTTCCTAAGCCCCGCAATGATGTTTATTTGTAATCCAACCTGCCCATAAAGTCACACGGATATAGATGGAGGGAAAAACATATCAGTTTGATCCAAACCTGATGTGGCCTCAGGAAATTTTCAAAAGGGCATTCAATTCACACTTTTTTTTTTGTATGGCCCACTTAAGCTATGCTTGAATTTTAGGCCCATGCCCTAAAATGAGCTAGTAAAACAGATGGACGGCCTTGATAAGACACATGTGTTACAGTGGCCTCACAGAGTTTACTCAATATCGTACACTGTACCGAGTTTCTTACTAGGTGGTCCGCTTCCATGATCTGGCTGCAGCCGCAGCACCTATTTGCAGTGGGCCCACTGGATGCGGATTGTGAGAGCGGTTTAGTTGCGGCCCTAACTGTGGGGCCGATATATGTATTGCATATCCACACCATTCATTTGTTTTGCCAGCTGACTTTAGCGCATGATGCCAAAAATAAGCAGATCCAAATCTCAAGTGCACCACACCGTAAGAAGCAACGGCTATTGAACTCTCAGCATTAAAAATTGCCAAGGGCCATCGTAATGTTTATTTGCCATCTAACCAGTTGGTAAGGTCACACCGACGTGGATGAAGAGAAAAAATGAATATAAGTTTGATCCAAAAATTGTCCCACATAAAAGTTTTTAATGCTTAATCACTGTTGCTTCCTTACGTGTAGTCCACCTGAGATACATGTATCTGATTTGTTTTTGTAATCATGACCTAAAATAGTCCGACAAAATAGATGTATGATCTGGATATACAATACATGCAATAAAGTGGGCCCATGTTCAGGGCCGCATTGTGTTGGGTATGGCTGGGGCACACCTGATCTGTCCTAGGGAGTGTCTACTGACACTGCTCTTTAGGCCCGCTATGATGCATATATTATCTGCACTATCCATCCATTTTACCACCTCATTTTAATGCACGAGCTCAAATATAAGGGGGATCAAAATCTCAAATGGACCATTTTACAAGAAAACATCAATGAATAAACACCTACCATTAAAAACTTTTTGAGGCCTACAAAAGTTTTGGATTAAGCTAATGTCTATGTTTTCCCTTCATCCAGGTTTGTCAACAAGTTGAATGGCAACTAAACATCACACTGGGCCGTAGGAAGTTTTTAATAATAGGCTTTCAATCACTACTACTATTCTTCCCGTGGTGTGGTCCACCTTAAATTTGGATATGCCTCATTTTGTGGCCTAATGACCGTAAAATAATGATTCAAAATGGATGGACAGTGTAGATAAAATGCATACATCATTGTAAGGCCCATTGAGCTGGGCAGTGTTAGTAGGCAACCAACATCCTGGCTCACCTTAAATGTATGTTTTGTATATTTATACCCTCCATCAATTTTTCCAGCTCATTTTAGGGCATGGCTCCAATGCCATTTTCCTTTTATCCATACACTCATCTGGCAGTTCATAGTAGTTGTAAAAGACCTTCTCCCTTTTAATTTATTCTTTTTTTATAGTATTTTTTATTATATATAATTATTAATTTTAATTAATATTATTTTTATTAATACTTAAATAATAATAATAAAAAGCTTCATTTGGATGCTCGCCTAAGGCCTCAACTTGCCTTGAGATGGCCCGGGGTTGTGTAGGGTCTAGAGATGTCCCTGACAAATCCACTCCCTCCATCTGCTTCTTACTGTTTTGTTCGGTGTGTGGCCTAACTGAGTTTTGATTCTGCCTGAATTTTACTGTGTGGTCTTCCAAGACGAAGTGTCTTTGTAAGGGACATAGCTGTGGCCCCACATAGCCCAGGTAATCAGCTTCCTCTGTGCTAACGTCAGCCCAGATGGCCAAACGAAATTGCAGGGCAAAGGAAATTCCTACGCCCTGGAAAGAAAAGATTGAGCGTGGCTACCGGATCCACCGTGATGTATGCCCTTATATCCACTCCGTCCATCCATTTTGAAAACTCATTTTAGGTTATGATCTCCCAAAACCGAAGCAGATTCAAATCTCATCTGGACCATAATATAGGAAATAGTGGCAATCGACCATTAGAAACTTCTTGTATGCCACAAAAGTTTTGGATCAAGATGATATTTTTGTGGTCTTTTCATCCAGGTCTTTGTGACCTTACCAACGGGTTGGATGGCAACTAAACTTTCCGTTGGCCTCATGAAGTGTTTAATGGTAGGGATTTAATCTAGATTGCTTCCTGTCACGTGGTCCACCTAAGATTTGGATCTGCTTCATTTTTTAAATCATGCCCTTAAATGAGCTTTCAAAATGGATAGACAGTATGGACGTAAGTAAAAATACATCAAAGTAGGCCCCACAGTTAGAGATCCCAAAGATCCACACTCTTTCTTGGAAGGGGACTTGCACCTAACCAGGGGAGCGGATTAGGTGTGGTACCGGCCTCACCCAACACGAGGCCGCCCTAACTGTGGGGCATACGTTTATGTATGTATTGTATATCCACACCATTCATTTGTTTTTCCAACTCATTTTATGTAGGGTTTAAACATTACCGTGTGAATTAGGATGAGCCCTAAGAAGTTTTTAATTATGGTGCTTAATCACCACTCTTTCCTATGATGTGGTTCACCTGAGATTTGGATCAGTTTTATTTTTGGGTTTATGCCTTAAATTGAGGTGGAAAAACCGACGGACAGTGTGGATATGCAATGCATGCATCAAGGTGGGCCCCATGGTTAGGGCACACTGTGTTGGGTGAGGTGGGGCCGCACCTAATCCGCTCCCTAACTCAGGTTTGACTTGGAGTGGTTTGTAATCCTTGCACGGTTGCACCACCAAGCTGGTTGCTGGAAAAGCTCTGCAGGCAGGCCTGACCATGATGTATGTATTCTATCATAAGGCTCCATAATTTATTTTTATTTTTTTTTCAGCTCACTTAAAGGGGCTGTTTGTTTTTTAATTCATATTTGAAATTCATTGTAAATGGATAATAATTATTTACTAGCGTTTTCAATGCTAAAGTGGAGAAGAGAAGAGTTGGAAAAAAATGTGAGGCCCATTGTGATGTTTGTGTCTTATCCACACCGTCCATCCATTTCTCCATATGATTTTAGAGCATGAGCCCAAAGATGAGGTAGATCCAAAGCTCAAGTAGACCACACCACAACAAAGAGTAGGAATTGAACGCCTACCATTAAAAACTTCTTAGGGCTGCTGAAGTTTTGGATAGAGCTGATATTTTTCTTGTTCTCTTACCAGTGTCTGTGTGACCAAATATGCAGATTAGATGACAAATAAACATCAATTTGGAACCCTAGGAAGGAAACACTCAATCGATGGCTGACATTATAAGATCACCATTTTCTGTGGTGCAGGCCACTTAGAGCTTTGGATTTGCCTAGTTTTTAGCTCAAGTCCCAAAATGTTCCAATAAAATGGATGGACAGCATGATATGTCAGATACCTTACAGTGGGGTCAACAAATCTAAGTCAGCCCTTTTGAAGTTGGTTTCCAAGGCAGAAATACTCGCACCCTTTCCACCGAGGTTAAGTCATACTAAAGGCAAAGGTAAAACACACCACTTGCAATTTTATTAAGAGGGAAAAGTAAATACATATAAAGACATAATGCCTAAACCCTAAGAAGAATGTCATACATCATTCGATGCGAAGAGAAGGCACACTGAAAGTTACAATTTATCTGATTACACGTCTTTACAATATATCTGATTACATGTCTATCAAGTAAGTGGACATTTATTTCAATCAATAATGTCATGAAGGATTATAGAAATATGATTATGAGACTTTGACCTAGAGACAGTGGGTAACACAAGTCATTTGATTTAATGTATGCCACTTTATACTTTAGTCATATTAAGGCTAATTTCAAGGTGAAGACGTTGAATGTTACTTACCCAATGTGTCAAATCAGATGCGGATTACGTACCTTTAAGCGTCGGACCAGAATTGTTTGGGGACCCACTGTGATGTATCAGTTTATCCAAGCCGTCCATCCCTCTTATAAGATCATGTTCAGATATGAGCCAATAATGAGTCCGATCCAACGCTGTAGTCGACCAAACCAAATAATAAGCCTGGGTTGCATTAAATGCACAGAGCATAAATACAAGTTGCATTAAATGCAAGCGTAGTCTCTGGTGTGGTCCATAACACCGTTGGATGTGGCTCAATTGAGCCCATCCCTTAACATTATCTCAGAAAATGAGTGGACGACATTGATAAACTGATACATCACGGTGGGCCCTCCCACAGATCTAGTCAAACGCAATCCGTGTCCCATCAAATCCATCCCTCCGTCAAGAATGACCCAAAGCTTAGGATTACATGGAAACAATTTGGTGACAATTCATCCCACCAATCGTCATGACTGCTTTGAATTAGGATGGCTAGCCTATCTATTTTTTTTTTTTTTCAGCCATGCAATGCACCTACCCTGTTAGCTACTCAATGCACTCGCACGGTTAATCACAAGATGCACCCACCCACCAGTGGGGTTTGATGGGGTTTTCCTCCTTAGGTGTAGAGGAGAAGATGGTACAGCCTGGGTGTGGTCGAGTGCCTGGTCGGTTCTGGTCCAGCGATCGAAATTCACCTAGATGACAGTTAAGTTACTGGACTATTTTCATGACAGTCGGGCACCAGATGATCTGATGAACGGGCGCCCAGTGCCCAGGTCGAGCGCCTGATCAGGTTGGGGTGGGCATCCGAAATTCGGCAGTTTTATCTCAAAACTCCTAGGACAGATCTATGGTTGGCCTAGTGCCCGATGGTCCACTGACCGGGCGCCTGACCATGCGCGAACTGCTTAAATGCAGTTTCCTGTTTTGGCTCTGTTTCTCCGGTTGCTCTATTTAAGAGGTTCCAAAATGAGATTAGGGTATCCTAATAGGACGTTTTTACATCCAAGGAGAGAGAGAGAGAGAGAGAGAGAGAGAGAGAGAGAGAGAGAGCTTGTAGAAGAGAGGATTCTGCTTGTAGAGGTGATCTACTGCACAGTCAACGTCTCAGCGCTTTTACGTCCTCGTGATCGTGAGATCTCTCCGTTTTCTATATTCTTTTATTGTTGATCTACTCCTGCATGAGTGAAGAAGGTTTGATCCAAGTGGTTTGTACTTGTGATCGGCTGTAACAGTTCTCTTTCATAGTGGATTGTTGGTCTAGACTAGGTCCCGTGGTTTTTACCTCTTCAAGGGTTTTCCACATAAAAATCTCTTGTGTTGTGTGGTTTATGATTTAATTTAGTTCATTGCTTTATCACATCCCATAATTCAAGTAGTTTGGGGGGAGAGATCCTAAGATTTTGTGAAACGCCCCCAACAAAACTGGTATTAGAGCCAAGTTTAGGAAGTTTGAACGGTAGTGAGATCATTTCTGAATTATGAAAGGTGGCTCATCAAGGATGATCAGCCTTAATGGTTCTAACTGGACCATATGGAAGGCTAAAATGGAAGACTTGCTTTATTACAAAGACTTGTATGCTCCAATCTTAGGGATATTAGCGAAGATAAAAGATATGCCAGATGATGATTGGAAGAAGTTGGACCGGAAGACGGTGGGGTTCATTAGACAATGGTTGGATGATTCGAAATTCCACCATGTGTCTACAGAGACCCCAGCCACTAGCCTATAGCAAAAATTACAAGGGTTGTATGAGAGGAAGACAGCTGGCCATAAAATCTTCTTGATTAGAAGACTTGTAAATCTCAAGTTCAAGGATAATGGTTCTGTGGTTGAGCATATGAATGAAGTCAACAATATTGTGAACTGTTGAGCTCCTAAATTATACATATTCTAGCCCATTACATCACATTATATGCATAGTTTACATGTTTAAAAGTCATATCTAATACATGTTTTGTGATTGTAAGAATGAGAGAGAGACTTCACCCAATTGATGACTAAAAGACCCATTTAGAAGCTCTTTGTTGATGATTGAAGGTAGGCCAAAGAAAGAAGAAAGCAAAGAGCGGAGAGAGAGGAAGAAAGAAAGAAAGAAAATGTGAACCAAGGAGGTTCAATCGGTCAAGACCGGTCGACCATGCACTAGCCCCCCTTACACACTCCCTGGACCAGACCTAGATGGGTCTTGATCGGTCAAGACCGGTCGCCCATGTGAAGGCCATCCGTCCTGCACTCTCTAGACCTCAACCAGACAAGTCCGACCAGCAGCTTCCTCTTGAAGCTCCGAAATTCATTCGCAATTGCGTAAGTGTTGT
This sequence comes from Liriodendron chinense, assembly GCA_003013855.2. Taxonomy (NCBI): domain Eukaryota; kingdom Viridiplantae; phylum Streptophyta; class Magnoliopsida; order Magnoliales; family Magnoliaceae; genus Liriodendron; species Liriodendron chinense. The sequence continues at coordinate 1,439,221 of PVNU02003801.1, read as the reverse complement.
ATAATTCTGGAACTTTCTGACTCGGTGGGACTCTAAATCTATAAAAGGGCAACTAGGTTTCATTCCTAAGGCATCATAGGAGGCTTGGGACTTCGCGAGAGGTGAAGATGATCGTTGTGGAGCGTCTACAACTCCCCCAAACCCGATTTTTCATGTTTTTCAATAGCTTTTCATTGTTTTTAGTTGAAGCATGATAATGCTCGGCTAGAACCTCTTAGCTAAGGCTAAGAGTTGAAGCTTGTGGGTAGTTATCATGTTGAATTCATTTAATTCAAGTACTTTACTTTAAGTTTGATTTTTAATTTCTAGTTTAGATAAAAGTTGGTATTTTTGGATGTTTTATAAGAGTTCATGTGCTTCGACATAGGTTCATTGCAATTCTCTGAGATTATCATGTTTGGATTGATTAAATTCAAATTGTAGTAATCCCTGAGCATATCATAGTCCATTAGTATGGTTGTTACTTTGAAGGTTACATATTCAGATTTTATGTGCTTCATTAGAACTAGTATCTTAATTTTTTATTTGAGTGGGGATTGTTTGTGTTGAATGTTAAATCTTCCAACTAGAAGAGAGATAGAACGATAGAACTTCAATTTTAGTTGTGTTTATGCTTGGATGAATGAATTTACATGGGACTACTACAAGTGGATTCTTGAGGCCTTAGTTCCATTAATTATCAGATTTTTCTTAAGTTACTATTTTAAGTTAGTTTTCAAATTCGAATCCTAAAATTGCTGAAGTTGAAGTTGCTAGAATAAGTTTGAATTGGTTTACCTAATTCCCTGTGGATCGACCTTGTTCTTATCGAGATTATTACTACATCACAGCCTTGCACTTGAGGCGAGCGAACAAGTTTTTGGTGTCATTGCCGGGGAATCTAGGTTAAACGGTTTTAAATTGTTTTAGTGGCTATAGAAGCAGAAGTAGTTAGTGTAATATACAGAATAAATTTTAGGTGTATAAAATTTTTTTTAGAAAATTAAGATGAAATCTTACCATTGAGTGGATCATATGACACTTGAACATAAATATAGATCAATTTGTTTTATGAAATACCGATCTAAACCATGGATCGTACATCCATGTCATATAAAACGTAAACCTACAGTCGGATTGTCAATTCGAGTGCTATAAATGGTCAGATCGATGGACGGATGACTTAAATCCTCTAAATTGACTATCTTAGAGAATGATCCATCCAATGTGTGCTGATCATCTTGTAAATCGTATTATAACGTTCAAAATGGTATAAGTATGATAATTTTTCCTAAGTAGAACTTGAGATGTGAGGCTGGATATATGGATGGCCATAATTTATCGAAGATATTAACCAATCTAGTAATCTGATTTGTGTAAAATTACTTTCATATGATTCATCTTAAGTAGACCCATCATGCTATCTGATTTGATCATATCATATATATACTTAGATCTTTCTAATCATGTGCATGTATATATTGCATCATCATGACCACCCATTACCTCATCTATCATACATAGTTGAACATTGCCACTATTTTTCCATGTACATGTATATCATGGTCTATGATTCTGTGTGGTTAGAATTTAATATTTTATAACCATGTGTAACATACAAGGTTGGCACACACACAAACATGGATATACTCCCACCTATGATATTAAGAAAGTACCTTTGATAGGTGTGCCCTCATGGCTATGAACGGTAATACATCATATCTCGTTATCCCAGTATCTTTTGAGAGTGAAACAAATTTTAATAGGATGTGCTCACTTTTAAGGAGCAGATAAATGTTTTAGATGATGATGACCACCTATGTGGGACCCACTTTGAGAGTGGCACGTGTACGTACTCTGAGCTATACTCTTAAATAAGAATTTTTCTTAAAATCCCTCTCGTAACCTTTTTTCTTAAATCTCTTCCCATTACTTCAAGAGAGTGCATGCATTTACATGTGTTTAACATGTTTTTTCATGCATGTGTTTAATGTAAGAAGACTTTGTTTCATCTATATAAAGCAATACCAAGTCTCTTCTCGTAAACACTTACACTTTAAACAGAGAGAGAGAGAGAGAGAGAGAGAGAGAGAGTTCTGTGAGCTTATCTTCTGATCCAAACCATTTATCAAGTGAGTACTCTAAGACTTTATCTCTTAGATATTTTTGATCAAATCCAAGTGGTCCCCACAAAGTATAAAACTAAGATGAACCATGAGTTGACCATTAGTCAGCATGAGTGGGCCCCACATGGTACCCCACACGCTGCCTCACGTGGGCAAATGCATGGGCCCCTTATGCGGACATAATGAATGGCAAGAATGGGCTCTACTCTTTTATAAGGTTTTGTACATGTGGGTTTTTCTGTTTAGATTTGAATTTTTATTCACTTTATTTGTTGTTATCATGTTTAACAATGTAAATGAATCAATTAGTTTAGAGATCGTGGTGGACCTATATATAAAAAAAAAAAAAAAAAAAAAAAAACTAACATCTCTATAAAAAGGGCCCCACCTTAAGATTTTGTCATTAGAAACATGACAAATGAGTTTTAGATGAAAGATCCATCGTTGACAAGTAATATAGCGGTGGGCCCCACCAACATTAAAGGCATCCTTAAGTGGGCCCCACTGCATTTATTCGAATGAACGATGGATCTTATTCAACAAAGTATAGATCTTTATTGAAAGTCTTATAAATCTTTATCTTCGTTTGTTAATCAAGATCCTTAATCTAATCTTAGATTTAAATCACTAAAGTTTAAATAAAAAATAAAAATGATGATATGGATTGTTAAATCAATGATCAGGTCCAATCCAACCGTTGATCAAGAGTTTAATAAACCAATTAACGAATTGAATTTGGGAATAATAAGATCCACCCAACCCAGATCTAGATCTGATCATCTGATCAAGGATCAACTAGTGTCGTTGGACCAAAATTGTGAAAAATAAGGAAATGAACGGTCGGATCGGATGGATCTTAACACATAATTGTTATAAAGGTTGATCTTGACCTTAAACCCACTTAAATCATGATTTAAACCCATGATTCTTGAGATATTAGTAAGATTTGACTAGTGAATGGACCCGATTATTCACTTAAGGTCGCAAGTGAACCATCTTAAAACCAATATGATCTGATATTGATCTTGATTATCAGATCATGAATCAATTCCATCTAAACCATATAAAATGTGTCTAAACCCTTGGATTAGTAATTCAACTAGTCATAAATGTCCATCAAGTGGCGAATTGATTAAAATAGAAGATTAAGTATATAGGAACCTAGATCCATCCGACCATATCTTAAATGAACGATTCTAATTAAAGTTTAATGGTCGGATCGAAAGGATCTCGGGTTTATATGAAAATAAAGCCAAAATGAACGGTTAAGATTGGTAGATCATGAACTAAATGTGAAATATGACTAAACCAAAGGTGTGAATCATTAGCTTGAAGATCTAATTGTCAAATCAACGATCATAATTGTGTATTAACAGATAATAATTGATTATATCATGAAATTAAGTATGAAAGTAACCCTATTCACATAACATTTAAAAGGGAACCCAACGAGAACGAAAACTGAGAACCCGTCAACTAATCACAGAGGATTGTATCCAAGGAGCTCAAGCAGAATAAAGCTTTTGAGTAAGTAACACTACACCAGGATGGTATTTCCAGCATGCATTCATTATGCATTCATGAATCTTATGATATAAATTGCTTATTTGATATATGTCATTATCTGAAATGTGATGTTGAGGTTGAACACCAGACAACTCGGGGATAGAAATCCCTTAAATTCTCGGGCAGAGTTCCCAACCGGAACCCGAGTTGGCCCCAATAGGGCTCCTCCCAAGGCTGTGGCTCAGGGTTGGAGAAGGAGTATAGTCAGCTCTAAAATAGACTAGTCATCGCTGAATGGGTGTTGGCAGGCCGGAAGCTGTGCGCAGCCATGGCCCTGGTGATTCCTGAGTATGGAGTTGTTTATATGATAGATGGCATATTTTATTGTTATTTTGGTAAACATGATATGTATTGAATCATGCAAATTATTATTACTTATTGGGCTTCTAGCTCACGATGTTGTATATGGAAACCATCCAGGAAAAGACATAGTGGAGGCGTCTCTATGAAGATGACTTCGACAGAATAACTGGTGGAGGAGCTAGAAGGAAATAAGAGAATTTACTCTTTATATCTATGAAGTTATTTATGTTTTGAGTGATTTAGTTCAGACATAAGCCTTAGGGCCATTTGATACTTTGAGACAATTAATAATTAGCTATATGCTATGATGATGATTAAACTTTTTATTTTAGTGGGTGAATGTGTTACAGTTTAATTTAGCATAATATGATAGCTAATACCTCGAACTCGATACCCGAATTGATGGAATTCGGATATCCAAGGTTGGGGTGTTACAGTTAGGGTTTACTATTTTCCTAGGACTAGCTTTTCTGAATTCTAGAACTAACAAGGTTTGTTTTGTTTTGTAGGAAGTTCTTTTAATTCAAGCAAATCGGGTATTATCCTTCCAACTTAAACTATTTTAATTTTCAATTTTTAGAATTTTTAGTTTATTTCTAGATTTTTATTTTTAGGACTTAGGATTAGTTTAGATTTTGGTTCATGTGGTTTATGTCCCGTTGGGAACGTGACCACACCAATCGTCTCCAAACCGAAGGTGGTTTAGTTGGACCACTCTCCGTTCATATATAGACGAATTCGAAAATACATAGAACATTGTGAAAGTTCAGGAAATATGGATCAAACTCCATTAAGGAATCCTCCCCACCCTATTCCAACTACAAACGTTAATCATGAGGGAGTAGGAGAGAATGAGGTACACAATGCTCCTCCAATGATGAGAGCTCTACATGATTATTTACAACCGGCACGTACGACTACACCCTCTTGCGTGGTTTTACCAACCACGGGGGGAACAATGATATAAAGCCGGGGGTAATTCAACTTTTACCAAAGTTCCATGGGCTAGAATCTGAGAGCCCATATCTATACTTAAAAAAAATTGATGAAGTTATTGTTACCTTGCAATACAACAATGTGTCAGAGGATGATATCAAACTTAGATTGTTTCCCTTCTCATTAAAAGAAAGAGCCAAAGGTTGGCTCCACTCTCTTGGACCACATTTGATAGGGATATGGACTGAGATGACCTGGGAATTCTTGAAAAAGTTCTTCCCGACTCATAAAAGTAACACATTGCGAAAATCTATAATGAACTTTATGGGAAAAGAGGATGAGTCGTTCTTTCAAAGTTGGGAAAGGTTTAAGGAACTCTTATTCACTTGCCCACATCATGGATACGAAAGTTGGCGAATAATAAACTTCTTTTATGATGGATTGAATTCCAACATGCGCCAATTTGTAGAGATGATGTGCAATGACGAGTTCATAAGAAAAAATCCAGATGAGGCATGGAGTTACTTAGACATGTTGGCCGAAAATGCCTAATCATGGGATACCTCAGACAAATCTAGTAACCTCAAGCCTCCTCAACAAAAAGAGAAAGGAGGAATTTACATCCTTAGGGAGGAAGATGATATAAACGTGAAGATAACCAACCTCACAAGAAAAGTAAAGGCCATGGAACTTAGCAAGAGTGGAGCCTCTAAGTCCACGGAAGCCATTAAGAACGTGTGCGGAATTTGTGCCGCTAATTTACACTCTACACAAGATTGTCCTACAATTCCTGCGTTTCAAGAGGTGTTATAAGAGCAAGCGAATGCCGCATATGGGTATCGAAGGCCTTTCAATGTACAACTCTACTTGGAAGAACAATTCAAATTTCAGTTGGAGGAATGACCCCACAAGCAATCCTACCAACTCTCAAGGAGGGTCACCCATGCAAAACATGACCCCACCTCAATTCTCAATGGAGGATACTCTAAAGATGTTTATGTAAGGGAAAACGCAAATCAATCAATCAAATCAGCAAATGATCCAAAAGCTTAAAGTTTCGGTTGATGAAATTAAGGGACGCTTGAATGCTAGGGAAGGGACGTTTACTGTCCAACCTCAGCCTAATCATAAATAAGCACATGAAATAAGCATCCCTAATCTTCCCAAGCAACACGTGGAGCAAGAAAAAACCGTCACCACTCTTAAAAGTGGTAAACAAGTGGATAAATCTATTCCGGTGAAGGCCGACAAGCCTAATGATCCGATAATTTCTGAGAATGAGGATGAACCTAACTTAACCCCATAAAAAAGGAAAGCGTTCATAAGCCCATAGCACCATTCCCTTTGAGATTGGTTGCTTCAAAATCTCTCCCAAACTCTCATGATATTTTAGAGATTTTCAGACAAGTTAAGATAAACATTCCATTACTTGATGCCATAAAACAAATTCCTTCCTATGCTAAGTTTCTAAAGGACTTATGCACAACCAAACGTAAATACAATGTGCAACAAAAGGCCTTTTTGAATGAGCAAGTGAGTGCCATTCTCACCTAAAAGACCCCTAAAAAATTTAAAGATCCCGGTAGTCCCACAATCTCATGTATCATTGGTGACTACCGGATTGAGCGTGCATTATTAAACTTGGGGGCAAGTGTAAACTCGATCCCGTACTCGGTATACAAGCAATTGAGTCTTGGTGAATTAAAACCCACCAAAACCACATTACAACTCGCTGATAGATCCATCCGTGTACTGAGAGGGTTAATTGAGGATATATTCATCCAAGTCGACAAATTATACTACCTAGTAAATTTCATCATCTTGGACACGCAACCGGTTATGGATACTAGCACTCAAATACTGGTGATTCTAGGTCGCCCATACCTGGCTACATCAAACGAAATTATAAATTGTCGAAATGGGGTAATGCAACTGTCCTTTGGGAACATAACATTGGAAGTAAATATGTTCCACTTGGAAAAAAGGCATAGAGATGCCGATGATAAGCTCTTTGAGGTAAACACGCTCGAATCCCTTGAAGAAGAGGAGCTCCTCCAACTTGAACCACTAAAAAATTTGAAAACATGCTTAGCACATTTTGAAGATTCCAAAGACCCAATCATTAGCGATATTATACAAGCATTGAGCAGTGAGAAACTGGTAGTTGATACTAGCCGGTGGAGGCCTCATTTTGAAAGATTACCACCAACCACATCAATGCCTCTACCGTCTAATATCAAGCCGCCAAAGCTTGACCTTAAACCTTTACTATCTGAGCTTAAATACATATTTTTAAGTCAAGAGGAAACATTCTTGGTTGTCATTTCCTCTCACCTAGGAAAAGACCAAGAGCTAAAGTTGATTGAGCTACTCAAAGAACATAGAGGAGCCATAGGTTGGACAATAGCGGATCTCAAAGGGATAGACTCTTCGGTATATACTCACCGTATACACCTCGAAGAAAATGCAAAAAATGACTAGACAACCTCAAAGGAGGCTAAATCCAAATATGATGGAGGTTGTCAAGGCCGAGCTATTAAAGCTACTAGATGTGGGTATCATCTACCCCATCTCAGATTGCCAATGGGTGAGTCCTACCCAAGTTGTCCCTAAGAAGTCTGGGATTACAATCGTAGAGAACGCCAACAACAAGCTTATACTGACTAGAGTGACCACCGGTTGGGGTATGTGCATAGATTATTGGAAGCTTAACACGGTCACTAGGAAGGACCACTTCCCTCTCCCATTCGTGGATCAAATTTTGGAGAGGTTAGTAGGTCACTCCTATTATTGCTTCCTTGATGGTTATTCCGGATACAACCAAATTGAGATAGCCCTGGAAGACCAAGAGAAAACTACCTTTACATGCCCGTTTGGCACCCTCGTATATCGAAGGATGCCATTCGGACTATGTAATGCACCCGCCATATTTCAACAATGCATGTTGAGTATTTTCTCAGACATGGTGGGTAAGTTTCCTAAGGTATTAATGGATGATTTTTCTGTTTTTGGTTGTACGTTTGATCAGTGTCTTAATCACTTGAAGTTGGTCTTGACAAGGTGCGAGGAAAAGAACCTTGTTTTAAACTGGGAAAAGTGTCATTTTATGATACAAAGAGGAACAGTCCTTGGACATATCATCTCGTCCAATGAAATAGAGGTAGACTGGGCCAAAATCGATATTATTTCCAACCTACCACCATTCAAAAGCATACGTAACGTGTGGTCCTTTCTTCGACACATCAGTTTTTACAGAAGGTTCATAAAGGATTTCAGTAATATCTCTATGCCCTTATGTAACCTTCTCCAAAAGGAGAACCAATTTGAATGGAGTATCAAATGTCAATTACCTTTTTCCAAGCTAAAGGATATGTTGACAACCGCTCCTATCATGCAACCACCGGATTGGTCCGTTCCTTTTGAGTTGATGTGCGATGCGAGTGATTATGTTATTGGGGCGGTTTTAGGACAAAGGAAGGACAATAAGCCCCCACGTTATTTACTAGGCGAGTAGGACCTTAAATCTTGCCCAAGTCAATTACTCGACTACGAAGAAGGAGCTTCTAGCCATTGTTTTTGCTTTGGACAAGTTCAGGGCATACTTGATAGGATCCAAGGTCATAATTTACATGGATTATGCGACGCTGAAACACCTTCTTTCTAAGAAGGATGCTAAGCCCCGCTTGCTTAGATGGATCCTACTCCTTAAGGAATTTCACTTAGAAATTAAAGATAACAAAGGTGTAGAAAACGTGGTGGTGGATCATCTATCTCGCCGAGTCCTACCCAATTCCATTGACGAGTCACATATTGAGGACTCATTCCCTGATGAGCAACTCTTTGTTGTTATGCATCCACCATGGTATGCTGATATTGCAAATTATCTTTCCACAGGTGGGATGCCGACTCAATGGACTGTGTAGGATAAACGAAAATTTATAAGGGAAGTGCACAGGTTTTTCTGGGATGAACCTTTACTTTTTAAATATTGCCCATATCAAATAATTAGGAGATGTATCCCTGATGATGAACAAAATTCTGTGATCTCCTTTTACCATAATCAAGCATGTGAGGTCATTTTTCCACCAAGAAAACCACTGTAAAAATTCTGCAGTGTGGTTTTTATTGGCCTACTTTGTTTAGAGACACCCATGAGTTTTGCAAAGCATGTGAGCGTTGTAAAAAAACTAGGAGAATTGTCTCATAGGAATATGATGCCTCTCAACTCAATTCAATATCTCGAAGTCTTTAATTGTTGGGACATCGATTTCATGGGACCATTCCCCTCATCTTTTGGACATATCTACGTATTGCTTGTCATAGACTATGTGTCCAATTGGATAGAGGTTATTCCATGTAGAAACAATGATCATCGTATGGTTCTAAAGTTCCTTAAAGAAAACATGCTTTTCAGATTTGGAACGCCTCGAGCCATCATAAGTGATGTCGGTTCTCACTTTTGCAATAGGTCCTTTGAAGCCTTGATGAAGAAGTATGGTATTAAACATAAAGTGAGTACCCCATACCACTCATAGACAAGTGTGCAAGCTGAAATTTCCAATTAGGAAATCAAACAGATTTGGAAAAGACGATGAGGCCGGATCACAAAGATTGGTCGATGAGATTAGTTGATGCTATTTGGGTTCACCATACCGCTTATAAGACACCCATTGGAATGTCTCTCTATAGACTTGTTTATGGGAAAGCTTGCCACTTACCTGTGGAACTTGAACATAAAGCCTGTTAGGCAATTCGGGCATTGAACTTCGAATTGACAAGGCTAGCTCACTTTACAAACTCCAATTGAATGAGCTTGACAAAATCCGAAACAATGTTTACAAGAACTTGAGGATTTACAAGAGTATGATGAAGGCCTTTTATGACAAACACATCTTCAAAAAATCTTTCCATGAAGGTCAGAAAGTACTCTTGTACAATTCCCGACTTCATCTTTTTCCGAAAAAATTGAGATCCCGATGGACCGGCCCATATATTATTAAAGAAGTTTTTCTCATGGAGCTGTCGAGATGGAGAATGCGGCGAATTGTAACTGTTTTAAAGTAAATGAACAACACCTTAAACCATTCATTGAGAAATTTTATTCAGAGGACACATCCATCACTCTGAATGATCCTGTGTATCAGGATGATTGATCTCCTAGTCTGACGGAGTATAAAGTAGATTAGGTTTAGTTTGTTTTTCCTATTTTATTTGCTTTAGTAGATTTTGATGCCGGAGGTAGACTTCTATGATCGACTTTCTCAGGTATTATCATTCCCACTCTCTTTTATTTTACCATTGCTCTCATGTTCATGCTCATTGCATATTTTTTTACATTGAGGACAATGCAAGATTTGGTTGGTGGGTGAGATTCCTCGAATCTAGCAGTTTGTGGACATTTCGAGCAAGGTTTCTAGAAAATTTTTAATTTTTCTAAAACATCAAAACTTCTTTGGAAAACTTCGTTTTCTATGCACTTAAGATGTCATAAGTATGAAAGAATGAAGGATGAGCTGATATGATTTTGAAATCTCTAAATTAACTTAAACATGATAGTTTTATATGTGAATTCCCCTATTTGTTTGATCGATAGAACATTTGAACACTTTTTAGTATAGTTCACATTACATGATTCTCATGGTTTGAAGGAATTACTAGACTTATAGATTGGTTAGATTGAAGATTTGAAGTGTTTAGGAACCAAGCCGGGGAACTTTGTCCATCCTTGGTCATGAGAAATAAGAAAAAATAACAAAAGATATGGATTTCTAAAAATCTTATCTAATTTGTATGAAAAGGAAAAGAAAGAAAAGAAAGAGAAAAGAAAGAAAGTATGGGTATTATTGTATATTTGTGAAAAAAAATTCGAAAAGGGCTACCTATTACCAACTAGGGGATGGTCTACCCGTAACCAAAGCTGGAAATGGGAAGTAGTGTGAAAGCCATTGAAGGAATGGTAAGACAAATTTCTATCATAGGCAATTGGTTGATCTGTACACTTTTAGATCTTTTGTTTAGCTGATTCATGAAGAACGTAATCTTGGAAAGTCATGAGATGAATATACACAATGCACACTAGACCATACATGTTCGGATTCTTCTATTTGTCAATAAATCAGTGGAGATTCTATGTGAACACTTATTATGTTTGGAAAGTTTCGGACTTCAATTTCTCATCATTTAGTTTTTTTGAATTTTGCACTTACATGTCTTAAAGTCTATTGAAACATAGTTTCCACGAGAGATTTGAGTTTTCAGAGAAGGGAATTGTTTCACGCTATTTTTACTCGGGACTAACAAAATGCTGGTTGAGGGGGTGTTGAGCTCCTAAATTATACATATTCTAGCCCATTACATCACATTATATACATAGTTTACATGTTTAAGAGTCATATCTAATGCATGTTTTGTGGTTGTAGAAATGAGAGAGACACTTCACCCAATTGATGACTAAAAGACCCATTTAGAAGCTCTTTGTTGATGATTGAAGGTAGGCCAAAGAAAGAAGAAAGCAAGGAGAGGAGAGAGAGGAAGAAAGAAAGAAAGAAAATGTAAACAAAGGAGTTCCGACCGGTCAAGACAGGTCGGCCATGCACCAGCCCCCCTTGCACACTCCCTTGAACAAACCCAGATAGGTCTTGACCGGTCAAGACCGATCGGCCAACCCAGTCCGACCGATCAAGACCGGTCGGCCATGTGAAGGCCATCCATCCTTCACTCTCTAAACCTCTGCCAGACAGGTCCGACCGGTCAAGACCGATTGGCCAGTGCAAAAATTGCTTGATTCTAGCAGCTTCCTCTTGAAGCTCCGAAATTCATGCATAATTGGGTAAGTGTTTCGCAATTCTGGAACTTTTTAAGTCGGTGGGACTCTAAATTTATAAAATGGCACCTAGGTTTCATTCCTAAGGCATCATAAAAGGCTTGGGACTTTGTAGGAGGTGAAGAGGATCGTCGTGGAGCGTTTACAACTCTCCCGAACCAGGTTTTTCACGTTTTTCAATAGCTTTTCATTGTTTTTAGTTGAAGCATGATAATGCTCGGTTAGAACCTCTTAGCTAAGGCTAAGAGGTGAACCTTGTGGGTAGTTATCCTGTTGAATTCGTTTCATTCAAGTACTTTACTTTAAGTTGAATTTTTAAGTTCTAGTTTGAATAAAAGTTGGTATTTTTGGATGTTTTATGAGTTCATGTGCTTCGAACATGGGTTCCTTGCAATTCTCTGAGATTATTATATTTGGATTGATTAGATTCGAATTGTAGTAATCCCTGAGCATACCATAGTCCATCGGCATGGTTATTACTTCAAAGGCTACATATTCGGATTCTATGTGCTTCATTAGAACTAGGATCTTAATTTCTGATCTGAGTGGGGATTGTTTGTGTTGAATGTGAAATCTTCCAATTAGAATAGAGATAAAACTTCAATTCTAGTTGTGTTTATGCTTGGATGAATGAATTCATATGGGACTACTACAAGTGGATTCTTGAAGCCTTAGTGCCATTAATTATTAGATTTTCCTTAAATTGTTGTTTTAAGTTAGTTTTCGAATTTGAATCCTAAAGCTGCTGAAGTTGAAGTTGCTGGAATAAGTTTGAATTGGTTTACCTAATTCCCTGTAGATCGACCTCAGTCTTACCTAGATTATTACTACATCGCAGCCTTGCACTTGAGGTGAGCGAACATGAACCAGCTCTCCTCTATGAAGATGGTCCTGGACGATGAACTACAGGCTTCGCTATTGCTTAGCTCATTGCCTAATAGTTGGGAGACATTGGTGGTGTCTCTAAGTAACTCCGCACCAGATGGAATGATGTCCATGGAGCAGGTAACGGGCTGTCTCTTCAATGAGGAGATAATGAGGAAGTCTCAAAGGTCGACTCAGCAAAAGACCCTTGTGAAATAGGATCGGGGGAGAGGAAAGAACAGAAAGGGCGAGAAAGCCTTAGATAAATCCAGAGGCAAGTCTAATGTTAGGAGAGATGTTGAATGTTGGAATTATGACAAGAAGGGTTATTATAAAAGTGAATGTCACAAGAAAAATGATCAGAAAGGAAAATGTAAAGAAAAAGGTGATGAGTCAGACTCTACTGCGGTCGCCTCCGATGACAACGTTGTGGTCATTCTCTTAGCGGATCACGATGTTTGTCTCACGTCTGCGAATTAGGACACCGATCGGGTGATCGATTTGAAAGCGTCGTTTTATGCAACTCCACGAATGGATTTCTTCACAAGCTACAAGCAAGGCAGCTACGGTATAGTGAAGATGGGGAAATCTGGTGTATCTCAGATTGTGGGAGTTGGTGATATTTGTGTGAGGACCGATGTTGGCTGTACATTGGTTCTAAAAGATGTGAGACATATTTCAAACCTTCACCTCAACTTGATGTCGACGGAAAGGTTGGATGTACCCAGCTATAAGAGTTGGTTTATTGGTGGACACTGGAAGCTCATCAAGGGTTCGATGATCGCAGCAAGAGGGAAGATGTGTTGTACCCTAGACAAGACATGTGTCAGCATATGTAAGGGTGAGTTAAATGCAGCAGAAGATTCAATGACAAACATGTGGCACAGACGGCTCGGCTACATGAGCGAGAAAGAGCTTCAGCTACTAGCGAAGATGCACCTCCTGCCAGAGTTGACACGTATACCTCTCAAACCTGTATTGATTATTTATCAGGGAAACAGTATAGAGTTTCATTTGTAAAAACTGCTTCTCATCACTACAAAAAAAGGATTAATGGCTACGGATTTAAGCCGAAGCTATTCATCTTTAGCTACGGCTTTAATCTGTAGATATGCCGTATCCAATCCGTAGCCATAGACTATGTAGCCATTGCCTTTTCGCACTTTGCTGCGGCCAAAAGCCGTAGCTAATAACTATTGTTACGGATATTATCCGTTACGGAAGGTCCATTGGCCGTAGCAATTGTGTAGAATCTGAGTAGCTATAGATACGGCGAGTAATTATCTGATACGGATAAGATCCGAAGTTGTAAATTCATAGACCGTAGCTGTAGTTTTCAGTTTTTATTGCTATAGCTATGGATTTTGGAACAGGTGCGGTTATAAGCCGTAGTTTTAAGTGCATGTTTTCATGAAATGGCTACGGATGTATATTTGGGCTAGGTATTATATCCGTAGCTAGTGTCTTTCATTAAAAAAAAAACCATTTGTAGCTGCTGCTAGTTTGCCCTGATAGATCAATACATCAAGTAAAAAATAATAAATCACACCCAAAACATCTGTAAAAGAAACAATAAATCACTCCCAAAACATCTATGAAAGAAACAATAAATCTCACCCAAAATGTTTGTGAAAGAAACAATAAATCACACCCAAAACAATAAATCTCTTGGTGATCGAATTAAATTCATGATGAAAGGGAAAGAATACTAATAGAACCAAATAGAACTAACATTGTTCATTCAATGAGAAAAATAAATAAGACCCCGTTTCCCAAACAAATACAATAACAATAAGAATACATCTGCATTTATTTTATTTTTTTTGAATGGTAACAAAGATTTTATGAAAACAAAAATTAAAAAGCACAACAACAACGTGATGATGAGAGATCATACAAACTATTACAAAGAGGAAACACGCCTGCACCTTGACCAAGGAAGCCTATTTTGCATATCAATAGGAACAATTTTAGTTTATTTTGCAATCCCTACTCGCAAGAAAAAAAAAAGTCAAATAAGTCTTATTGAGAAATGAATGATACAATCATAAAGACAGTTAGGACAATAGAACAGGAAATCACATTAAAATGTGGCAAAAAAAACTTATAATTTCTAGCAATCCAAGTGCGTTATGTGTATGGGTATATGAAAAATACATACAACTTCCACAAAACTGAAATAAGAGAAAACACAAATGATCAGTAATGAAAAAGGAAAAAAAAATAATGTGATCATTGTAACTGGTGCACTGCACTTCAGTTCAACACAGAGCACAATAACCCATCATCCAAATTTTTTATATAGTGGTCTCACAGTGGATAGACCAAACACGATGAGCAACACAACTAAAAATTTTACAAGGGAAAAATATAGCTATGGCGATTTGAGGCTAGCTCATGATGGATGTTAGGGAACTTCATTGCTGTTTCTTTACTTCCACCTAATTGAATAGAATTTCTGCAAATCAATTCAGCTTTGCATCAACTGATCCACCTGTGTTTTTGAATGGCCTAATTTTTGGAGATCTCTTTATCCTGTTGGGGCATGTCATATTCCAAAGTTTTCCAAGTGGTGTGGCCCACCTGAGCAGATTTTTTAATTCAGTTGAGTTTGGGTTTAGCAAATTTGGGTGGGGTTTGGAATGATCACTATATTTGGGGTGGGGTGGGTAGAGTATAGAGGACTTTGGGTTGGCCATCTCGGGTTGAATTCAGGTCAAGTTGCAGGCTGAAAATTGCCAACCTAAGACACGAATCAAAAACAGAAATATGCATTGTCTATTATTGATAGGAACAATATGATGCCTAATTCTCAATTAGTTGAGATAAGGCTTAGATAATGAGAAGATGAGAATTATGATGCTCCGTTATACGGGATTCCCAAACAGGGTGTTCAAATGGGTTATACATGCTATTGACTGCACAAAAGGTCAACTTGAAAGTTCTTGCCACCTCAATGGAAGAAGATTGACAATCTTTTTACGGCTAGACAATTAAAGGGAAAGAAATGACACTGACATCGATTTTCTTTTCCACAATTCAAGATGAAAGTTCTTGCCACCACAATAGAGACACGAAATTGTTAAAATGAAATACAGCTGATGGAAAACAAAACACAAAGATAGAATACAAAGTAATCAGGTTTTGGAACTCTCGTACGTGAAGAGAATTAAATCCCATTACTAACCTGCAGGAGGCGCTTTGAAAAGGCAGATACCTGCTTTATGTTAACATCACTCTTCATTGATTCAGACAGTAAATTAACAAACATTTCAAGCTGGATATCAAGCCAAAATAATACCGTCAGTTAAAACTGCTAAAGATGCAGCGGTCTATTATAAACCAACTCTGCTTGTGTCTAGCTCAACTAAAAGCATGCATCATCATTGAGAGAACAACGAGATCTGTATGTGTGTCATCCAACCCGTCCATCAGATACACTACCTTGTGTTTGGCCATGGGCTCTTTGATTGTATGGGAACTTCATCCCCCTTGCTGAAATAACAGTTTCCTTTAATAAACTTTGAGTTATCCAAGAAAAAAAAATGAGAAAAACATGAAAACCGATCATTTAATTTTTTATTTCAAATCAGGTGATTCGATGAAGAACTACCAATTTTTTCATTAAGGTGTGTTTGGTTATACCAACAATCATGAAATTTCACGATTAATCAATCTACTTTGTATTAGGGATTTCTGTATTTTGAATCCCTAATCTGCCTCCTAATTAGGGATTTCGTATTTTGCAAATCATGCTACAATCAACTCAATCTGATGAAGAACAAGCCAAGGTTACAATCTGAACATGAGCATCATATCCAAAGTCTTCCGACAATTGGGCATTTCTAGGCTGATGAATATCATAATAACACTTTATAATAATAGAAGTCTAGAAATAAAATAACCAAACAGAATAATAACACTTTATCCATGAAGAAAATCATAAAGTAAATTGCATAAAGTAAATTGTCAAGAAACAGAACAGAACAATTAAAAGCCTCAACAAAACTAAGTAAAGACAATGGAATTAAAAGCTAAAACTTATTGATAGAGGATTCTTAGAAACCTGCGGCGAAGTGATGTAGAAACCAAAACTTCAAATCTGCACAAGTGAACCAAGGCTACACAAAATCAAATTTCTTTAGGCAAGATTGATTTTAGATTTTCTTAGACAAGAAATACCATCATATGTTCACACTATTATCTTTGATATAATGATAACCTTAAAAGAAAAAATTTCACATATCTTACAACTATCCCTATACCAAACAGTGAACGATTTTTCTTCCAAATTCATTGCCCAAGCTAAAACGGCAAAATATCAAAAGAAAGAAATGAAGAAGGCAAAGAAGAATTTCTTCTCAACCAACCATTACCCAAATCAAACAGCAACATAGAAAGCAAAAAGAAAACTAGCAAAAAAAAAAAAAAACAGGAAGAAGGAAAAAGAAAAACTAGTAGCAAATACTCATGCACAGCTAATAGAGAGTTGAAAAGATGTGTTGCCCCATCATTCTTTTCTTGATTGGAAGAAATTCTAAATTCCCTAAAACAGGTCTAGGTTTCAGTTGGACTGGTAGGCTGTGGAAAAAGAAAAAAAGAAAAGGTATTCTAAAATACCTTCTTTGCAATTTCTATCACCGAATCATTGTCAAGATCATTTATTGATCTGACCATTCAATCCAAAGATAGAGCCCCCAAAACACAAGGATAAGTCAATGGATGATCTGGACTGCCCATTCATTCTAAGATTAGTCAGTCATAGACTCATAAATAACTTGTCTAGCTAGCAATATATCTTCAAAAAGTAGGATTTTTAATCCTCTCCAATTGCCTTTTTAAAATTCTAGTTGCTAAGCACAATACCCAAGTATGAGAGTCAGTGTTATAAAAACCATACCCATACATTGGACCGTGGTATTCACACAGTGCAATCCACCTGATGAATGACTTGGATTTCACCCACCATTACATTATTCCAGATTTATGAGAAACCAAACAAATTATGCCTCAGGTGGATTGAACAGTGCATCCTTAAACTTTTAGTGCATCCTTCCCCAACATAGACAACCTATTGAACAGTCCTGATGGTTAAACGACTTGGATGGGGTCTCAATTCCAGGCCGAATTGGTGAATGCGCTATGTTCCGGCTGACCCAAATCAGGTCTGTTGCCATGACCACCAGTTTGTTGTATAGCTCCATCATTTACAAACCTACTGCGAATCAGTCTGTGGGACAGCCAATCCTCAATTTGAACACTCCATTCATTCCATAACACTAGGACCAGCACTGCTATAACCAGCACTGCTGCCACTATTTGTGTATGGATGTTTTGAAATGATACAAACCTGTCACAAGTGCTTTTGGAAATGACATGGAAATCTCTCACTTGTTCTAAAGGATTCCACAAAATTCAGACATGCCGGGCTGTTACAATAGGGGAAACCAGTTTCCATTGCCATTTAATCACCTTCCAGCATGCATGAATGATACCATATGGTTCTTCTAACATCTATATATTAAAATACCAATACTTGACCAGATTTGAGACCCACTAACGCTGACCACTATAGACAGTTTTGAGACCAAATCTCACTGTTCAAAATGAGTAAAATTGAGTGCAATTCGTTGTCCAAATCAGGCAGATTGGTGTGCTCAAAACGTGGCCCAACTTAGACAGTTTTGTGGGCCCAAAATATGGTCTAGCTAGGCTGATTTGAGGGTCAAAGATGGCCCAACCGGTGGCCATAATTAAGTCCCACACACTGTCCAAAATAGGAACAGAATTAGACCCACATATTGCACATTTTTGTGTTCCCACACACTATCCATTTTTGGACAGCTTTGGGTTCCCAAAAAGGGGATCGTTTTGACCCCAAATGTTGTCCAATTCATGGACAGGTCTGGCCCCAAACACTAGACAGATTTGGGACCATTTTGAGTCCTAACATTATGTCCACAAGGCAGATTTTTGTGAGCCAAATTCCGGTGACCAACTCAGCTTTGTCCAAACTGGACAGATCCGTGGTCCATAATGCTGTCTATATTTGGATAGATTTTGTGGTACAAATGCACTATCCTTTTGGACAGATTTGTGGCCCCAAACTGCTGTCAATATGTAACACCTAACACATGTCTATGCAATTTTCTCAAGTTGCATACCTAGAACTGAGAAATATAAACACAGATTTAAACATAACTGTATATTGGCTTGTATTCAATTAAGTCACCATCCCATGTAAAATCCTCAATTAGAGCAAGTAAATGAGAACAGAGCAACAAATGCAACAGAGATGAGCAGGGGATATCAGTAAATTGACTCAAGATGCTTGAACCTCCTTGCACTCATCAACATTAGGACATGAAGGATGATGTGCAAAATGCATGGACCAAATTTGTGACAAAGTTGGCGTGCCTTCAGTTGGGGACACATTTGAATAACTTCCATTAGCTTATGTTTGTCCTGTGGAATCAATATGACAAAGACACTAAGACAATAGATAGTGTCGAACGTCTGCTATTTGGGAATTCTTCCACAAAGCACCAACAAAATCAGATGGTGATTGGGCAGAATTCACCTGCATTGTTGGCATTCCAAATCTGCTCAAATGGCCCAAATGAAGAATTAAAAATGGTGATGACTTCAAATCATACCTGATGGCTTCTTTTCATAAAATCGGGCCTCATTGTGGGTAGAAGATGACCCCAATATCCTTGCTATCAGATGATCCTAGCCATCTTGATCCCAAAATCCTTGCTCTCTTACCCTCTCAACCCACAAAGGATGCCATGCCCCCCTTTAGACTAATATATGTATTGAATCGGAAACACCAACAGATGTCTTTAAAGAACTGGATTAATCAGCTGATTCTTGGGAAAACTGGCTGGGTGGACGACTTAGTTTTACTAAAACTGCAAAAAATGGTTAATGAAACAAAGCTGGAAGTGAAAGAAAAGCAATTTCTGTTTAAAAACTGTGTATCTATTGTTTCATCTCTTGAAAAATCTATCAAAGAACATGGTAAACAACGTGAGACCAGGCTGAAAGATTTAGATAAGAAGATCATGGGAATAGACCAATTTCAAACAAACAGTGACAACTCTTGCATGATGAACCACTTCTGCTACCATCCCAATACTTAGAATAACAGCAAGGTGATTTTTCTAGAGATCTTGTGGGATAATCATAAGATAATAAGTAAAAGAACCTCAAAACCTGATTATTCACTGGTGAAGCTCGTGGCCTATATGGTCTATAACAGACCCTTCTCCAGCTGAACTATTATAATCTATAACAAAAAAAAAAAAAAATCCAAGAGATAACCAAGCATTAAATGAAACATTAATTTTATTATTGAAGAATGTCTAGGTTATGCTTGATTGACTGAATCACACTGATTAAATGCACAGTTGACCAAATCTACTGTTATTAGTACCTGTAGGATCCATTGTTTTCAATTTGGTCTAGGATTTGTTCAATGTGGCTGCCTCCAAAGTGCAAACAACATCATGAGGTAACATGATCTAACCTGTACATATGGCTATTAACAACAACAACAACAACAACAACAACAACAAATTAAAATAACAGTAAAGGATGATTACCTTGCCGGTTTCATAGGCAGTAAAGTCACCTTTCAACAGCTCACTTCTTAAACAAATTTGCATTGCACAACAGACTCGTAGCAGCATCTCCTGCATCAGACGTAATTGAATTTGATCGAGATCATACATTCAGAAATACATACAGAACAAGTATTTCATTGGAAGTAATTTCATTTACTTGCAAAAGTGCTTGATTAACTGTGCAGCATCTACATGAGCACGCATACCATCAACAAAAGATTGCCATTGGCCTCAAAGGCCACTGCACCATCAAACCTGTAACAGAAATCCATTTCAATTCACTTAGAAGCATCTTTCTATACTAACAATATTCAAGTGCAATCATGTGGGCCTGATCACAAAATCTTACACTGTAGAATTATGTATGAGAACAAGCATATGTATGAGAGCAAGCATATATAAAAAATAAAATAGAAGGGTATGGTTGATAAGAAATAAATCAAACACCTTGGGTGGGGCCCACATCACATATTTGAATCTATGTTATTTTTGTGCCTATGAGTGGTGTGATCTGGAAGGGTGTACGGACAGATTTATCACAATGTCCGTCATTGTGGGATCCACCCCAAAATAATCTGTTGAAATGGAATGGACGTCTTCCACTACCCACTGATTCACAAGGTGGGGCCACATCCTGGTGCTTTCAACGGTAAGGGTTTCATCCACTGACCCTCCAGCGGTGGGCACTAGAAGAGCAGTGGGATGATGGGAAGTGTTCATCAAGTGGGCGTTGTGAAAGCTTCAATCCCGTTCTTCCAATCTCAACAATCATATGCACTCCAGCTAAAACCCTAATTAGGGTTTGTACATACTCAGATATCGAGAGAGAGGGAGAGGGAGAGAGGGAGAGAGAGAGAGAGAGAGAGAGAGAGAGAGAGAGAGAGAGACCAACAACGGCGGCAAGGGGCTGAGCCTCTGTTTTCACCCAATGGCAAGGGGCTGAGCCTCTGTCCTCTGGCTGCGGGATTGGAAGAGAGGGAGAGGGAAAAGGCATAGGAGCGCAGAGTATTCTGTTTTGTGGGGGGGGGGGGGGGAGCTTGGGAGGGAAAAGTCCCGCCTAGTTTGGGGAAATAAAAGAGGGTTTTTTATTTTGGGGTGGCGCGGAAAACGGACGGTCAGTTTGGTCAGCAACTCGTGGGGCCCACCATGATGAATTTGGTCGATCCACCCCGTCCATTCATATTAAAACATAAACGTAGGGTACTCCCCAAAAAATAAGGCAAATTAAAATCCCACGTGGACCACAACAATTATCAATGGTAGGAACATAAGATCAATTGTTTCCTATGGTGTGGTCCACTTGAGCCTTCAATCTGACTGCATTTTTTGGATCATGCCCTAAAGTGAGCTATAAAAATTGATGGACGGCTTAGATGAAACACACACATTATTGTAGGCCACGTAAAGCTCCTATGAGACTTTCAAAGGCTAGGTGGGGTGCAGCAGGAGCAGTAGCTTATTGCGGATATAATCCGTAGAAAATCTAGCTACGGCTTATATCCGTAGCAAAAGAATTACATGGTCCGAAGCCTTTACTCATTTTTCTTGTAGTGCATATTAAGAAAGTAAATGCATTAGATTTGATTTATTCTGATATTTGTGGTTCTATGAGGACAAAATCTTTGGGTGGGGCATTGTATTTTATCATGTTTATAGATGATGCATCTAGGAGGATTCGGGCTAATGGTTTGAAATCCAAGGACGAGGTCTTTGGTGTATTTAAAATGTTTCATGCCATGGTCGAGAGAGAGACAAGTAGATCATTGAAGTGCATCCGCATTGACAATGGTGGTGAATACATTAGGGCCTTTTATGATCATTGCAAGTCCCTAGTATATGGCATGAACAGACAGTGCCCAAGACCCCCAGCACAATGGTGTATCTGAACGAATGAATCGCACCATTGTAAAGAGGATCAGATGCATGTTATCCCATGTAAAATCGCCCAAGATGTTCTGGGGAAAAGCAATGCACACGGCAATGTATTTGATAAACAGGTCTCCATCAACCTCGTTGAATGAAGAAGTACCTGAGAAGGTGTGGACTAGACGTGATCCTTCGTACAATCATCTCATGGTGTTTGGATACAGGACATCCGTTCACGTACCAAAAGACGAAAGGTCCAAGCTCGATACGAAGATCAGGCAATTTGTGTTCTTGGGGTACGGTGATGGAAAGTTCAGTTACAGATCGTGGGATTCGACCGAGAAGAAGCTCGTCAGGAGCAGAGATGTGGTTTTCATTGAAGATCAATGTATAGAAGATATTAGAAAGCCAGAGAAGACTCAGCCCAGCTCAGGTGAGCTGGAAGACATGGATCCAGTTACTCCTCCCGTAGTGCCTGATAACGGGGGAGTACAGCAAGATGCAGAGGATGTGGGAGTTACTACAGAAGATGGACCGAGGGAGCAGCCCCCACTTGATCCACCTGTTGAGTCACATGTGAGGAGGACATTAAGGGATAAACACCCGTCCAAGAAGCACTCTCCGCATGAGTACATTATGCTTACTGATGGGGGAGAGTCAGAAGATTATTCTGAGACCCTAGCCGACGAGCATAAGGGGAAGTGGTTGAAATCTATGCAAGAAGAGATGGAATCCTTACATAAGAACCACACCTATAATATGGTGAAATTGCCTAAGGGCAAGAAAGCTCTGAGAAACAAGTTGATGTTCAGAAAGAAGATTGAGCAGAAGAATTCATAGACGTGGTTCAAGGCCAGACTTGTGGTGAAAGGTTTTGGTCAAAGAAAAGGTACAGACTTCGAGGAGATATTCTCACCAGTGGTGAAGATGACATCCCTACTGATGTTGCTTGGGTTGGCGGTTAGCATGGATCTGAAGATAGAGCAATTAGATGTCAAAACTGCCTTCCTCCATGGTGACCTGGAAGAAGAGATCTACATGCATCAAACAGAGGGGTTCGAAGTCAATAACAAAGAGCATATAATGTCTAGGCTTAGGAAGAGCTTGTATGGGCTGAAAATAACTCTGAGGCAATGGTACAAGAAGTTTGACTCGTTCATGTTAAAGCATGGATATGACAGAACGAAGTCGGACCACTGTGTGTTCACGTGCAAGTTCTCAGATGGTGATTTCTTAGTTCTGCTATTATATATTATGCTTATCATGGGAAAAGACATCAAGAATATTGGCAGGCTGAAACAGGAGTTGGGCAAGTCGTTTGTGATGAAAGACTTGGGTCCAGCTAGATAGATCCTAAGAATGGAGATAACCCGTGACAGAAGCAGCAAAAAGCTTTGATTGTCACAAAAGAAGTATATTGAGAAAGTCCTAGAGCGGTTCAATATGCATACAGCGAAGCTGGTCAGTACTCTACTAGATGGTCACTTCAAATTGAATGACAAGCAGTGTCTCAGGACGAAGGCAGAGGTGGATGAGATGCAGAAGATACCCTACGCCTCGGCAGTAAGAAGTTTGATGTATGCTATGGTGTATACGGCCCAGACATAGCATATATGGTTGAGGTTGTCAGCCGGTATCTTGCCAATCCTGGCAAAGAACATTAGGCAACGGTGAAGTGGATACTACGGTATCTGAGGGGCTCATCCAGGTTGAGCCTATATTATGGTGATGAAAAACCTGTGTTAGAAGGCTACACAGATATAGATATGGCAGGTGACATAGACTCCAAAAAGTCTACATCGGGGTTCATGTTCACGTTTGCAGGGGGAGCAGTCTCTTGGCAGAGCAAGCTACAGAAGGTCGTAGCATTGTCAACGATAGAGGCCGAGTACATCGTGGTCACAGAAGCATACAAAGAGATGCTTTGGATGAAGAGGTTTCTACAAGAACTCAGCCTGAAGTAAGAGTAACACGTGGTCTATTGTGATAGCCAAAGTACGATACACTTGAGCAAGAATCCAAGTCAGCATTCCAAGTTGAAGCACAGAGATTCGGTATCACTAGATCAGGGATATTTTGGAACAGAAGGTGTTACAGCTTGAGAAGGTCCACACGGATGATAACGAGTCAAACATGATGACCAAGGCTTTGCTCAAGGGTAAGTTTGAGGTTTGTAGAAACCTAACTAGCTTGAAGAAGGCGGATCCCTCCTGAGTCAGAAAGGTAGAGATTTGATGGGGTTTTTCTCCTCAGGTGTAGATGAGAAGATGGTGCAGCCTAGGTGTGGTCGGGTGCCGGGCTGGTTCTGGTCGCGTGACCGAAATTCACCCGAATGACAGTTAAGTTACTAGACTGTTTTCATAATAGTCGGGCACCCGATGGTCTGATGACGGGGCGCGCAATCAAGTTGGAGCGGGCGTCCAGAATTCGACAGTTTTATCTTAAAACTCACCAAGCAGATCTATGGTTGGTCGGGCGCCCAATGGTCCATTGATCGGGTGGCCGACCATGCGCGGACTGCTTAAATGCAGTTTTCTATTTTGGCTTTGTTTCTCCGGTTGCTCTATTTAAGAGGTTCCAAAACAAGATTATGGTATCCTAACAGGAGGTTTTCACATCCAAGGAGAGAGAGAGAGAGAGAGAGAGAGAGAGAGAGAGAGAGGAAGCTTGTGGAAGGGGAGATTCTTCTTGTAATGGTGATCTACTACGCAGTCAACATCTCAGCGCTTCTATGTCATCGTGATCGTTGAGATCTCTCCGCTTTCTATATTCTTTTATTGTTGATCCACTCTTGCATGAGTGAAGAAGGTTTGATCCAAGCAGTTTGTGCTTGTGATCGGTTGTAACAATTCTCTTTCATAGTGGATTGTTGGTCTGGACTAGGTCCCGTGGTTTTTACCTCTTCGATGGTTTTCCACGTAAAAATCTCTTGTGTCGTGTGGTTTATGATTTGATTTAGTTCATTGCTTTATAATATCCTATAATTCAAGTAGTTTGGGGGGCAAGATCCTAAGGTTTTATGAAACACACCTAAGAGGGTTAGTGTGTCTTCTTGGCACTCGAACAGGAGACCTACCGTTGAAACCCCTAGACCTATTGTTGAAACGCCTATGCGTCTTCCAGCTGGGCTAACAGGCGAGACACTATTGCTAGCCTATCTTAAAATCAAGACCTCACTGATGGGCTGGCCAAAATCCTTGTAAGATTTTGGGGCCAATGAGCATTCACCATCGAAATACCCAATCAACATCTTCCATTTTGCACACATGGCATTAAGTCAAATTAAATTGTCCATATTATTGTCCAATATTAGATAATCGGGGAACAAAAAATTATGCCTTTTTTCTTTCTTTTTTGGTTCACCAAACATCTAAATCGGGACAATAATTTGGACAGTTTAATTTTACTTAATGCCATATGTGCAGAATGTGCAGAATATAGGACGTCAATTGGGTTGTTTGATGGTGGAAGCTCATTGGCCCCAGAATCTTACAAGGATTTCGGTAAGCCCATCAGTGAGACTTGATTTTAAAATACACTAGCAATTCTAATTCAAAACATTCATGATTATTGGTGGGAGGAATTGTTTTGTAGCCATTGAAACTTTGAGATTGGATGCATGAAAGTATGCAAGCATACGGACAAAGGTAGAGTTGATGCTTTACTACTTGAGTGAAAGATGCTTACGTGGAAAGTGGAGAGAAATTAGCAAAATAGGTTTTCTGTGATGCCCGTGATGCCGAGTTGAATGAAATAATAATATTTTCAAGCACATGGCACAGATGAGCAAGCGTGATGGGCAATGTCCCTAAATTGAAAAGTCCACCGACTAAGATTAAGACCTTTTTTTTCATTAACTGTGTACTGTTGTTGTATTTTTTTTTTTTTTTTTCCCGTAGTTTTTATCCCTGAGCCAAAATCGAAATGTTAGTATTGTACCTGAGGAGATTTTGGGGGGGCATAATCCGTGTGCTATACAACAGACCAATGGCCTAGATTACTAAACCATTGGCCCACTTGTTTTCATTGAAAATTTGTGTTTGTTGTCCAAAATTCAGGGGCACTGTTCATATAGTTCCTCTTCAATAGTAGTCAATCTTGCTTCTATCTCTTCACATCCACACCTAACTTCTCTCCACCTTGTAAATTACACAAGGGTTTTAATTCCAACAGAGGGGCCTCGTTTGGTAGCCTAGAGTAATATTCCTTTGTATCCATGGGTTTAAGACAAAGATGAGAGCTTCTGAGTCGACTTGGACTCAATTTGAACAAAAGAGCTTTATTAAAGACATGAAGCATATACTTTTCAAAATTTGTAGATTTAATTAATTACGATGACCATGTAGAATGCAATTAAAACCTGAGAAGCGCAAGCACATGTTGAAAATTAATACTCAATCCAACCTGTTTATTGAGATGAAGAAGATGCTGATGACATTTCTTCAAGGAGATTTCTCCTTGATCTATCCCAACACAGAGAGAAAGCAGAAAGGCAAAGTATGCACGCTACAATGAGACAGGATGCACGCAGATAAGAGCCATCCACCTAAGTGGATTTATAAGGAGTTAGGGTTTTAAAGAAAGACCTCTATACATTTTACCTCACCAATAAAGGCTTTTCTATGCCATACTACATCAAAAAATATGTAATCTTGCCTATTCATCAAATTAACTGAAACCCTTCCACTAAAAATCAACATCTACTTTTGATTAGATAACTATGCAAACAAATGATGGACTCCAAAATTTCAACCATCAGATATCCATCAAGTGCGACAAAACATTTTCAACACCTAAAACAAAATATTAATGGAAAAACTATTCGGCAAACTTTTAAAACCATTTTGAATGCTAGTCTCCACTAAAAGCAATTTGATGGATTGTTTACTTACTAAGATCTAAACAATAAAATTGATCCTAGGGTAACTAGTGGATCCCTTGTTGGATCATATGGACCTCAATTGTAGCCTAGTGCATGTACCCAACTACATCCACACACAAGCCACTAAAATAACCTCGTATGGTGGTTCAAAGCACACCAAATCAGAAGCTCGAAATCCTCATGCATCCTGTCTAAAGATTAGTTTAAGGATCGTACATATATAAGTTAATCTAGTCTGGACATTACTAGTCTCTCGATCTAAAGATCACTTGAAGCGATCCTCCAAGTTAAGTGTCTAACCAGGTTTAATAACAAGATCTCATATCTATGAACACTCACACTCTTATGTGAAGTAGGGCATAGTCACCAACTATCATAAGCCGAGTGGTGGAGATCTTCCTTCCTAACTCATCAACGATAGGCTCACATAGGAAGATCTTATATAAATAAGGACAAGTTTGCCCAGAGCCTATTAAGTGGTCATGGATATTCTAGGTATTGAGATCCATTGAGCACAACTCTCCTTAGCCCGTGGCCATTATGTCCAAACTCTCATTCCTGATGAACAATCAAAGAAATGTATTCTTTAATCCACATTTTCATAATCAATTAGGGTTATCCCATATATTAATTATGACATTAATAACATGTATAATAGAACCTATGGTCATCAAGATCAATCTTAATGATCAATCTTAACTTTTAAGGACACACCTCCAAATTAAGGGATCCCATGCGATTCAACACTACGAGTCACCTAGATGAATCACACCAACTCGTTGGAGATGGGCTGATCATCTACCTATACTTAGGTGAGTCATGATTTGACTCGAACTGAGGTGAGTTTGTTCGAGTCACCAATAACCATGGTATTGTATCACATGTGGATGGACTATGTCGTAGAAGTGAAGATGCTTATATAAAAAAGATGCATCTCTCACAAGATTGAATCATGGGGAGATGAGTCTCTCTAATCAAAAGATTCTACCCACCAATATTAGAACCTTTTGAGAATAATTAGAATTGTTATATTTATCTTATGCATCGATTTGTAGTTACTAATTGAAAGGTTAAAATTGTTCCGTTGATGATAGTTTCCGGACTTGATCCATCCATTTTTGGGTGCAAGATATTAGTTGTCTAGATCAGTGTTTGCAATATCGTGAGATATAACTGATATATTGCATGATATATCGAATATCTCGTACATGGGCGATATTTGGGCCGTCTCAAGGCAAGTTGAAGCCTTAGGCGAGGATCCAAATGAGGTTTGTTTTTTAAAAATATTAATAAAAATAAATTAATTAAATTTAATAATTATATATAATAAAAATTAGAAGGCGTTTAATCATTGGAGAACATCTTTTCCAACTACTACGAACCGTGAAATGAGTGCATTGATAAAAAGAAAATGGTATCTGAGTCCATGCCCTAAAATGAGTTGGAAAAATTGACGGAGGGTGTAGATATACAAAACATAAGTTAAGGTGGGCCAGGATGCGGATTGCCTGCTAACATTGCCTAGCTTTGCAAGCCTTACAATGATGTATACGTTTTATCCACACTGTCCACGCATTTTGGATCATTATTTTAGGGACATGAGGCCACAAAATGAGGTAATTCCAAATTTAAAGTGGACCACACCATGGGAAAATAGTGGTGATTGAACGCCTACCATTAATAACTTCCTATAGTCTATTGTGATGTTTATTTGCCATTTAACTTGTTGATAGATCTGGATGAAGGGAAAACACAAACATCAGCTTGATCCTAAACTTTTGTGCGCCCTAAAAAGTTCTTAATGGTAGGCATTCATTCATTGACGTTTTCTTGTAATGTCGTCCACTTGAGATTTTGATCCCCCTTATATTTGGGCTCGTACCTTAAAATGAGCTTGCAAAATGGATGGATGGTGTGGATAATACACATGCATCAGGTGTGCCCATCAGACAGATCAAGTGCACCCCAGCCATACCCAACACAGTGCGGCCTTGAACATGGCCCACCTTATTGTATTGTATATCCAAACTGTACATCTGTTTTGTCAAACTATTTTAGGTCATGATCACAAAAATAAATCAGATACATATCTAAGGTGGACAACACATAAGGAAGCAATGGTGATTAAATATTAAAAACTTTTCTGGGGGACAATTGTTTTATCAAGAATATATTTATTTATTTATTTCCTTCATCCAAGTCTGTATAACCTTACCAACAAGATAAATGGCAAATAAATATTACAGTGGCCCTTAGGGCTCGTTTGGGAGCTTATAAATAGAAGTAAATGGAAAAATGGATATGAGATGGATGAATTGGGAGTAAATGGCTTTACATAGTTGTGTTTGGATGGGAGTAAATGAAATGCATTGGAAATCAAAATATTCTATTTGGATGATGAGAGGAATTGGAATGCATTTTAATTTTTTAATATATTCATGTGAATATATGTGATATTTCAAATCAGGTAGGCCACAAATGTAAGGATCATAAACAAGGAACTTGAAAACATTTTTTAACCGTCTATTTAGATGACCATCCTTTAGATGGTTTAGATCATTCTTTTGGTGTGATTTTATTGATGTAGCCAATATTTGAATTGTCAAGGAGTATTATTAGCATGACACGTATATGGCAAACGTGTGAATAGTGGCATTGTTGTTTATATGTGCGACTCTCCAAGGGAGCTCATAAAGGCACTTCAACCCATTTATCCCCAAATCCTCTCTCGTAGAGAGGACTTCATTTACATGTGCGTTTACTTTGATTTCATTTCATTTACTTCTATCCAAACACAACCTAAACACCATTTACCTCCATTTACTTCCAATTCCATCCATTTACTCCTATCCAAACAACCCCTTAGGAATTTTTAATGTTGAGCATTCAATAGTCGTTGCTTCCTATGGTGTGGTGCACCTGAGATTTAGATTTGCTTCATTTTTGGCATCATGCGCTAATGCGCTAAATTGAGCTGGAAAAATAGATGGATGGCATGAATATGCAATACATATATCAAGGTGGGCCCCACTATTAGGGCTGCAGCTAAACTACTCTCACAATCCGCATCTAGTGGGCCCACTGGAATCTGGCACCATGGCTACGACCGGATCATGGAAGCAGAATGCGTACTGAACTTGATACACTACAACATATTGAGTAAACTCTATGGGGCCACTGTAACACATGTGTCTTATCAACATCGTCCATCTGTTTTCCCAGCTCATTTTAGGCCATGGGCCTAAAATTCAAGCATAGCTCAAGTTGGCCACACCAAAAAAAAAAAAAAAAAAAAAAAAAGAACAGTGTGAATTGAACTCCTACTGTTGAAAACTTCCTAAGGCCACATGAGGTTTGGATCAAGCTGATATTTTTCCCTCCATCCATGTCTATGTGACCTTATGGGTAGGTTGGTTGACAAATAAACATCATTGCGGGGCCTAAGAAGGTTTCAGATGTGGACATCATCATCCCCACCATTCCCGTGGTGTGTCCACTTAAGCTTTGGATATGTTTCATTTTTTCTCATCCCCTAAAATGATCCAGAAAAATGGATGGACGGTGTGAATTGGACATCTACATTCATAGTGGGCGCTAAAATATGAGGCCTCACTCAACTGAAGGCCTTAGATGACCGCCTAAACTGCCTAGCGGTCGTGCCGGGCCTAGGCGATACAAAGCCCCACTATAATATTATTCATTATTCCCTGTATCAAGTGAAATATCACACAAAATCATGATAGATTATTGATATTGTAATACAGTGCGATGTAGTTCTTTACATTTTCTTTAAGTGTTGATGGATATATTGATACATGTGTGAAATTGACATCTACACCAGGAAATTGGAATTGTTTGTCTAAAAAATAAACAAAAACTAAAAAAAAAATGATATTTTCCAAAAAAAAAAAAAAAAAAGAATTTTTTAGTGCATTCTAAATTGATTTTGACTAGTTAACTATGGTTTGTTGGGAAAAAAAAAAACTTACAAATTTCTTTGAAATCATGATTAGAAGTTTCTTGGGGCCAGATTCTAAAAGGTGTATTTTTTAGTTTTGATTCATTTATTTTTGTTTTTATATGTTGTAATTAGTGTGATTCATTGTTACATTTCCCTAAAATGTTTTCTGTTCATTTCGGATCTCTTAGAGCTATGTTATTGGTGAGACTTCTACTTTTAGTAAGAAATTTATAATTTTGCATGAAAATTATGGATTTGAAGTTTTGATTTTAAGATTTGGGAGGAGACGGGCCAACTTAAGAAAATTTGAATAAAATTAAAAAAAATTATTTTTTTCAAATCTATTACAATCTTAATGTCCAAACGCACAATATATATACACACATCTTTTTGCAATTTAGGTAATTTAAAAAAATCATAAATTTTAGTTTTTTTAAGAACAAGACCCCACTTCCTGGTAATGGATTCAAGTCTCGATACTTATAGCCACATAATGAAGAGTGGAGGGATGACCTACTTGAAAGAATACTTAACGGGAGGGCATTAGAATATTATTGATTGTCCAAAATGTTTAACAAATATCAGAAAAGAGATAAGGGAAGCGATGAAAAATGTGTGAAGACTAAAGATGATCATGCTGCACGGGAGAGGGAGGTTAGGGACTAATTAGCATGGTCAATGAGTGGTTGAGAGGATGTAGTGGATTTGGATGGGATGATTCTGATCTCTGGCATATCTATGAGGACTCTTTATTGGATGTGTGGGAGAGAAATCAGGAAAGGATGTGAGAAATTAGTAGCCCAATTTTGAGGGGTTTATGCGAAAATGTGGTGGGAGAGTGAAGCAAGGGGCAGTTGTAACGACCCAAAATTTTGGCCCACATAATAAATTGGAAAAAATGAGTTAAGAGAATTAAATTATAATTGATTAACAAAATAGGAAGTTATGCCGATTGGGTAAGGCTCTCTTGGTTGGGGGATGATAGACATAATTACTTACACAATTATCACTTGGAACATGTGTAGATGAAAATGAGTCATGTAAGCATAGGGTAGTTACGTTAACTTCTTTCCATATTCTGTATGATATAGAAAGTGCCATATAGATTAGTAGCTATAGAAGTTATAGTAGTTGTAGAAGTTATCTCTTGTGTGGAGTACCAAGTGTCATGTAGACAAGTAGTTGTAAATATCACTGATGACATGGAAGTACATGTGTTACTCTTGTACTCTATAAATACATGAAAAGAAATGAATAATAAAAAAAAAAATCATAGGGAGCAACCCAGGGATAAATTTGAAATTCCATCCAGAGATTTATCTCCTATGAATAGCTGAAGGAGAGCCTCCATATGTAGAACACCTAAGTTCCAAATTAAGAGAGGTAAGAGTAGAGAAAGGGAGAGGGAGAGAAAGAGAGGAGTTGTTGTGGGCTTAGATCCAATAAGGCCTTGTTTTTTTTTCCTTTTTCTTTTTGGTGCTTTTTACATCATTTCTCTGAATCTATCCAATGGACGAGACCGATCAGTCATTCGTCCATTAGCATGATCGTTGGATTAATCTCAAATTTAGAATATCATAAGTCGAAAGCAATAGATGTTGTGATATTGATGTGGGTCCTTCTGAAGGTGTCGGTTGTGATCCATATAGGTCATAAGCACTTTAGGCCAAGTCATACTAGGGCCTAAAATCTCAGGTTGATCCAATCGTCAGGTAGGCCACACTAATCTGATTTAAGGATAGATGTTGATCCTACTATGGACCATCTAGTGCTTCCAATCCATTTTACACAATCTGGACTGTGGAATGAATATATGGGAGTAACTAAAGTCTCGTAAGGAGCAGATCAACCGGTGGGCCATTGAGATTATTGTTAGATAAAAGTAAATCATGTAAATCGGACTAAGGGTTGATCATCATGATCTATATCTATGTGTCATTCGTCTCTCACAAGATTTAATATATGTGGAGAGGTAGAGACAGTGTAGGTCTAACCTATGATGTCCTTAGGTCCATAAAAAGTTGAATGATTAAATAAAATTGTAAAAGATTGCAAATTGTCTGACTTTTGGAAAAAATGAATTTCCATCGTCGACTGGTCAGCCCGAGGTGTTGACCCATCGAAACGGACATAAACTGTCCAGCAACTCTAGAGGGAAATTCGACTAGTCAACTAGAGTCATCGACCGATCGAGAATGATCTTCGACCAGTAGACTAGATATATCAACCGATCGAAAGGGATGAAATTTGTAGAGAGACTTTAACAAAATTTTGGGTGAATTTTTTATCGATCAATTGGGACCTTCGACTGATCGATGGTGAGTATTGATTGATCAAGTTAGCTATGTGAATTGCAATCCTTTTAACTGTGAATTGGTACTTCTTCATCTCGAACAATTAAGTAAATATACAACTCTAATAAACCAGAAGGTGTATTACTAAGATTAGGATGGGTCGATTAAATGTTACAAATAAATGAAATGTAATTGAGTGATGATATATGTTTAGGAATTTGATGTTAGTTCGAAAATTGGAAAAATTGTGTACTTCACATCACTAGCTAAAGGTGAGTGATCCCAACATGTTTCATATCCATTTCAATTAAAATATAATTGTGTGATTGTTGTGTATGGTTGTTTGATGAACTTGATGTTTGACTATGAATTATAAGCTTTAATTCTGATATACAATGAATTTATAAATACATGAGCATTGAACAACATGATTATGAACGTGATCTGATTCTTACAAAACATATATTGTTGGAAGTATGGATATGAAAGTTACCTATCATATAGAGAGATGAGCATGTTTTATGATATATTGACATGTGCATTACATGCACCCCATTCTCATGCATAGCTATGAATACGGACGCCTCTGATGACCTATATGTACTTAAGTACCAGGTAACCCAGGGAGCATCCTGGATGCCTATAATGTGTAGAAGGCTACTAAAGTGGTAGATGCCTACCCTAGGAGGGTGGATGTGGGTTAATGAAATCCAACTCAAGCAAGTGGACGGACTTCCCACTTGATATATACATCACGCATAGCATGACATTAATTAATTCCATCTTCATTTTACTATTTTAATTGTTATGTGCATGAACCATGATTGGTTCACACACTGAGTGTGACCAGATAATAGTGTGTAAACACAAAATCAAATAGATGAAGTGGAAGCCAATCCACTAGAGATGGTTCCTGAAAGCGAAGTTGAACAGTTGGAGGATCTCTAGGAAAGGTTGCTTTATCTCACAGAGGAGAAACCTACGGCTTTGGATCTAGATGCTTAAACGATTTTACTTATGTTACAACACATGTTTTAAAACTATTTGTTTAGACTAAACTCCAATTATTAGATGATTTTATTTTAGACTTTTGATTGGTTATGAATAAAGTGCCAAATGGAAGGACATAGCTGGTTGATTTGAAAATTATAGTAACTGGATTTGAACTTTTGGTGATGATTGATGTTTGATGATGATAAAATACTGAAACTAAACATGATACTATGCCTCCAACTAAACGTATGGCATTTGATTAAGTGCACTAAGTGCACAAGTCATATATTGTAACTCAGGCCTAAGGGTGCACGCTTTGTATCTGAATTGCGGGTCATGACAATAGTATTAAGGAGAGTGGAGGCAGAGGGGTAATAGAAGGGAAGGGATATGGGGATGGGCCTTAGTAATAGTATACGAGTACCAAATCTACCTTCAAATTCAAGGATGTACAAGGGGGTGGAACAAAGAAGAAACTAAAGAAAATGTTTAGTAGAGCGGATTTAAGGAAGAAAGTGGAAAAGTTAAGTGTAAAGTTTTTTTTTTTTTTTTCTAATTTATGATCATATCCCAAGGAATGAGCTGTGATCCGGTGCTTTAAGAGTATAATGATTGAAGTGCAGAGTGGAGGCTGGGGTAAATGGACGAATTTCGTCTATTATGGGAAATATAAGAATACAATGTAATGTGTGATGGGTAAGCAGGAACAAAGAGGATGTAATGGGTGATGGGTGAACAAGATAGTCGAGGATCCATCTAAATTTTGGATCGGCCTGATTTTTGGGCTCCAATGACAACAAGGGGACTCACATGATGGAATATAAAGATTTTTTAATGATGGGGCACATCATCTGGATGGATTGGATGGAATATATTGAGAATGGTGGGACCCACACAGTCGGGAAGGTTTTAATAGTCGGCGTCCTTCATCTCAACTCTTCCATGTGGTGTGGCAAATCTAGATTTTATATGGACCTAATTCTTGTGTTCCAATGAGAGCAAGAGCGGGTGCACATGATGGAATATAAAGATCTTTTATTAGTTGGTCACATCTTTTGAATGGATTAGATGAAATATAAAGAGTATGGTGGGCCCATACACAATCTTAAGGGCCCGTTTGGTTCCAGAATCCAGGTTCTAGATAAAAATGAGATTCCACTGTTGGAATCTAAAATTGCAAAAACTAGATAGGAAACCAGGTTCAATATGGAACTTGCTGTTTGGTTGAAAATTGTGTAATCTAGATTATGATCCAACCGTTGCTTGTGGCATGGCCCACTTGGGCTTCGGATCCGCCAGAGAACCTGACCCCTCTCCTATTGTAGTCCCGCAAGACAGATGGCCGGGTTGGATGGCAAATAAAACATTATAGCAGGCCCTAGGAAGTTTTCATGGTGGACGTTCAATCAACACTGTTTTCCTATGGTGTGGTCCACTTGAGATTTAGATTTGCCTCATCTTTTGTCTAATGCCCTTAATTGAGCTTTCAAAATGGATGGACCATGTGGATATAAAACATGTATGTCATAGATGCGTAACACATATTGAGGTGGGTGACGCTAACTTCCGCCTCTTTTCCCTTAGGTAGAAACGGTGTAGGGAACTGTTTCCACTAATCCGGTTCCAGCCAAATTAAACTTCTGTACAGAATCCTATTTGGCTGGAACTTGTCATCAAACACCCTAGTTAAAATCGGATTCTGTTGGCATCCCAATTTTAAGCTGGAAACTAGTTTCCATGTGCCAACCAAACGGGCCCTAAAGGTTTTAGTAGCTGTCATCCTACACTTCAATTGTTCCATATGGTGTGGCAAATCTGAATTT
This sequence comes from Liriodendron chinense, assembly GCA_003013855.2. Taxonomy (NCBI): domain Eukaryota; kingdom Viridiplantae; phylum Streptophyta; class Magnoliopsida; order Magnoliales; family Magnoliaceae; genus Liriodendron; species Liriodendron chinense. The sequence goes on along the minus strand of PVNU02003801.1, from coordinate 1,403,177 downwards.
TGGATCAACCTGATTTTTAGGCTCTAATTGGCACATGAGGAGGGCCCACATGATGGAATACAAAGTTTTTTCTTCTTCTTCTTCTTTTTAAATAATGAGGCACATCTTTTAAATCGGCTGGATGGAATAGAAAGATCATGGCAAGCCTGCACACATAGTTTTTAGTTGTGGGTATCCTCCACTGGAATTGTCCCATGTGGTGTAGCCCATCTGATTTTGGATTGCCCTTTTTCTTTCTTTAAGGAGAACATGAGGGGGCTTGCATAATTAATGGACAGGTTGAATGTCATGCACGCATCATGGTAAGCAACGCATGGTATTCTAGGATGAGCTTAGCCCACATTATTGATTTAAATAACGATATTGATTAATATGCTATGGAAAATATTGGGATTGCATCGAATCGAGGAATGTATTGTTGGTTGAAGGAAACACTGGGAAGTGATGGAGTTTTATCATTAAGCTTTAGGATATGTTGTAAGAGATCATTTCACTCTTAGAACTTAAATGATCACAAAAAATAAGCATGCACAAAGGACTTTTTACATAAGATCTTAAATTATGCATTGTCTGATAAAAGAAATGCAATTATATTTAAAATGAGTTCATACAATTTATAAATCATATAAAAAGAAATTGCTACAAACAAATTTGGGAGAAAATGGATTTTTCGGAGTCTGTTTTTGAATTCATCCCAATGTATTGCATACATCGACCATATTGGGAAATTCTACCAAGAGTTTTAACAAAATATTGCAATGTATCAATGTATTACGATATTTCAACAATACAATACAATATTTTCTACCATACAGGGGAATTTAATAACTCCATATGTTGTATCAACCACATGCGAAGTCGAGATATTATCGGCTTTTAAATTACTAGCCTTAAAAGCATTGTAGATGGGAATTTAATAACTCCGTATGTTTTATCAACCACATGCAATGTTGAGATGCTATCAGCATTTAAAATACTAGCCTTAAAAGCATTGTAGTGGATCCTGCTAAATTCCCTCAATATGCATTGATATGCCATCCTCTAAATGGCTCGAGCTTTTAGACAGAGCTGTTGTTTAATTGTATCTGAGTGGAAGGTCACGTGTTTGAATCCCAAGAGTAGAAAATATGACACCAGAATATACTCTCCCACAAGCAGCTGTTATGTTCCCCCTCCACCCTTGCCCATGTTCCCATGCAGAGTTCCACCCTGCACAGGGGAGTGGCCCAACAAAAAGGAACGAGCTCTTCATTGTTCCAAATAAGTTGAAATGGTTGAATTACCCAAATTTCAACGAAATGCATTCACAGGCAAAGGGAAAAAAGGCACCCAAATGTTGGATTCTTGACTCAGCGATTCGGCTTAACTCGCTCAGGTTTTGAGTCCAGTCAGTGCTCACCCGAGTTGGGGGTAAATTGCTCTGACTTGCCTGAGTCGGGAGTGAATCAGTAGGACAATTTGTGGTACCAACCTGTAGGCATTCCAAGCGAGTCTGAGTCAACTCGGACATGAATGGTACAAATCAGGCAAGTCCTGGATTCATGGCTCAAACGCACCCAAGTTGGTCATTAAAGCAGTCTGCCCTAGAAGAGGACTGACATGATACTCTGGTATGGAGGTCCCATTATCCATGTGGAGAGCTCAAGGTGAACGTGGGACCACCGATTAGGCATGATAATGGGTCAGCCAGGGCTTCGGCTCATAAACATAGCCTGGGGGCCTGGTCCGGTTTCAAATCTAGGTTCTGTGTCCAGGCCAACCTGGGCCGGATTGCATAGTGTTGAACGCAGCATCCCCGTGGGTACTATGTATACATGGAAAACCTCTGTGAACCCCACCATGATATATGCCTTTTTCTTTTATCCATGCCCTTCCATTCATTTTGCCAGATGATTTAGGGCATGAGCCAAAAAATGAGGCAGATCAAAAGCTCAAGTGAAGCGCACCAAAGGAAGTAGCGGAGATATAATGACACCAACCATTGAAACCTAAGGCCCACCATGAGGTTTATTTGTTATTTAACCTCTTCATAAGGTCATACAGACATGGCCAAAGGGAGGGAAAACACAAATATCAACTTATCCAAAACTTCTAGGGCCTTGAAGAAGTTTTCAATGGTAGGCATTCAATATCACTACTTCCTATTGTGTGGTCCACTTGAGCTTTGGATTTGTCTCTTTTTTTTGGCTCATGACCTAAAATGATCTGGTCAAATGACTGGACAGTATGGATAAAACACATACATCATGGTGGGCGCCCACAGAGTTTTGCCACGTATACACAGTATCTCTGTGTTCTAGCTGTGTTCCACATTATATACAATCCAGTACGCTTGTTGGCCGTCCAACCATTACTTAAAAATCGACAATTCAAAACCAAGAGGGTGTCTCCTATTCACCATACATAGTTTAAAGACACCTGTATCTGGATCATGTTTCCATGTTCTATAGACTATTTACATGGTAGGACTTGTCGTAATTGAAAATATATATTCTTAGACTGGACTTATTTGGAAAACATATGATCATTTAAATATTTTATTGTTGGGGCAGGACTCGGGGGACTAGAGCTAGGCTAGGGCCAAATTCAACGTTGCCCTAGCCTGACCCATTGATACTATCAGCAATCTGCTATTACCACTAAACTAGTAGAAGAGAACCAAGAGTAGGGTGGTCCAATCTGAGTGATGTCAAAATGGGGCCGTGAGGAGTGAAATTGGAGGAACGGCAGGACAGTCCAGATGGATGGTGGAACTGCTCTTCCAATACATGTGGCTGCAGCAGCTCCCATGCATATCAGATATTTGTACTGCCTTACAATTAAAATGGCCCGTGAATCATTCTTTCAAGCCAATATTAAGGGGCCAAATGCAAAATCGAAATTGATTGGAACATCCCATTTTGTTCGATTGTTTGTTCGTCCAACTATTCGTCGGACCCCATGAAGTGATCAATGATCAGAGTAAGACATGTTATATACTTGGTGCCACACTCCCCTCCCTATAATAATCATCATCAAAACCGATATATTAGCTTTCCTAATCATGCCATTACTGTGATTATTTCCTAACATGAAATGTGCACGAGGGCATGTCATTGATAGAATCTGGTCCCCAGAAATGGATAAAATCAAAGAAAATGAGCCAAATTATTTGGAGTCCACGAAGAAATGGGAACTACTGATGTTATAAACAATATCTTTCACTTCTTATATGTGAATCATAGTAATGAAATACGAAGGTTTACTACCTATTACAATAAGATAGGTGTCAGGACCCATTGGAAACAAACCATTTATTATATAGGGCTCCCCTTGGACAAGAGAAGGCCAAAAAAGACTCTCGATTGATATTTCGACTATTGATAATATAAAGGTTATGGTGGCAAGTTCCTGTTCAAAGCAAATGAGAAAAGGGTTGAAATAATCCAATTGAGAGATTCTATTTATTATCTTTCCACCATACAAAATGATACTTAACATATAAATAGGTTGGAAAATCAATGGAAGAAAATCCAAATTCAAAGGCTAGAAGTCCTGATCCTATCATATTTATTCAAGCAAACTTCATGAAATAAATAGAATTGATGAAAGCATCAAAGTGACACACCCGTTGAGATTTTTATGTGGAAAACCCTTCAATGTGAAGGGAAAAACCATGGGACGATACCTGACAATAATCCACTAGAAAAAGATGATCTTACAAGGATTCTTCTCGATTACATATGGGACAGATTTGAGGGACTTTGCTTCCCACACCACATTTTTCTACTTTTCCTACTTGTTTCAATTTCATCCATCCAACAATGGATGCATATTTATCCTTTCCTGGACATGAGATCTCTTGATTATCTTGGTTTTTCAGATTCCAATTCTTTTTAACTCCTGTTCTTCAGCTAAGCAAGACTTAAAAGATCACCTGTGAATGAGAGGAATCCAATGACTAATTTGTTCAAAGGGAGACTTGTGGAATCCAATGACTTCTTTGTTCAATGGGATGCCTGCAACTTGGGCTCACGGACACAACACTGTCACATGCCGAGACACTAAGGGACATAAGCAACGAATGCAACCATCTTCAGCAGTGAACTAAGCAAGATTAAAACCTATCGTCTGTCAATTGGAACCATCTTCAGTTGAATGCTAATTGACAATTCTCTGGAACTCATTGTCTTCAATAGACTTCTTTCATAATCACATCTCTGGTTGTCTTCCTTTCATACAAATCTTGCAGCTTCTTCCACTTCCACAAGAATCATGCATAACCTAACTCATATCTAAGCTAATTCAATACATTCAAAGTCATCATCCAACCAATATAAGTAAGGTCTAGATCTTAAAAAGTAGAGTTGGAGCGAAAGATATCCAACCATCTCTTCTACGAAGAGTATCAAATCTCTTCTTTATTCTCCAATATCTCACATCGTGTGGTGCATTTACTGCTTTCTTTTACTTATAACTAGTCACCACACTCACTTTCTCTCCAACCCCCCTAATTATTCAATCGGTTCAAGCTTTACCCGAATCCTATCACATCAAAAACTCAGATTGATCGAGGTATTTTCATTTTCTTTACCGTCTCTTAAGTAAACAGATCCTAGCGGATTGCATGTGTTTTGGATTCCTCACTCCCACTCTGAGTTGGAGATTGCATTACGTATCATTCATTATCTTCATCATTCTTGCATTTAGCATTTGCATCATCATTTATCCTTAACTCCCCTACTTCTCTAATTAGTTTGAACATATACTTTAGAGCTAGTCAATTTACCTAGATCCTACCACATCCAAAACTCGAACTGACTGGTGTGTTGTGTTTTCCTTTTCTTTACTGTTGTCTCTATCGGGGAAACTGGTTTGGAGGATCGCTTTTGTTTCGATCTCTCGTTCCCACTCTTAAGTTATACATTGCAATCCCTCATTTGCATCATTCTTGCATTCTAAGCACATCCTCATTAACATATCTTTTCCCAACCTCCTTGTTAGTTTAGTCGACTAAAGTATATGATATGTGGCCTACCAATTCCCCATGCCTTTCCACATCAAAAACTCAAACCGACTAAAATCCTTTTCTATTTTTTGACTCTCTCTCAAGTAAACGAGTCCTAACAAATCATCTATGATGATCTCGTACTCTCACTCCTGAGTCGGACATTACACCATTATATTGCATACCATCTATCTACCGCATTATCTGATGCTAAACTAATAGAATCTTTTAGACTTCATTGAGTTCCACAAAATAAAGATTGCACATTCATGATGGCAAAGAAGGTGCTAATACTTTCCTTCTCTATTATTGTCCCTTACTCAGAATCTTAGGTCACATGTCAAAAACCATGACAAGATAGGAAATTCTCATATTCTTTGACTTTCAAAGATTTTGCAATATCTAATCAACTGCGAAGATTTGAGTTCAGCGGCTAGTGCTAACGCCTAAGTCAACTGTTTTTAATCTCAAGTCAAACCATATGTCCGCACAAACGAGAAGCCTAAAAAGGCTCTTATAATCGCAATCCAATGTTCACATATACACAATGCTGTCAATTAATGGCGATTGTTGTCCCAGTGCTCGAATTTCGACTCCAAAGGACTAGAACATTTCTCATATACAAAATAACATACTTATAACACCTTTCGTTAATTTTCACTCACGGCTTGCCTGTTTTTTTAAATGATGAAGCTACCCAATGATTGGTTGTAATAGTCTATTTTTTCTCGACAACATCAGCCCACCTTAATGATGGATGAAAGAGATGAAAGGATCTTACCTTTCTGCAAGATGGACCACCTGATTAACGGTTCAGATTTGTCAAAAGTGGCTTCCCATCTGATTTTTGACCCATCATCACTAGCGACTAGAAGGATCATCCAAATGTCAGATTTCAGTGAACAAATGTCTATGAATCGGAGGTTAGGATTGTTCCATCAACCTGAATTTGACTTAAAACTCGAGTTAGTGATGGTGATTTCTCGTCGTACATTCCCAGAGTATCATGTCTAAGGTCATCCGGACCGCTCAGTACCTACTTAGATTACTAACGTGGGTAAACGACTTGCATGAGATCCATGCCATCCATCAAGAATTACACCCCTTCTTTACCCTTCATCCCAACAATCCTGTTGATTCAACACTCAGGTGGGCCACCCAAAACCTATTTCATTGTTATGGCCCACATGACTCTTCGCACACTTTGATTGTGATTTTTGGGTAATTTTTTCATCCTGACGAGGTACTTACGATGACTGAATTGGATAGGATACAGCACTTGGGCCCCTACACGAAACTAATGGTGGGCATTCTATCCAATGTTCTTATATTTTTGGCCCCTGAGTTTTGGATGATCATGGTTTTTGGGTTCAATGTTCGAAGTGAGGCAGCCTGAAGGGGCGGATCTCACGAAAGATTTAGTAGTTTTTAATATGGGCATCTTACAATGATCCAAACCATTTATATGAACAAGTCTTAGGGTGTTTGGTATCTCCACTCTAATTAAATAAGAGTTTTTTTTAATAAGAGCTACTTCAATAAGCCATTTTTGTTCTAGTTTTGTTTTAAATAAGCTTGTTTGGTAAAATCTCCAAAATAAAAAATAAAAGCTCTTTTTTAAAATAAGCAGCTTTGGTAAAACTTTCAAATAAGAGTTTTTTTTTAAAAGGTCAGTTGACATCATTTTTAAATATTACAACAACTTTAATAGAAGTGCAATTCAAATGGTTGTTTAGGTGGACCGTCACATCATGTGGGGCCCAACATCATTAATAATTGTTCTTTATATGGGGCCCCTCAATGTCCACTACCCATTACCCACCATGTGGACTCCACATTTGATGTGTCCATAGTATGGGCCCTACCTTTGAAGTAAATTGTCCATCATGTGGGGCCCACTTTTGATATCCTCCATTCATAATGTGGGGTGCACCTTCTATATGAGTCATCCAGCATGAGAGACCTTAGATGCGGACCATCCATTAGGTGGGGCCCACTTGATGTGAACTATCCATTATCAAGGACCACACTTTTCTGTGGGTCATCCATCATGTGAAGCCCACTTCGTCCATTATGTGGGCCCACCTTGATGTGGACCATTCATTGTGTGGGGCCCCACCTTTATTATGTGCCGTTCATCATGTGGGCCCTTCTCTGATATCAGCTGACCATCATATGGGTCCACCTTCAATGACCATTATCCATCACGTGGGTCACACCTCTGACGTGGACTGTTCATCAAATGGGGCCCAGTTGATGCACATGTTCCGTCATGTTGGGCCACACTCTAATGCTGGTCATCTATCATGTGGGGCCCACCTTTGATGTGAACCTTTCATTATGTGGGCCCACCTTGATGTGGGGTCTCACTTTAATATGAGTCATTCATCATGAGGGGCCCATCTTTGATGTCCACCATCCATCATGTGAGTCCCACCTTTGTTGTGGACCACTATCATGTGGGGCCCACTTGATGTGGATAGCATCATGTGGGACCCACCTCTTATGTTCACCATCTATCATGTAGGTCCCACCTTGGTTGTGGATCGTCCATCATGTGGGGCCTAAATTTTAATATGGGTCATTCATCATGTAGGCCCACCTTTAATTTTAACCTTCCATCATGTGGTGTCAAATTCAATGTCCACCATCCATCACGTGGGTCCTTCCTTTGATGTGGAACATCTATCATGTGGGTCCCATATTTGTTGCGGACCATCTATCATGTGGGACCCATCTTTGATGTCCACCATCCATCATGTAGGTCCCATCTTTGCTATGGACCGCTCATCATGTGGGGCTCAACCTTCAATATGGGTCATTCATCATGTGGGCCCACCTTTACTGTCAATCTTCCATCATGTGGTCCCACAATCAATGTCCACCATCCATCATGTGGGTCCCACCTTTGATGTGGACCATCATCAGATAGGGCTTGCTTGATGTGGATCGTTCATCATGTGGGGCCACACTTTGAAGCAGGTCATCCATCATGTGGGGCTCACCCTTGATGTGACCGTGCATTATGTAGGCCCACCTTTAATATGGGTCATTCATCATGTGGGGCCCACCTTCACTATGGTTCATTTATTATGTGGGCCTTTCTTGAAAAAATTGTAAAGTGAAGAAAGGAGGGTAAGATGGGAATTACTTGAAAAGTTTAAAGGGTAAACTTATCCAAATACTAGTCCAAGATGTCTATCCGCTTAAGCCAAATAAGCTCCGTTTTAAAAAGTAACCCCTCCCCTACTTACTAAATCGAAGCTTATTTGTTACTTTCTAAAAAAATAAACACTTCATTAGACTTTTACCAAACAATCTAAAAGCTTATTTTTTTCATAAATAAGCCAATAAACTCTTATTTGTAGAGATGCCTAGGGCCCCCTTACTTTATTGAGCCGAAAGACTATCAAATAAAATTCTATCCATTGGGTTATTTCAATCCTTCGATGATAAGGCTCTTTTGCCTTGAACATGAACAACATGAACAATCATAAGGTTGAAATATTTCGTTTGAGGGGGTTTTTGGGCATCCCCCGAAATGGAAAAGGAGCCACAAGAAATAAAGATTTTGTATCATTGAAAAATACAATGGCTAAAGTCCCAACATATCTCAGTACAGATACGTATCCCATGCATTTGAGCTTCTCTCTCAACACAATAATCAGCCTATCAAATTCCTAGGTTATGTAAAAAAAGGGTGGGTTAAGCTTTGATTCCATTCCATGGTTAGAATTGTATAAGCTCCTAGAAGAGCTGGGGTTATACTTCGAATCATCCAGCTTACAGTGCACCATGTGGAATGATGTTGAGAAGGCCAATTTTGGGCATTTAAATGGGTTGGACCATCCCAATCACTAAAATATAATGAGTTGAACCATCCTAACCATTGGAAAAAGACTCCAAAACCTGAATAGAACCATCCAAACCATGAAAAAAAAAAGATTGTCAAAACCCAAACCCATCTTCTGGTGACCAAAACTATAGCAATTTAGGATGGTTTTTCCTCGGTTTTTCTTCCACTTCTTCTTACTTTCATGTGCATCAAAAGCATGGTTTGATGTACCCATCATGCAATGCATACATCAGTAAGGATGTGATAAGATCCTGAATCAGTAGTGAAATATTTAGTAGACCACAATACCAATTTGCAAATGACAGCCTAGCTTGTAAGAAGAACCAGGCCACTGACTCCATTGATGTGCCGCCATCATTTAACCATCTCTTCCTACTTTCAACCCGCATTGATCCATACAATCCCCTGTCAGCCCATTAAGGATGTGATACAACCCTGAATCAGTGGTGACCTATGTAGTAGAGATGACAAAACCCATGTGGTTTGGAAGAAAGAACCAGGCCACAAAACCCATTGGTGAGGTATGCCTTGACCATCTCTACCTAAAAAAGAACAGACAATAATCTAGAGAGGTTGGTTTGCCAGATATCTCTATGTAAAATAGAAAAAATATAGTCTGCTACTCCATTATGATCACCACTGGTTTGATAATGGCTATAGAGGCCGTCCAATCTTCTCTCAAAGGATCCGAAGATGCACATCTCAACCGCCTATTAAAGGGTCTGGTTTATCATAATATGCTTGGGTCACATGACTCTACTAGTATGCAAGTACTCTCCCCTGAGTTGGAAAGGCGGATAGCAACAGAAATGAGAGAGCACTACTGTTAGTTCACTTCTTCAAGATTTAGTATGAAGAAAAACAGAGAACGGACAACCACATGAATGCATGTGGAGCATGATAATCCCTGATCAAAATTAGATGGTGACAATAATGTTGGAAAAGAAGATCAATAAAAAAAAGGCTCATCAAGTGGGAAAGGATTTCTGGGCGTAGAGGAAGATGGCAGTGTGGGGACCCACATGATAAATGATGGGAAGATCAGATCTGAGGGAATGACAAGCAAACTAACAGAACTACACCAAAATCCTAATTCAGGATTCAATATATGCTTGATTCCATGGAAATTTTCGGACAGTAGCAAATCTTCATGATATGAAGGTAAAAAAAATTTACCAACATAGAAGAGTTCATAAGAAGAAAACTAAAAACCTAAACATCTCATAGAGATGAGCATTGTAACCAACCATCACAAACTTAAAAACCTAAGCATCATAAGAGTTTTTATCAAACTAAATCATCAGAAAATCACGGCCATCTACTCTGTTATTACTCGATCCGACTCGGTCCCTGTGATCAGACCATGAACGGTTCAAATCAGTTCAAGCCTGGCTGACTCGGTACCAAGTCGGATCCGACTTGGCAACACTAATCAGCCTATCAAAATCCTAGGATAGGTAAAGGGTTCAGCTTTGATTCCATGGTTAAAATTGTCTAACCTCCTAGAAGAGCTGGGAGTTATACATCAAATCATCCATCTTATAGTGCACCATGTGGAATGATATTGAGGCCAATTTTGGGCATCTAACAAGTTTGGACCCTCCCAATCCCTAAAAAATAATGAGCTGAACCCATCCCAACCATGGAAAAAGATTGTCAAAACCCATCTTCTTGTGACCAAAATGAAAGCAATTTAGAATGGTTTTTCCTAGGCTTTTCTTCCTCTTCTTCCAACTTTCATCTGCATCAAAAGAATGGTTTGATGCACCGATGGGGCAATACATACTTCTCGCTCAGGAATAATCCTGTGTCAGGATGTGATACTACACTGAATCAGTACTGAATTATTTTCTAGACCACAATTAAGATTTGCAAAAGACAGCCTAGTTTGGAAGAAAGAGCCAGGCCACTGACTCCATTGCTGAGCCATCACTCAACCATCTCAACCTACTTTCATCCAGCATCAATCCATGTACTGGGGTCACCCAGGAATAAGAGCCAGATCACAAAACCAATTGGCAAGCCATGCTTCAACCATCAACCAAAAAAGAACAGTAATAAAACAATAATTTAGAGCTTGGTTTGCCAGATCCACCTCAAAGCAATAAAATAAATAAATCTCATGCTGATGTACCACAGACAGCGACTCAACAATCTGCATGGAGTTGAAGGTCGCAGAAACGCTCACATTTAGACTGCCTACTCTAGCAAAGAGCCTGGTTTGTCATAATATGCTTGGGTCATAATGACTCAACTAGTATTGTAAGGACTCCGCTGAGTAGTAAAGGCAGATAGCAACCGAAATGAGAGAGCACTAATATAAACAGTTCATTTCTTCAAGAGAAGTCACAAGAAGATAAGATTTCGGACAACCACATATGTGGTGTGTGATGGTCCCTGATCAAATTATTGGAAGGTGACAGTAACGTTGGAAAAGATAAATAAAAAGCTTACCAAATGGGTAAAGGAATTTTGGGCCTAGTGGAAGATGGAGTGGGGCCACGTGATAAATGATTCCAAGGGAATGACAAAAGCAAACGAACAGAAATACAACATGCTAATTCACAATTCAATATTGAATATTCAAAACATGTATGAGACTCATTGAAAATTTTCGCATAGCAGCAAATTATCATGAAGATATATATGCTACTAAGATTAAGGTGATATAAAATAAATAAACACTTGTAGACTAAGATAAAGATTTATTAACTACTTAAACATAGAGAGACGCAAGTCTATCAACACAGCCACATGAGGGCCTTCTTCACAGAGTTCGTAAGAAGAAAACTAAAAACCTAAAACATCTCATAGAGAGAGCAGAGAAACAATCACAAACTTAAAACCCTAAGCATCATAATAGAGTTTTTATCAAACTTAAACATCAGAAAGACCAAATTCAACTTAAAACTGGACATGATTCAGAAACCACCACGGAGACGGAGGACAAGGTGAAGGGTGGATTCCTTCTGGATATTGTAATCTGCCAGCGTACGGCCATCCTCAAGCTGCTTGCCGGCGAAGATGAGGCGCTGCTGGTCAGGTGGGATCCCCTCCTTGTCCTGGATTTTCGCCTTGACATTGTCAATGGTGTCAGAGCTCTCCACCTCCAGAGTGATGGTCTTCCCCGTCAGTGTCTTCACAAAAATCTGCATCCCACCACGCAGCCGCAGTACAAGGTGGAGTGTTGACTCCTTCTGGATGTTGTAGTCCGCCAGAGTCCTTCCATCTTCAAGCTGCTTGCCTGCAAAGATCAGACGTTGCTGATCAGGAGGGATGCCCTCCTTGTCCTGGATCTTCGCCTTGACGTTGTCAATGGTGTCCGAGCTCTCAACTTCAAGAGTGATGGTCTTCCCAGTGAGGGTCTTGACAAAGATTTGCATGCCACCACGCAGACGCAGCACAAGGTGGAGCGTTGACTCCTTCTGAATGTTGTAGTCAGCAAGGGTGCGGCCATCCTCAAGCTGCTTGCCAGCGAAGATCAGACGCTGCTGATCTGGGGGAATTCCTTCCTTGTCCTGGATCTTGGCTTTCACATTATCGATCGTATCAGAGCTCTCGACCTCAAGGGTGATGGTCTTTCCGGTCAGTGTCTTAACAAAGATCTGCATCCCGCCCCTCAATCGGAGAACCAGGTGAAGGGTGGATTCCTTCTGGATGTTATAGTCGGCAAGGGTGCGGCCGTCCTCAAGCTGCTTCCCAGCAAAGATGAGACGCTGCTGGTCTGGTGGAATGCCCTCCTTATCCTGGATCTTGGCTTTCACGTTGTCAATTGTATCAGAGCTCTCGACCTCAAGAGTGATAGTCTTTCCAGTGAGGGTCTTGACGAAGATCTGCATCCCACCCCTGAGCCGGAGCACAAGGTGAAGGGTGGATTCCTTCTGGATGTTGTAGTCAGCAAGGGTGCGGCCATCCTCGAGCTGCTTGCCGGCAAAGATCAGGCGCTGCTGATCAGGCGGGATACCCTCCTTATCCTGGATCTTGGCCTTGACATTGTCAATTGTATCTGAGCTCTCAACTTCGAGAGTGATCGTCTTACCAGTGAGTGTCTTCACAAAGATCTGCATCTGTTATCAAAGAAATTAAAGAAACAAAAAAAGTCAATTAATTTCCTCTAAAATCATAAACAGTATAAAAAAAACCATTAAAAGGATTCTCACTACACAAAAATCAGGACAAAGTAGCTCAAAACCCTAAACAAGATGACAAAACCATGTACAATAAGACCAACCAGAGATCTAAATCCAAAAATTACATCCTTTTGTCAACAAACATATACAAATTCAACAGATTCATATTCCCAAACAAAGCTAATGACAACAGTGGAAATTACAATAAGAAATAAACAAATTATCAGCAGCAGCAAATTGAAATCCATCAAAAGCAAGAAATAGCTGAAAATCTAATCGTAGTTTTAAGGACTGATAGTAAAAATTACAAAACCGAATGAGGGCAAGAATTCATCTACAGACAACAACAAAAAATAAAAAAGTTTGAAGTCTCTGTTGTAGTAAACATCGAAAGAAAAATCAAAATCCAAAAGCAGACCACATACTTCTCTGCACAAATTTATAACCTGAATTCAACAGATTACATGCCTCAAAAGATAACAAAAAAGTAAAAATAAAACAGCATAAGTAGCAAGAGAGACACTGAATTTCCTCTAAAATACCACATAAATTTGCTGAAAGCTCATAGCAGATTCAAGATCAGATGCAGCTAAAAAAATATTGCTGAAAATCCAATAGTAGATACAAGATAATGAAATAGCATAATAAATAAATAAAAATTCAACAAGATTTCAGAGAATTGCTGAAAACCCAATAGTAGATGCAAGATAATGAAATAGCATAATAAATAAATAAAAATTCAACAAGATTTCAGAGAATTGACCACAGATTTGATAGGATGACATCCCATTGTTGATAATTGCTCGGGCATAATAGATGAAAAAAAGCAAAATTCATAAGATTAATCTAAAAAATAAAAAACAGTAGTTGAATATCTGATTGTTCATTCAATATCTACAAGGAAAAAAATACAAAACTCGCCCAAAAACTCTCAAAAGATCACGAAATATAGCTGAAAATCTAATCATAGATTCGAGAACAGATGCAACATCAGCAAACAGAAAAAATCAGAAACAGAGCAGCAGATCTCGTCCACAGTAAGACCTGGTATCATTAATAATAATAAAAAGAAAACTAAAAACCCATTAAAATAGCAGATCTGTTCGAACCACAAGAATAACTGAATCAGATGGTAAAGTCAAGATCAGCAGATCGTGCATCTATACACAGATCTAACCACAGAAAAAAAAAAAACTATAAATTAACAATAACTAAACAAAAACCGAAAGTAGATTTAAGATTAGACACAATAGCATATAAAAAAGTCAGCAACAAACAGTATGAAAATCAGAAAAAAGTGCAGGAGATCTCATCCATAGTCAACAAACAAGAAATACCTAAAACCCCGTAAAATAGCAGGTCGGCTCGAACCACAAAAATAACTGAAAATCAGATCGTAAAGACAAGATCAGCAGATCTTGCATCTCTACACAAATCTAACCTTAACAAAAAAAAAAAAATAACAAAAGCTGCTCAAGATCCGATCGTAGGTTCAAGATTCGATGCAATAACATAGAATAAAAAAATAAAACCACAATTTGCCGAAAATCCAATCATCGGTTGAAAATTAGATACAATAACAAAAAAAAAGCCAAAAAAACTCATCTAAAAGCCTGAAAAATCTGAAAATCCGATCCTAGATTCAAGATCTATGTAATAACACAATAAAAACAACAACAACAACAACAAAAACCACTCAAAAAACCATAAATAACGGCTGAAAACCCGATCATAGATTCAAGATCAGATTCAACAACATCACCAAACAGCATGAAAAGCAAAAACAGAGCAGGAGATCTCACCCACAGTTAGATCTACACCATAAATAAAATAAAATAAAATACCTAAAATCCTCTTAAAATAGCAGATCCGTTGGTGTAAAACCATCTATCTAGAAATTTCCGAATCTAAAATTACAGAAACGAAAAGAAGAAAACAGACATACCTTGAGAAAGAAGGGATTGGAGCGTTTTTTTTTTTTTTCCCTTTGAGAAGAAGAGAAAAACTAATGAATGAGGACGCCTAATACAGCGGCTGCTATTTATGGTGGCGATTGCCGAGTCCGTTACGTCTCTGTGGGCCCCACGTGACGGAACTACCAAGAAAGTCCAGCCAATGGTTGTTCGAAATGTGTAAAGAATGAGCTGGCAAGCACCTCTTTGCACGCAATGGCTGAGAATTCTTTGACGTCGTGAGCGGAAATTTCCAAATGTCGCTAGATTTTTAAAATATCGATATATTATCGTGATGAACGGTTAATCGCAGTAATATCAAGATATTTTAAAATTCTCGAAAGTTTTAGACCTTTAGTGATTTTATTTCGAATTTTTCGCGATTTTAATGGAATATTTATGTAGAAGCTATACTTGTACATTCAAGTCTTGATAATAAATATTTTAAATGTTTTTTTGTTTCCTGTAATATTTTCAAATAATATCGCGAGAAAAATCCCGATAAATTACAAGAAGGTAATCGCACCTGACGCGTATTGAAGGTTGGTGAGGGGAACGAATTAGGTGACTGGACAAATGTGTTATATATGAGCCACGAACGGGCAGATCTTTGTGGAGCCCACCGAGATCTATCTGTTTATCTAGGCCATCCCATTTCTCAGATTATTATGAGGTGGGAGTCCAAAATGAGTCAAATCCAACGCTCAAATAGACCACACCAAATGGTAAGCTTGAACTTAGTATTTGGTGTGGTCCACCTAAGCATTGTGTATGCCTATTTTTTAGCTTATGCCTTAAAATGACATGAGAAATGCAACGGACGGTGTGGATAAACAGATAAATCATGATGTCCCCCTCACAAATATGCCTGTCTGGCTAAAGACGGGAGGGGTAAGATGCAATCCGCATTCCACTGTCCAGAGTAGTGCTGTAAATGTGCCGGGCCTAGGGTAGGACTTGGCCCGGATATTGCACTATTTCAGGTGGGACCATGGGACGGCCCTGTGTAAAATTTTGATTTTTTAGGCCCGATCATGGCCCATTGAGAGGTGACCTGAGAACTAAGGCTGAGTTTAGCATATCCAAAATCTTAGGTGGATCACAGCATTAGAAACAATGGTAAATGACTATTCAATTTTGGATCACGCTAATCTTTATGTGTTCCATTTGTTGGGGCCTTCTTAACCTTATTGATATAAGTTTGATAGAAAATAAACACAACATTGGGCTGTAGGAAGCTTTTAATGATGGCATTCAAATCATCGGGAGAAGGTACATTTGGCGTGTGAGCAGCCTAGTTGCAGCCTAGCCTCACCAAGTCGGCCCTATAAAGCTATGATATATGTTTTTTCTTTCACTCTGTTAATTCATTTTATAAGATAATTTTAAGGCATGAGCACAGAAAAGGGGCACATCTAAGGCTAAAGTGGACCACACCGCATGAAATAGTCATAGATGAGCACCTCCTATTAAAAACTTCTTAAGACTGGAAGATTTTTATCAGCCTTCATTCAATTCTATGCGACCTTATCAATATGTTAGATGACAAATGAGCATCATAGAAGCGCTATAAAGGTTTCAATAGCGGTATCATTATCACTACTTCTTCCTATGTTGTGGCCCCACTTGAGCCTTAGATTTGCATCCATTTTGGCCTCATGGCTAAAATGATCATTTAAAAAGGATAGACATTGTAGATAAAACAGGGTGGCTGAATAGAGCCCTGCTAGAACTCAGTCCATCCTTGAAAATGTAAGGATGCACACATAGCAGGAAACTCTTATTATTGGAAGCTAGGTGGGGCTTACCATAATGTTTGTGAGTCCCCTTTAATGTACTGCATGCTTTATAGCAATCACATACATCTTGTTAGATTAAAAAATGTTAACAAGAAAATTTTGAAAAGTCTAAAAATTTTAATTTTTGCTTTTGGTAACCCACTTGTCTTAATTGTGTTTAGTTTTATCCTACTTCAGAAAGTTATTAAAAAAAAAAAAAACTAAGCATTTATATTAAAATCTCTCACTAATCTTTTGTATTGGAAAACAAGGGTATGTCATTAAATCAACCTCACACGCGTGTGAGGGCTACAACTGCGGTCATGGTGTGGTGAGGAACGGTGCAGTGCAGTGCGATGTCTTTGATCAACACTTTTGTTTTCTCTATGTATGTTTTGCCTCGTTGGTGCACTTTTCTATGGCATATTAGTGTACCGTATTTGTCAATTACATGTGTCTTTAAGTTGTAATATCGGTTGAGCCTTAGCAAGCTGAAGACTGAAGATTCAAATGGATTAGAAGCATCAAGGAAGAAGAATGGGTAAATGAGATTCCTTGGTGACCCTAGCCCTTTGAACCAAAACACATAAACCCTCTTAGATGACTTGGACCAACTAGGAAAACCCTTAGTCATCCCTATTAGCCTTAGATCATATAGAAAAACATGATAAAATAGGTTAATAAAAGAGGTAGGAGCTACTGTAATTTATCCAGCCCAAACGACAATTTTCAATAGATCTTCGGTATATCGGAGCCTAGTTTCGATATATTGAAATGGCCTTTTTGATATATTTGAGATATGTCCAGCAACTTTACAACTCTCTAGACAGTTTCTTTGATTTATCGAATTGGTGATTCCGATATATCAAAATCAGTGTTTCGATATATCGAAACTCTTTTCAATATATCGAGAATTTTGTTTAGCAACTTGCTGATTCTCTGAATAAATTCTCTGATATATCGAACACACCATTTCGATATATCGAAGATTACTCCGATCAATTGAAATGGCATTCCGATTAATCGAAGCGACTGTTTTCTACCCGTTTTATGACCATTGGAGATTTTTCTATAATTACGATAGAGAAGATTTTTTAACATAAGAGAGGAATTTTGAGGAGTTAGAAGCTACCACCATTGCATACCATTATAAGATCTAATCCTAACATATTCAAGTCATTCTCTTTGTGATTCATCACAAACTTAGGGCAATCAATGCTCAAATGAGAATGGACTTGTTCCCTCTTTATTCCTAGGAGTTTAGACACCTTAATTATAGGTAAAACTCTTGTCTAAACACCACTTGGGAATCCAAATAGATGTATTCCTCTAGGAAACCCATTTCCTACAATTTGTAGAGGATTCACCACCTCCTAACACCGTAGGCATCTTCAAATGAGTATTATATGCAAGGGAGATAATCTTGAAGCTGAAACCTTGGTAAAGCAGCGACATCAACGATCGGGGGAGCACAAGGGGAGCTAATTGAAGCACGGGAGAGCAGAGATCAAGCAACCCGAAGCGGCGCAACGATGGGGTTAAAATTCAACAAGTGAGTTGTCAATTTGTAAGAGTCCAACCACTTTCTTCCTGTAACAACCCAAAATTTTAGGTGCGAGTTTACTCGTGCATGGGGATGGACGGTTGCACTTGTTCAACCGTATAGTTGTGGATCCGGTAATTTTAACCGTCTATCTATATTTTAATCCGAATCTAAACTATAGGAAGACAT
Organism: Liriodendron chinense; assembly: GCA_003013855.2. Classification (NCBI taxonomy): domain Eukaryota; kingdom Viridiplantae; phylum Streptophyta; class Magnoliopsida; order Magnoliales; family Magnoliaceae; genus Liriodendron; species Liriodendron chinense. Next base: position 1,384,742 of record PVNU02003801.1, on the reverse strand, counting down.
TTTTACCCATATAGTAAATCATCTAACCACTAATTGTTAGGAAGAACCTCCAAATACTTTAGTATTGTTACTCGATTATTAAAACCAACCATTAAAAATATCTTACCACCATCAGGTGAAGACATCTGACCATTCATTTACAATTTGGACCACTCGATCATAGCAAATGAATTACCCGATCTTTATATCTGTTCTTACAAACATCAAAATTAAAATATAATTCATTTGTCTCGTTCATCATGTAAGAATAAGCTTAAACTACTGTCAAAATCTTTGTCTGGGGAAGTTTTTATACATAAATATGTCACTAAGAGGGGATGATGTACATTCTTAACATAGACCACATCTAAAAACCGCTTTGATGAGTTTCTGTTTGCGAAACCGACCGTACAATAACCCATAAACGTGGTTAGGAATATAACCATCTCATTATCTTAATTTTAATACACCATATGAGTGCCCATCACAATTATATCGGTCAAACGGGCCATCCAAAAATTAAAATAGACCGTTCATTAAGAAGATCATAAGGTATATGTAAAGACTACCAGCTAACTTTTCCATTAGAGGTGTACAAGTGTTGTTTTGAATCGCAGAATGATGTAATCCATTAAAAAAAGCATCTTGGTCATCGTTAGAAGATCAAGCCCCAAACTTAGTTTATTGATAGAGCATTAAAAATGACGACATGCGGTGAAGTTTCACCTAAAATGGACAGTGCAAATGGGCAACACTTGCAATTGAATTTTTTTATATAAAAAGAGGAGATGAGAGTACTCATAGCTCTCTCTCTCTCTCTCTCTCTCTCTCTCTCTCTCTCTCCGTGTTTATATATATATATATATATATATATATATATATATATATATATATATATATATATATATAAAGAAAGAGAGAAGATAAGAAAGAAAGGGTTTTGACAGTTGGCATTCCACTGTGAGGTGTGGCCCACCTAAGATTTGGATCTGATCCATCTTAAGGTCCATTGCCAACCATGATTAGGTAAGATTAATGGTAGGAGTGGATTTCTCTTGATGGACCCCACCTATCACGAAATAAGCCATTTAATCTCATCATGCAATGTGCACATGCATGTGTGAAGTTAAATAGGGACAAGAAACGTCTGGCACATGTCTTTGGGTCTCTTAGCTTAACCGAGTCCAATTTCTCCTCTGCTTCATCATTGCGAGTTTAGTCGTCCATTCACAAGTTCAGTTGTTTGTCAACCCTTCAATCAAAACCATATAAATACAAGCCATTCAAATTTCAAACCCTCCATCAGTAACAGCCAGCGTTCAAACCTCCACTATTCCTTGTAGTCCGGGCCACTCGATTTTCATATTTGCTTTATTTTTTACCTTATGTTCCAACTCGACTTGGTGAATCACATGAACGGTTCGGATTTCATCATAACATCACAGTGGACTTACCTAACTTCCACTGCACACCTGCAACATACGCTAGCTTCAGCCCATCACACTGGCATCATCCGTAATTTTCTTCTTTTTCTCCTTGTAGAAATCTATGGCAACTAAACCTTCCATCCTTAGCACAAACAGTGTGTAACAACTAAAACTCTTTGAAACCACCAGCCTACTAATCACAAGCATTTGGACCCTTGATTTCTCACGTCCCAAAGCTTCGTAGACTTCATCAAGACCACTCAGTAGGATCAGTACATCAAGATTTGCTATATTTAGAAATCTGCCAATAAAAGTGAGGTTATCTTTCCTAATAGAACTGTCACCATACATCCTTGTTGTAGCTTTAATCTAAGATCTGACACCTTCACTAGATGGGCCTCTCGACCAGCTCATCAACACACAAAGATTAAACCATAGGTTCAAACCATTGTTCTGCATGTTACAAATTCAATGTAACGACCCACACTTTTGTGAGATGCACAAACGAGAATTTAAATTTAACTTTAAATATTTAGGAGAGATAGGATTGGTCAGTTGTAACTTTCCTCTTATCGTAACCAACCTCTCATCTTAAGAAAGTGCAAGAGATCCCTCTCGAATTCTATCTAGAGAAAATCCCAAAGAAAAGAGATCATTGAGAGAGAGAGAGAGAGAGAGAGAGAGAGAGAGAGAGAGACTGAGAGAGAGTCCCACTTTAAAAAAATAGATAAAATGAAAAACCTACGCAGAAGGAGGGAGAGATGAAGGTTTTGGAGAAGGGAGCTCGATCAAGGTTGGTACTTATTATTTCTTAAATTTTTACTATATTAATCATTGTTAAATCATAGATCGTCGTGATGGACAGTTGGAATTAGCCATCCGTCTATCAGGTGCACTTAAATAATCTAACTAAAAAGATCCGTTTCTTTGCGCTATAACCTTGACTTTTGCGCAAGGAATTTTTTCTTATAATGTGGACATAAGTGATTCAATACCTATCTCTAGGAGTCGAGTCAATCTGGTTATTTAGGTTAAGACCATTTGAGCAACACAATGAATGGATCAGATTAGTGGTACGTTCATTACATTATGGGATCTGAAGCATTAAAAAAAAGAACCTAATTTTCTGCTAAGTGATTGCTACTTGGCACAAAAGATCGGAATGGGCCACCAAGATGTGTGTGGTTAGATCCATACCAATCATCTGACTTTTAGGGTTAAAACATGCAAAGACTCCAAACATCAGGATAATTTGATCATTGAGTGGGCCACACCGATCTATGAAAATTATGGATAATGGATCATGTAATATCTATCGGTTGGATTGGTCAAGTGACTATGTTGATTAAATAAATGATCTTAATATAAATACCTCATTTTCCCTGCGAAATGACACTTGGCATAAGAGAACATGCTGAATCATCTAGATGTGTCATATCTAATCTACGTGGATCATGAGATACTTGATGCTAAAATATACTAGAGCCCCAATTCCTTGATCAATCTAACTATCTGATGGACCATATTGATCAGGTTTAATCATAGATGTTAATTTAGGCATGTGGTTCTATAATGGGTCATCGGACTCATTATACCTGATCCACACCAATCTATATGAATTTTGGGACTAGACTACACAATACCCAGAAAATGGCTCAAATCTGATCGCCTGATGGGCCACACATGGATTAAAAGATCAATTATTGGTTATGATGAAGAATCCATACTATTGGATGGTCTAGATTTAATGGGCCATTGAGATTTCATAAACTGACATTTTGGAAGCCAATGAACGGTTTGGATATGACCCATAGGTTTGATCATCTCTAAGAATCAAAGAATAACAAAAACACTAAGGTGCTGTTTGGTAAAACTTAATTACACCACTTATCACTAAAAATGAGAATTTTCAGTGATTTTGAGAATTTAGACCGTTTGGTAAAAACAAAAGTTTAAGCACTTAATGTTAAAAATCACTTAAAATCAGTGGATTTTTTTCAGCCACATGCTTTTGGCTTATTACTTATCGTTGAATGCGGTAAGTGATTTTGCTTTAAAGTTTTTAACCACGGTGGACAAAATTATCCCTATCAATATTTTGAAAAAACATTATTATCCTTTCACTTCCTAAGCGTATTCAATCGTGACGTGGGAAAGTTCTATGAGCCCTACCATGATTCATCCATTTTTTTAGATTGCTTTAGGGCATGAGCCAAAATATGAGGCATATCCAAAGCTCAAGTGGGCCACACCAAAAAATGGGGACAATGACGCCCATCTTTAAAACCTTCTTAGGACCTACCGTGATGTTTAATTTACATCCAACCTCTTCTTAAGGTCACATGGACCTAGAAAAAGGAAAAACATAAATATCAGTTTGATCCAAAACTTTTGTGGGTCCAAGAAGTTTTAAATGATAGATGTTCCATTGCCACTGTTTTTTTGTGGTGTGGACCATTTGAGCTTTGGATCTGCATCATTTTTAGTTTCATGCCCTAAAATGACTTGACAAAATGGATGGATGGTGCATATATCACACATACATCATGGTGGGGCCCATAGAACTCTGCCAAGTTAAGTAGGTACGATGGATGTGCCTTGTTTTACGTAACATAATCCAAGTAAAAGGGAGCCATGAGGCATTACCTGGCTAGACGTTAGTTGGTGTTGCCCCAAATGTGGGAGCCCACTTAGATGTATGTGATGTATATCTAACCCGTTCATCAGTGTTTCTGGATCATTCTAAGACATGATCCAAAAAATGAAGTAGATCCAAATCTCAAGTGGACCACACCATAGGAAACAATGGTGATTGAACGTCTACTATAAAAAACTTGTTGAGGGCCACAAAAGTTTTCGATGAAGTTAATATTTGTGTTTTCCTTTCACCTAGGTCCGTATGACCTAATCAACAGGTTGGATAACAAATAAACATTACATAAGGTTGGATGATAAATAAACATTCCACAGGACCCTAAGAAGCTTTTAATAGTGGGTATTCAATCACCACTGTTTCCTGTGGTGTGGTCCACTTGGATTTGAAGCTACTTCATTTTTGGATTCATGCCCTAAAATGGCCTGAAAAAATGGATACGGCATGGATATAACACATACATCATGGTTAGCCCATAGAACTTTGCCCTGTCAACATGATACCAACTACATAGGGCGTGCAATCCGAGTAAAAAGGGACGCAAATTCCCTGCGAAAGCTTGCGAGGAAGTTCCTGCACTTGGATCCTAGGTAGGACCAATTTGATGTTTTTGAGAAATCCACCCCGTCCATCCACTTTGTGAGATCATTTTAGGTCATTGTATGAAAAATGAACTGAATCCAAGACTCAAGTGGGCCGCACTAAATGAAAAGGTAGATTGGGAAATTCTTACCATTGAAACTTCCCTGAGATCCACAACGATGTATATATGTCATCAATACCATTCATAATGTCATTCCTGCTAGGATGAACTAAAAATAGAAATATTAGCCTGCTTTAAAAATTTTGTGGCCCTACAAATATTTCCAGTGTGGACATTCAATCCTCACATTTTCGGCCCACTTGAGTTTTGGATCCGGCTCATTTTTGGTATGATGTCCTAAATTGATATCACAAAGCGGATGGACGGGATGGATTTATCAAAAACATCACGGTGGGCCCTTCCTAGGTTCCCAGCGCAAGAACTTCCTTTACAAGGCTTTTGTAGGGAATCTGCTCTCACTAAAAAGCGAGCAGCCGTAGTTACAATGTGACACGTTAGTTGGTGTTGCCCTCACCGTAGGCCCTGTTAATTCACTAAGTCGTGCATTGTATTGTTAATTGCGTGAGCATATGAGTCAGTCAAGTCTTGTAGCCCTGATGAACATTGAAGATTCAAGACTTGAAGATCGTAGCAGCTCTCCGCACTCAAGTTCAAGCCAAAACTAGCTCAAAAGGTAAGTTGCATATAGATAGCCCATAGGATCCCAAAACACCCTAGTCTATGGCATTTGAATCATGCTTAAGATTGCCATTTGACCTACAGATCAAAGGTCAAGTTGATCAGACTTGAACCTCTATTATGTAAGTGTCAAACGGTTGAAACACATAAGGAAACCATCTCCTTTTGCACCTAAAAAGATGATGAATTTCACCCTACATCAGGCCATACACTAAGCCTGACGACCGGACGGCTGTAGGAAAAATTCGGTTAGCAAGTTTTTTAAAGAAAACTTTTCATGCTCTGGCTGTTCGTAGACCAGTCTGAGGACCGGTCGTTGGCCTCCAAGGATCGGTCGCACGACACTACAAGAGAATCAAATTTTTGAGACGTTTTTATTTGCGATGCCCTCAAATACGTCGTAAATACTAGCCCTTTAGTGATGAATAAAGATGGAACGTCACAAATAACATAAGTATTTACGACGACCTTCTGTTCTCGTCACGAATACTTTCCTGCAAAAATTTTCCTGCAGAAATTTTGGCGATAAAGGTATAAACGACACCTTAAGAGCGTTGTTAATACCTTTTATTCGCGCCAAAGGTATTGACCATGCCTGTGGGCATTGTTAATACACAAATAATTATTTACTACGCCCCACAAGAGAGTGCTACGTCGGTGAGACCTCGGAATGAGTTATGTGGGTGAGACCCTAACCATGCGAGCCTACCTCGTTGTATGCATTATATATCCTTACTGTTCATCTATTTTTTACATTTTATTTTATTCCATGGTCCAAAGCTTGATCAAAAACCTTTTTGGCCTATAAAATGTTTTTAATGATAATTTATCACTTTTTCTAATGGTATGGTTCACCTGAGGTTTGTAACTTCTTAAGGTAATGGTATAGAAAAACTGAAGGACGGCGTGGATATAAAAAAGTACATCAAGGTGGGCCCCACACAGTTAAGGTAACACCCCCCCTGATTGGCTAGTGACCCCAATACCAACCAGGGAGCTGATATGAAAGCTGTGTGGGCCTCACCATGATGTATCTGTCTTATCCACACTGTCCATCCATTTTTCCACCTCATTTTAGGGCATTTTTTGAGGCAGATCCAAATCTCAGGTGGACCACACCATAGGAAAACAGTGTTGATTGAACGTACACCCTTAAAAACTTCCCAGGGCCAACCGTGATGTTTATTTGCCATCCAACCCGTTGATGAGGTCACACAGACCTGGATGAAGTGAAAACACAAATATCAGCTTGATCCAAAACTTGTGTGGCCTCTAAGAAGTTTTCAGACGTTAAATTCCCACTATTTCCTGTGGTGTGGTCCACCTGATATTTGGATCTGCCTCATTTTTGGGCCCATGCCCTAAATGAGGTGGAAAAATGGATGGACAGCGTGGATAAAACACATACATCATGGTGGGGCCCACACAACTTTGACACTGGCTGGTGCTGGGGTCACTAGCCAATCCGCGTCCAACACCCACTTGGCTGTTATGGTAACAAATTCGCTCCCAGCCAAATCCTTTCCCAATCTCTCTCTCTCGAACCGTAATCTCTGCCTCTGCCTCTCCCTCTCCCTCTCCCTCTCCCTCATTCGCTCGTCTCGCCCCGGTGCACGTTAGCACCGCCGACCCTTTGCCTCACCTCAGCATCAAGGACACCCCATTGTAAGTCTCTTTGTCTGCCCCCTTTTGGGTCTGTCTTGTAAATTCTGAGGTTTTTTTTCTTTTTTTTTTGAGAGAAATAAATAGATGGGTATTTTCGGTTTTTAATGGGGGACTGTTTTGTTATTTTAATTGCACAAGTTTTTTTATGGGAATTTTTTCTAGTTTCTGTTTATTACACAAACAAAAAAAGAAAAAAGAAAAAAGAAAAAAGAAAGAAAGAATGAATGAAAGGTACATGGGGATTTTGGATTTTGTTTCTTTTATTGAAATTTCATTTTTTTATTTTCTTTGTGTAGGGGATTGGGGTTTTTATTTTTTTTTATTTTTTTTTATTTTTTTTATATATCTTTGGTGGTAATGGAAGTGTTTCTGTTTCTTTTTTATTTTTTGGCCCAATTAGGATTTGATTTTTTTTTCTTATTATTTTTGTTGTTGTGTTGGTTGCTTTGATCTTTAGTAGGTTTAATTGGTTTTTTTTTTTTTTGTAATTTTTTATGTGGGGGTTTTGGTGTTTTGATCTTTGGTAGTTTTGAATGTGTTTGTGTGTTTTGTATTGGTGGGAGTGGACAGGGTTTTGTGGTTTTTATATCTATTGTTTTGGTTTTCTTAGTCAACAATTCATCCAAACGTTGATGTTCTAGTTCTTTGATATTGATGTAGCTGCTTGACATGAATGACCTTGTTTATCTACTTAACACGAACGATCTTGTTTATCTGATTATATTGCAGATATTTTAATCCCTATTACAATTGTGTTACAGTGTTTTTATCTATTGGAAATGTTACATCTGTACATCACCTATACTATCATGATTGTAATTTTCATTGCTAGCCTAACAGCTGCATTGGTTTTTTGGTTCTTTTTATCAGAAGCACATACCTTAGAGAAAAATCTGGAGGAGATGAACTTTACTCATGTGGAATGTTTATTATATGCTTTTCACCAATTACCTTACAAGGTTATTGAAATTCTTCCTCTTCTTTTTCCGATGATATCTTTTTATGTTAACTCGTGTGAACAAATGCTAAGTTCTGTATGTGTTGCAGGTTCCCAACATTACGAGTAGTCTTTGTGGTTACAAGATTGTGACTGGTCAACCATCAGATAGGCTTGGAGAGGATTTTTTAGACAACTAAAAAGGTTAGTGTTCAAGCGATCCTAAACATCTAATCAGCTGTGATTTTGGTTGAAATATTTAGTGTTATTATTTAAAGAGGTGTTTGGTTTTTTTTTTTTTTTTTTGTGTGATTGGATACAGATTCATATTTTTGTCTCTTTTATTTTTGTATTTGGATAGTTATCATGGTTGTAGGTATGTTTTATGAGGATTGGTGATATCATTTTTGATAGAATGCCAACATCTGGTGGGATTGAGAGTGCCCATGAGGCGTTTGATGAAATTCTAAAACCAATTTTCATCCACTGGTGTTCTATTCTTTAAAGTTAGTTCTCTTATCAGTTGGGATTTGATTCATGGAAGTTGAAACAATACTCTCTTGGTTGTCATCTCCACCATTTGAAGCTTTCTTTCAGCAGGAATAATGATCCATTCCTCCATCAAACCTTGAAGCATGTTTTTTGCGCACCAATCAGACATTTAGTGATTTTCATATCATTTACATGTGCAAATTATTTTTGACACATGGCTAGTTCTTATAATGATTGCTAGGAGTCAAGTATTGTCTAGAGCTAGAATTCATTTTTTGTTTTGTTTTGACTTTGTCATTTTTATTTAGTTGACATGTGATTGCTAGGAAATGAAGAATCATGCCTAATATGGTTAGGGATTTTTATGTTACCCTCAGTAAATGGTAGAATAGACGTGTGCTATCTCTGTCTATGAATCCCTAAACGAGATTTGGGGAAATAAGCCCTTGTTTCTCCTGGACTTCTTGAACTCTTGAAGTTCGTTTTGTTGTTCTTGCTTCAAAGGTCTCACACTTTTTTATTTTATTATTCTTGTTTTTTTTATTGAACGATTAGCTTGCCTCGTGGTTAGAATGATGTCTTCTTGAGATTGATATAATCTGCGTTGAAGTTCCTGTTGAAGTTGTTCTTTATGTGACGTCTATGTTGTTGTAGGTTTTACATGTTCACAAAGCTTGTAGGTTCTTTATTTGTCACACAGATGCAACTCTTGCCAACACAACATTACTTATGTTAACTGTTTATGGGTCAGTCATGAATGTGCAGCAAACATTTTGTTGACCGAACGCTGATAGGTGGCCCCCACATTCTTGAGACTGAAAGGCATTACTTTGTAGCAATATAAGCCTCGATCAGTGATAAAGGCAGTGCTTTGACGATCGAGCGGATGCATCATGATCTGGTTGTAACCAGAATAAGCGTCCATAAAGCTGAGCAGGGCATGCCTTGCTATTGAATCAACCAATTGGTTGATGCGGGGAGTCGGGAAACTGTCCTTTGGGCACGCCTTGTTCAGATCAGAGTAATCTACACACATTCTCCACCTACCATTGGATTTGTGGACAAGAACCACGTTAGCGACCCATTCTTGGTAGTCAACCTCTTCGACGAAATTGACGGCCAATAATTTTTTGACCTCAGCTTTAATAACTATTTACCTTTCAGCCGTGAACGCTCGTCGACACTGATGAACGGGTTTATACTTCGGATCAACATTCAGACGATGGACCGCAATGTTAGGGTCGATACCAGACATATCTTCGTGAGACCAAGCGAATACATCTTGATATTCGACTAGAAAATCGGTCAGGTTTGCTTGAAAGACACAGCTTAGAGAGGATCCAATGTAGACCTTCTTGGAGGGATTATCTTTAGACAGGTGGATTTCAACTGTCCTCTCCCGAGGTCCCTGATTGATGAGCATCCTCCCTCGGGTCCGACACTGTTGCTATCGGGGGATTTGCTTGGTCTTTTGTAATTGTCATAATAGGAGCTACGTGGACATTCTTTCAATCTTGTATCGCGATTTCATAGCATGCTCGAGCTTTCTTTTGGTTTCCTCGTACTACGCTGACTCCGCTTGGAGTAAGGAATTTAATGCATAAATACAGGAGGTGTAAAGCTGCTCCTATTTTGGTGAGCGAGGGTCGACCCAAAATAGCATTGTACGCTGATTTTCTATCGACCACTAGGAAGTTGATGAACATAGTGATTTTAGCTGGACTTTCTCCGAAGGTGACAGGAAGGTTGATGCTCCCTTCTGGTGTTACAACTTCACCCCCGAAGCCAACGAGGGGGGTGGAGATACGTTTGAGTAAATTTCTGGCAAGTGTCATTTTATTGAAGGCTTCTAGATAAATGACGTCTGCAGAGCTACCTGTATCCAACATAATACGATGAGTTAAATAGTTTGATACCTTTAATACGATCACAATGGAGTCCTCGTGAGGGAAATGAATTCCTTCAGCATTTTCAAGAGAAAGAGATTGTGTGATGGCTAAGATTTGTCGTATCAGACGATTTTCCAGCCAATAAATGTGTTGAGGCTTCTGTGACACCTTCCGAGCATATGCTTTCCTTAAAGCTTGAGAATCTCCTCCGCAAGCTGGACCTCCAGCAATGGTTCGAATCTTCCGTATCTTCCTGTGGAGGATGATGCTGAGGTGACCTTTTTCTTTGTGATGAGGTATCGGTTTTTTTGGGCGACCGATTCTGTCGCGCAATGTAATCCCGGAGATGTCCCTTCCAAATGAGAGCTTCAATTTGATCTTTCAGAGATATGCAATCTTGGGTATTATGCCCATGATCTTTGTGAAAATAGCAGAACTTCCTCTTGTCTCTTTTTTTAGGATCTGATTTGATCCGTGGAGGCCATTTAACATAAGATTTATGCTTTATCTTCATTAATACCTTCTCAGGAGACTGATTGAGAGGCGTATAATTGTGATATTTACCGGAGTAAGGCTTCTTAGGGGAGCGATCCCGCCGATCACGCTGATATGTTCTGTCGGAGGAAGAGATCTCCTCAGATTTACATTTCTTCCCTTGTATACCATGACGAGCCAAAGCAACTTCTTTAGCATTAATGTATTTTTTAGCCTTGGCCTGTAATTCAGTCATGGTTTTAGGAGGGTTTTTATCCAGGGTGAATCGAAATTTCTCGCTTGTGATTCCTACTATAAGGGCAGTGAGGCCTTTGTCTTCAGTATAACCTTCAGTTTGGACGGCTTCTGTTGTAAACCGGACAGTAAACTCCTTAATTGTTTCTCCATGTTGTTGCTTTAGATCCGATAGATGAGATGCAGGCTTTTTGGTACGGATACTTCCCATGAACTGAGAGAGAAAGAGGTCCGATAATTGGGAGAAAGATTCTATAGACCGAGGTTTTAGGCCTCAAAACCATGTACGCGCTGCATCTTTTAGAGTTAAGGTAAAAGCCCTGCACATAATTTCCGAACTATAACTTTCTAACTCCATGAGAGACCTATACGTCTCCAAATGTTCGAGGGGATCACCGATATCAGTATATGGAACGATACTAGGCGTTCGATATTTTCTAGGTAAAGGGGCCTTCATTACCTCGCGGGTGAACGGAGGTTTAACTCGATGGATTGATGCAAAAGCAGTAGGTGGGAGGTTGGATTGATACCGTTGTTCCATATTGGCGAAACGATCTTCGATTCTCCTGAGATCTCATTCCCAAGGTAAAGTATAACTCGACGTTTTGACACCAGATTCTTGAGGTTGTTGTTGCCAAGAGGTGCTGGAGTGGATAGATTGTGGATGTTGAGCTGGAATTTGATTGCCGAGTGGCATGCGACTCGAAGGAGAATTTCGCTTAGCTCGTGGCTTATCTGCGGAATGTCTGGAAGCTACTGGTGCAGATTATAGTGGTGGTCCTTCTGGAAGTTGCTGCGTTTCGAAAAAATGCTGATCAAACCGATTAAATAAGGTTTGAAGTCCAGCTTTGAGGGTAAGGAGTATATCTCCGACGAAACGCATAACACCATCGTAGCCACCAGATATATTGTGGAATGGATTTTGTGAAGGTAGGTTGGGCTCTTCCGGGGGAATCCCCGTCGAAGCAACCTGAGGAGGGTTGAGAGTTAGTTCAAGGATGTCTGGCGGGGGTAACATCTGCCTTGAGGTAGAAGGATGAGTCGTCTTCTTAGGAGGCATAGTGAGAGGATACAATCGGTGATGAGAATGAATTGAATATTGTTCGCTCGCCTCAAGTGCAAGGTTGCGATGTAGTAATAATTCTCGGTAAGACCGAGGTCGATCCTCAGGGATTGTCGTAACAATTCTAAGTTTTATAACTAGGATGGGCTAAATTCAGATTTGTAGTGATGGATGGTAATTAAGAACATAAATCTATCTACTTAAGAAGTAAATCAAGGAAATAAACACTAGAGCGCCAAGGATCCACTAATAATCATTCATAATGCCAATTCAAACCATTCAAGCCAATAACACAATTGGAATCGGAGTTCTATCCCTATCCAATCGAAATATAGAGCAATCAAATCATCATAATGCATTTAACATATATAGATCATCTACTGATATGGTCCTCTCATAATCAACTAAGGCATTGGGTGTATTCAATCACACAACCCAATCCTTCACAAAACAAACAAGATCACATTCATGATTTTTCCTCAAGCCTTGTCACTAGACTTGATTTAGAAGCATGAATTGAACTTCTATTGAACCAAAATCAATATATAAACACCTATCTTGGATTAAATCAAAAGATAAAAAATCCCTTTTAGTTTAGTTCTAGATAAGCTCTTAGGAAACTTGGTTTGTAAGATCCTTTAGCATCCAACATATCATGATGAATCTAGGATCTCTACAACCCAAAATCCTATCAATCAACACCCCCATTAAGCAATCTCAGTAATCAAAACATTCCATGTAAGAGCAATCACAAGAGATAGAAGATGAACTAAAAATTCTGACTTTATTTCAAACTTGAACTAGAAGTGTTCTTCATAAAATAAAAAAGTACTTGAACTAATTCGAATTGAACATTGCAAACAACTAAAAGTTTCACGTCTTAGCCATAGCTAAGAGGTTTAGCCAACCATTAATAGGTTAAACTAAAGCTCAAAGGAAAAACTACGAAAAACATAGAAAAATCGAGTTTGGAGGAGTTGTAGACGCTCTACAGCGATCTCCTTCACCTCCCACGACTTTCCAAGCCTTCTATGATGCCTTTAGATTCACTCCCAGGTGTCCTTTTATAATAGAGAGGCTCTACCGCCTCGAAAACTTCCAGAATTGCGTAAGGACTCCCGCAGCGCATGATTTTGGGAGCTTGCTGAGCAAGCTTGCTGGAAAGCTGCTGAAATACACTAGCTACCTGTTGGCCGACTGGTCTTGACCGGTCGAGATGGCTGGTCGACCAGTCTAGCAGAGGTCTAGGGAGAGTCCAGAGAGCACAAGAGGGGGGCCGACTTGTTAGCCGATCGGTCAAGACCGGTCGGACGACCTGGTCCTTTGTACAGAGAGTTGGGAGGAGGGCTGGTGTGGTGGTCGACCGGTCAAGACAGGTCGTGGCCCTCTTGGCCGACCTGTCAAGACCAGTCTAGGCCCTGTTTCTTCAATTTTTTTCTTTCTTTCTTTCTCATCTCCTCTCCTGTCTTCTTCCTTCTTTGGCTCACCTTGGGTCTTCATCCAAGAGCTTTTAAATAGGTCTTTTAACTATTATTTGTGTGAAGTCTTTCTCTCATTCCTATATCAACAAAACATGCATTAGATGGGTCTTTTAAGCATGCAAACCATGCATATAATGCGATGCAATAGGCTATAATATGTATAAAATGGGAGCCCAACACACCCCCTAACCAGCATTTTGCTAGTCCCGAGCAAAACAAACATAAAATAATCCCATTTCTCTGAGAACTCAACTCTCTCTTGGAAGCTATGCTTCTATAGACTTTAAGACATGTAAGTGCAAAATTAAAAAAAAAAAAACTAAATGATGAGAAATTGAAGTCCCAAACTTTCCAAACATAATAAGTGTTCATATAGAATTCCCATCGATTTATTGACAAACAGAAGAATGCAAACATGTATGGTCTAATGTGCATTGCGCATATTCATCTCATGACTTTTAAGGATTACCTTTTTCATAAATCAGCTAAACCAAAGATCTAAGAGTGTATAGATCAACCAATTGCCTATGACAGGAATTTGTCTTACCGTCCATCCGACGGCTTTCACACTATGTCCATTTCTGGTTTTGGTTACAGGTAGACCATCCCCCAGTTGGTAATAGGTAGCCCTTTTCGGAGTTTTTCACCATGTTTTCCATCATTCCCAATTTTCATCCTTCCTTTTCCTTTTTCTTTTACATTAGATAGGATTTTTCGAAATCCATATCTTTCGTTATTTTCCTGTGGACAAGGATGGACAAAGTACCCCTGCTTGGTTCCTAAACATTTCAAATCTTCAGTCTTACCAATCTACAAGTCTAGTAATCTCTTTAAATGATGAGAATCATTTAATGTGGACTAGACTCAAAAGTGTTCAAATGTTCTATCGATCATATAAATAGGGGAATTCTCATGTAAAACTATCATGTTTAAGTTAATTTAGAGATTTCAAAATCATATCATTTTATCTTTCATCCTTTCATACTCATGACATCTCAAGTGCATAGAAACGAAGTTTTTCAAAAGAGTTTTGATGTTTCAGAAAAATTGAAAAGTTTATACAAAAACCTTGCTCGAAATGTCACAAATTGCTAGATTCGAGGAATCTCACCCCCCAACCAAATCTTTCATTATCCTCAATGTAAAAAGATATGCAATGAGCATGAATCATGAGAGCACTGATAAAATAAAGGAGTGAGAACAAGAGTACCTGAGAAAGTCAATCATGGAAGCTTGCAACTCCAAACAACTAAACAATTAAAATAAATGAAACTACTCTATACCTCCGTCAGACTAGGAGGTCAATTTTGATACACAAGATTATCCAAAGGAATAGAATTTAGCAGAATTATGAGGTGGAGTAAAAGATTTTTCAGTAAAACTATCCACCATCCTGCTTCATAATACACATGAGTGATGTTTGTTTTTCTAATCCATTGGAAATCCTGCTGAAAAAATTCAACAGGTTTCTAAAAGTTATCACTCCATGTGTTGGGAAAGAAAGATTTCTTCGGTTGGAATTCATCAAATATGAATTTCCTTTCCAACTTATCTGGGAAAAAATTATTCAGATAACGATCATCCCAGAGATGGCGCTCTTCGGTTTGTATAAACCAAAGAGATGTGGAGACTTGGAATTCTTCTTCACAAGTCGTTATAGTTTCCACATTTTCAGATTTTACTGGTGCCTCCACTATTGATAAATTGGTTTTACACTCCGTTGAAGGAGTCTCTGTGGGCACCGGTGAAGTTTTCCGTAAGGCATTGACAATGTCACGGATCATAGGATCATCCCAATCCTCAAAATATGCCAAACACTCTTCTAGAGTGTAGGAAACTTCGACCTTCTCGGTCACTTGTGTAGGTTAGAATAAGTCTTCAACCATTACACATTCAGAAATTAGCCTCTTCATAGGCAAATTAAGCACCAATCCATCAATTTCCTGCATGACAAAATTGTTCAAGTCAGCAGTTGGTGTCTTGTCAATCAAATTGTCCGATTTTGGCTCTTCCAAGGCCTCATTAATATCCAAATTTATTTCTTCCTTGGAATGACCAAGCAAACTTCTAAAGTTTTAAAAAATTTAGTTAAGGGTGGCTCATCATCATCCACAATTGTATCTATGAAATTAATCATGTGGATCTCATCTTCATCCTCATCCTCATCCTTATCCTTTTGTTGTTTATGTAAGTGAAACACATTCAGTTTCATAGTCATATTTCCAAAGGATATTTTCATAACCCCATTCCTACAATTGATTATAGCATTGGCGGTTGCGAGGAATGATCGGCGTAGAATGACATGAACTTGAGTGCATGCATTTGTAACCGCTTGTGTATCCAAAACGATAAAGTCTACCTGGTAGTAGAACTTATCGATATGGACTAACACATCCTCAATTACTCCTCTTGGTATTCTAACGGAGCAATCCGCAAGTTGTACAATTATCTTGATGAGTTTAATTCACCAAGTCCAAGTTGCTCATATACCGAGTAGGAAATCAAGTTAAAACTAGTCCCTAGATCGAGAAGTGCTCTATTGATCCGGAAGTTACTTATCATGCAAGAGATTGTAGGGCATCCGGGATCTTTGAACTTTGGGGGAGTGTTATGTTGTATGATGGCACTCACTTGTTCTGTAAAAAATGCTCCATTGTGCACGTTTTGCTTACGCTTTACGGCACATAGATCCTTTAGAAATTTGGCGTATGAAGGAATTTGCTTAATTGCATCCAACAAGGGAATGTTGATTTTGATTTGTTGGAAGACTTTTACGATGTCTTGATTTTCAATTGGCCTTTTTGTTGAGACAAGACATTGGGGGAATGGGGCCACAGGTTTATACACACGCTCTGGCTCTTCATCTTGTGTAGCATTGCTCAATTCACCATCGCTCTTAGAATCAACCGGATCATTAGGCTTTGTGGCCTTCACTGGTTCAGAATTTTCAATTATTTTTCCACTTTTAATAGTAGTGATGGCTTGAACATGTTCCACATGAGGATGGGTTGAAGAATTGGTGTTTGTTTCCCATTGTTCCTTGGGGTTAGGATGAGATTGGGTCAAAATAGTCCATTTCTCCCTAACTCCTAGGTGTGTCTCAATTCTTTCAACCGAAATTTTAAGTTCATTCATGGCTTGCATGTTGGACTGATTTATTTAAGTTTGTCCAATCATGAACGCGTTCAATGCATCCTCAAGAGTGCTCTTTTGAGAAGGTCCTTGGGACGCATTGTTTGTATTCACCATGGGGTCCATTTCTCTCATTAAAATTTGGTGTACACTGCCACTCAGGATTAGTTAAGTTAGAATTTGGTCCACTAAAAGGGCGTTGGTAAGCATTTGTAGCATTCGATTGAGTTTGCAAGAAATCTTGAAACACATGGATTGTTGGGCAATCCTTTGTTAAGTGAACATCACTCTCACAAATGCCACATACACTCTCAACAGCCTCAGCGGTGGTTATCATGTTAACACTCCTCAATTCTATGGCCTCAACCTTCTTTGTGAAACCTGTCACCTTTGTGTTTAAATCGTCATCCTCATCTAATACATGTACACCTTTCTCTCTTGAGGCTGACTTAGGATTGCTAGTTGGATTAGAGATGTCCCAAGATTGGGCATTCTCGAGTAGCATATCAAAGTAATCCTAAGCATCATCGAGTGATTTGTTCAAAAACTCACCATTACACATCATTTGAACAAATTGGCGCATGTTTGAACTTAATCCGTCATGAAAGAAGTTAATCAAGCGCCACTTTTCATAACCATGATGTGGACACTCTAATAAAAGGTCTTTGAACCTCTCCCAACATTGAAAAAATGTTTCATCTAATTTTTGGGAGAAATTTATGATGGTCCGCCTTAGTGCATTACGTTTTATAAACCGGGAAGTACTTTTTAAGAAACTCTCAGTTCATCTCAGCCCATGTTCCGATGCTTTTAGGTTTAAGTGATTGAAACCATGCTTTGGCTTTGTCCTTTAGAGAGAAGGGGGACAATTTCAGTTTGATTACATCTTGGGAGACATCATTAAATTGAAAGGTATTGGCTATCTCCTCAAATTCAATAAGGTGCGCATATGGACTTTAAGAGTTGAGTCCATGGAATTTCGGGAGTAACTTGATAATTCCTGGTTTAAGGTCCACGTTTCCTGCATTAGTTGGAAAAATAATGCAGGAAGACGTAGTTATTCTCTCCAGTTGTAGATAATCTCTCAATGTTTTAACCGGAGGAACATAGTGTTCCTCATTCTCATTACGTTCCGTCCTAAATTGGTGGTGTATCATGCTCAACATCTTCAATATTATGTGGTTCATTCTCAGCCATGATTTTAGATGATCCAAGATTTCCTAGACGTTTTCTAACTCGTCTGTGATAGACTAGGCCTTCAACTAAATCTCCCTCACTTAGAAGTCGCGATGTATGATCACGCCCCCAATGAGGCATAAAACACATAAAAACTAAACTAAATCTAAAAATCAGAAAAATAAAAAATAAAAGTGTCAAAGTTAGAATGATGTTGCCGGATGGAAGAACTATGTTAGAGAAGAAAAATCTTACAAAACAAACGAAATCTGTTATTAGAAAAATTATGATAAAAACCTGCTAAAACAGTAAATCCTAACTTAACATATTTAACCTAACTATACCCTAATTACAAAATTCAGAACCGTTAACCTAATCCCCGGCAACGGCGCCAAAAACTTGTTCGCTCGCCTCAAGTGCAAGGCTGCGATGTAGTAATAATTCTCGGTAAGACCGAGGTCGATCCTCAGGGATTGTCGTAACAATTCTAAGTTTTATAACTAAGATGGGCTAAATTCAGATTTGTAATGATGGATGGTAATTAAGAACATAAATCTATCTACTTAAGAAGTAAATCAAGGAAATAAACACTAGAGCGCCAAGGATCCACTAATAATAATTCACAATGCCAATTCAAACCATTCAAGCCAATAACACAATTGTAATCGGAGTTCTATCCCTATCCAATCGGAATATAGAGCAATCAAATCATCATAATGCATCTAACATAGATGGATCATCTACTGATATGGTCATCTCATAATCAACTAAGGCATTGGGTGTATTCAATCACACAACTCAATCCTTCACAAAACAAACAAGATTACATTCATGATTCTTCCTCAAGCCTTGTCACCAGACTTGATTTAGAAGCATGAATTGAACTTCTATTGAAATAAAATCAATACATAAACACCTATCTTAGATTAAATCAAAAGATAAAAAACCCCTTCTAGTTTAGTTCTAGATAAGCTTTTAGGAAACTTGATTTGTAAGATGCCCTAGCACCCAACATATCATGATGAATCTAGGATCTCTACAACCCAAAATCCTATCAATCAACACCCCCATTAAGCAATCTCAGTAATCAAAACATCCCATGTAAGAGCAATTACAAGAGATAGAAGATTAACTAAAAATACTAACTTTATTTCAAACTTGAACTAGAAGTGTTCTTCATAAAATAAAAAAGTACTTGAACTAATTCGAATTGAACATTGCAAATAACTAAAAGTTTCACCTCTTAGCCATAGCTAATAGGTTTAGCCAACCATTAATAGGTTAAACTAAAGCTCAAAGGAAAAACTACGAAAAACATAGAAAAACCGAGTTTGGAGGAGTTGTAGACGCTCTACAGCGATCTCCTCCCACGACTTCCCAAGCCTTCTATGATGCCTTTAGATCCACCCCCAGGTGTCCTTTTATAATAGAGAGGCTCTACCGCCTTGGAAACTTCCAGAATTGCGTAAGGACTCCCGCAGCGCATGATTTTGGGAGTTTGGTGAGCAAGCTTGCTAGAAAGCTGCTGAAATGCACTAGCTACCTGTTGGCCGACCGGTCTTGACCGGTCAAGATGGCTGGCCGACCGGTCTAGCGAGAGTGCAGAGAGCACAAGAGGGGGCCCGACCTGTTGGCCGACCGGTCAAGACCGGTCGGACCACTTGGTCCCTTGTACAGAGAGTTGGGAGGAGGGCTGGTGTGGTGGCTGATCGGTCAAGATAGGTCCTGGCCCTCTTGGCCGACCGGTCAAGACTGGTCCAGGCCCTGTTTCATCAATTTTTTCTTTCTTTCCTTCTGTGGATGCTCGCCGTTCTGCACTCCCAGACGTCCTCCCTTCCTTTCGGAAAAGAAGAGGGCGCGTGCGCGCGAATCGCCGTTTTTGCCACTGGCTTGCCTCGTTTTCGAGGGCTTTTTGTCGGTTGTCGTGTTAAGCTGGATATGTGGATGAGTTTGTATAAGACTAGAGTCGCCACTAGCCAGTTACTTCGAATCTACAGTCGGCTAAACCCCGTAAAAACGTTAGAGAAGGGGATCCGAAGATTCTTTCCTTTAAAATGACTCCTTTTGATCTGCGGCTAGAGATTCGAGATAAAGGATCACGGTTACAGGGTGGGAAGAGGTTAAGCACCCCACACTGCCCGTACCGAAGTACGGTCTCTACTTCACAGAATCGAACTAATACTTAAAAGTCTGATTTAATCCTCGTACATTCTCATGAATGAGATGATGCATGAATGCAGGTCTGAACAGTAAGAGTTTCTGATTAATAGGCAACCATTAACAGGCAAGCCCAGAGCATACGCTCAAACTGACATGTGCTTTATGCGGGATGCATGCTGTGTGTTTGAATAATCAAAGTGTTGGCAGTGATATGATAAGTAGCGGGGTTGGAAGAAAAGTGAATGTTGCACTTATGCTAGATGCGAATGAGATTATGCTAGTAAAAGAGTAGCTGGATGGACGGAGGTGTCGCAAGGGTTTGCTTCGAGTGGTTAGATTAAGACTTGGGTGGCTTGGGAGACTTAGACCAGGGTTAGGCTGGGTTGGACCAGGGCTAGGCTCTCCTCGCTCAGGCTCTCCTTGGTGGAGGAATGGGCTAAAGGGATGGAGATGAACTCGGACTAAGGGGATTTCTTTGGGACTTGAGGGATGCTGAAACAGGAGAGGGAATGGGGTATTTATAGCAGCGGGCAGTGGCAGAACCCATAAATATTTTTGGGCGGCACCCTGGGGGCCGCCCGTACGGCGGTTCTGCTTCGGCTTCGGAGCGTACGGCCTTCGAACCTGAAGTAGAAAATCCCCAGGTTCGGAGTTCTGGACCTGCTCCGAGGCTGTGGTTTGGAACTCGGTGAGTTGACTGGGTTTGGAAGATGGGTTGACACGGTGAGTTGACTGGATGGGTTGACTCAGCGGGTTGACTCGGTGATTTGACTCCGCAGGTTGACTCACCAAGTTTGACTCTTTTTAGAATTTTTGACTGGTTTTTCTTATGGGGGGTTTTTTTAGGCTGATGTTTAGGGGTGAGTTGATTGGATTCAGGCTTGAGCTGGGCTATGGATTGGGGCTTACAAGGGTGAGTTTGGCTGGGTTTGGACATGGGATTTGGGGGTACGGTCCTCCATTCATTCAGCTATCTTTGCCCACTTTGTAGCCGAAGGTGGGGTGTCTACAGATGCCCCTCTTTGGCAGAGGTTGCGCGCAACCGAATGCCAAAGCGAATGGACACCCCACTTCTAACCCGGTCATTCATAGGTCATGGCCTGAAATCTTTGCTTGCCTTTGCATCTGCGTCAGTTGATCGTCTGGAAACTGATTACTCGCACATACCGAGGGAGTTTGGAGAAAACGTTGCGATTGTCCCTGCATGCGCTGCAACCTGGGTACCCAATCACAATCCTTCCATTCCCGATCGGTACTAACATCGGAAAGGTACAGTAGAGTCTTTGTGTCCATCATAGTCTTACGAGGTTACCGACCCTGGGATTGATTGTTTGATGCTTTCCCAGATCACTCCAGGAGTACTTGTTTCGCTTTACTGTCAAAGTAGTTAGCGGCCCTGCGTCCATGTAGTCTTACAGGAGTCCACTACGCCGACTTGGAATCAATCAAGGTACTTCAGGCATCCATGCCTAGGTATGTGCGAGTAGACTTTTTCCACCCGATCTGCTGATTTTGATGCTTGGTTTGCAATTCATTCTTTCCTAGATTGTGGTTTGGAATCTTTGTTTTCTTTTGTACCTGAGTCAGTTGATTGTTTGGAGATTGTTAACTCGCACATACCGCAGGAGTTTGGAGAAAATGTTGCGATTGTCCCTGCATGCGCTGCAACCTGGGTACCCAATCGCAACCCTTCCATTCCTGATCGGTACTAACATCGGAAAGGTACAGTAGAGCCTCTGCGTCCGTCATAGTCTTACGAGGTTACTGACCCTGAGATTGATTGTTCAATGTTTTTCCGGATCACTCCAGGAGTACTTGTTTCGCTTGACTGTCAAAGTGGTTAGCTACCCTGAATCCATGTAGTCTTACGGGAGATCACTACGCCGACTTGGAATCAGTCATGGTACTTCAGGCATCCATGCCTAGGTATGTGCTGGCGAACTCTTTCCACCCAATCTGTTGATTTTGATACTTGGGTTACAATTTATCGTTTTCACCGTTCAGACAGTTTCTGTAACGCCCCGGATTTTCGCAACCCGAGTTCTAGACTCGTGTACCAAAGACCTGGGCGTTAGCCTATGAAGAAAACTCGCATTTCCTTCAATTTCCAAGTATCATTCCGAAAAGGGCGTTCACAGCGGGGAAAAAAAAACCAAGCACATAGGAAAGATATAACATATACGACAATAAGTCTAAGTGGTGCCCATAAAGATTATACAAACCAAATGTCTCGACATCTATTCCGAGATACAGAAAGGAAAGAATCTAAATATATCCAACGTAAATTAGAATACAATAATGAAATAGTTCTCAATCATAAACCAATTTAAACAACTATTGTCAAAATGCAAAGACATTCATCTCTTCTTTGGACAAACGCAATCCATTGTCATCTCCGATCTCATCATCCTGCTCCTCACCAATAGTACCTGTATATTATTCAAATCATCTGCACTAACTATACAGTTGAAATATAACAGCATGAGTGGCCAGTTCAGTGTGAGGTCCCCTCGAGATTACACCAATACATTAATCAAGAAGAATAAAAGAAAATGTACAAAACATCCATGATGCAGTCTTTCTTAAATGCATGAATGCATGCATATGTCCCTCAGCCTGGGGATGCACATTCAGCTGGAAAATGTGGTCTGGAAGTCACTAAGGACACACATCAGCCCCACAATGCAAATCCAGCAATTGGTGATCCAGAAGTCACTAAGGACACACATCGGCCTCACCTAGTGGTCTGGAAGTTACTAATGACACACATCAGCCCCACAATATCACGAGTGGTCATCACCAGCAAAAATACCAAAGGTAAGTGCTCTCAGTGAATGACACACTCTATAGTGGTCTAGAGCCAGCGAAAATATCTCGAGGGTATGTGCTCTCAGCAACCAGACCACCCGACGGTAATATGGCTCGTCACCACACGTCCCGTCTGTACCATGATATGCATGATTAAGCCAACATTATTATTCCTATTTACTACCAAACCAATTATGACATTTCCTTACAACTAGTGGCCTTTCATCACAATAATTCTCCAAAATATTTTCACACGAGTAATCAATAATTTATCTCATAGGACCATTGGTCCATCAAGTCCATCGGGAATCCCAACAACTCATCTCAATAGGACATTCAGCCCAACGAGTCTATATAAGGACATCATCAAAAATATTTCCATACTAGTCCAGCTAGGGCCATAATCAAGATCTCATCTCATTTCGCATTTAGTCCAACAATTCCATCTAAGGACACCATCAGGAATCTTTCCAATAAATCGCTTCTAAAGGCCACCAGTTTAAGGTCCCGTCAAATATAGGTGATCGCAACCATTCAAATTCACATTCCACTTTCATATTCCAAACATGAGGAATGAAAATAACAATTCCAAAATTCGTAAATAATTCACAGTTATAAAGAAATTCACGTATGGCAAGATTAAACATATGATTTATGGTAAAATCAAACAGCAGAGGTAATCATGAGACAGTAAAATTTTCAGTCATATATGAATAAAACTATTACTTAATTAACATGAAGGCGGAAGGCTCAAGGGGAGGAATCATCACCTTAAGAATCAAAGCATCTTTCAATGTTGCTTGAAACATGTACACGCTTGCTAGAATTCGACCCTACCATGTTTTAGACCATTTATGCGGTTAAATTTGTCATATCTATAATTTATACGGTTAAGATCAACCTTATGGTGGTGGCTTTAAAATTTTAAGGAATTGGCCTATACAATTTAGATTCAAAGTTTAAGGTTTAAATGACCTATTTAATACTTAGGAAGGTGGTTGATTCCATGGATGTGACCCCACGTAGATTTTTAATTAAACACTTTACATGCATAAATGGTTTTGGGCTAAGTTTGGGTCCAATTTGTGATCACAAGGGACAATTTTCTAGAGAAATAAAATGACCACTTCACAGACCAATGTATGGTCTTCAAAACTTATAAGATATATCTCTTTGTTTGCATGTATACAATTTTTAATAAAGGTCCAAACATGGGAACCTGGAGTTGTGCAGAAATGGTAGTGCAGACATGATTTTGGCCCAACTTTGGGCACGTCCCACCATCAAATGGGATCACCTTTTGGCGTGTTGTCAAGTCTCCCTGGTAGACCCATGCATGGTCTCCAAAATCCATAAGGTAGGGCCTGATGGATATGTATAAATACTTTTTAGTGTGGGGCCAAACATAAGCACTTGGAATTTCTGTATAAAAATTCCTGCGCAACTTTGGCCGACCCCATTTTGGAACTTAATTTCTGATCATGTGGGGTCCGCTTTGGCCCAGGTAAAATTTCTTCGTTGTAGCCACACATATAATATTTAAGGTCCAAATAGTGGTTTCTACATTGCTCTCACGTGGGACCCACTAAGGACAGCCAAACATGGCCCAAAACACTAAAATTCAACGGTCGGTATTGATTCTTCTGGCAAGGCCTACTTGAGATATGGATCTTCTTCATTTTTCGGCCCCTTGCCTAAAATGATATGGAGAGACAGATGGACGGCGTGGATATAACATAGTGGTTCCCACACGTGGGGCCATTTTTCAAGCCCAAAACCACTTTCCGTCACAGCAAGCTTCCTCTCTCTTATTTTCTTTACTTCTTTACTATTTATATTTATTTTAAATAAACAAGGGGGGTGGGGTCCATTAGAGAAATCCAGTCCATCCACCGTGTAGGCTAGCTAATGGTTGGTCTAATAAGCCCTGGCTTGGTCAGTTTTCGTTTTATAAAACCATCATGGTGGGCCTAGAAAGGTTCCAACAATAGGCACCATTGTTACCACTATTTTCTATGGTGCAGCCCACCTGAAATTTGGATTTGGCTGATTTTTGTGGCCAAGGCCTAAAATGTCATAGGAAAACAAATGGATGGCATGGATTAAACACATGCATCAAGGTGGGGCCCACTGTCAGGGGATTCCATACCAACACCAACAAGTGAAAAGAAGCACAATAAAAATGGAATGTGGGGGAGTGCACTCACCTTGATCTCCTTGATCAAAGGTCGATCTTGACGGTTGAAGTGAATGGATGGTTGAGATGGAGGGGACGTTGATGAAGATGGCCCACTCTCTCTCTCTCTCTCTCTCTCTCTCTCTCACACACACACACACACACACACACTCACACACTTAGTAAGGGCGTGGATGGCAGATGAATGAAGAAGAAAGGAAGGATGAAGGGGGAGATATCGTTCCCCCCTTCCATACATATCTCTTATAATCTTTTGTTTTTTTTCATTATTATTATTATTTTCATTAAATGAAGGGTTGATAGAGGACGTGGGGGCATGAGAGAGGAATGGGGGTGTCATCATGGCACCCCATCATTACACATCTCTCTTTTTTATTATTTATTTAATTTTTATTAATTTATTCATTTTTTATTTATTATTTTTTGTGTAATAACTAAGTGTAATAATTACAAGGGAGGGAAAATGATTGCCTGGGAGACCGTGTAGTGGGCCCCACATTGGGTGGCCCCACACGAGTGTGCACAACCACATTTTTTTGGGTGTTTTGATTAAATCTCCATATCTTTGCGCTCGGGTATCGGATCGACGCATTGTTTTCGCCATTGCGATCACGAGGACGGCGCGGTCAATATGACAGAGGTTTCGGGATCTCAGGACTTCAGTCATTTGGGTGCGAACTACGCACTACCAGTCCGGCACCAGGAGTCGCATACACATTGACGAAAGAGTCACGGAAGGGCATTATACATACACGTATACTTTGAATTCTCGTGGTAACACATGAGTACAGAAAAGTACGGGGTGTTACAGTTTCTTTGACCGAGCCTTTTGGTTTCATCTTTTCGTATCTTGGCATGTGGTACGACCGCACTGACATTGGAGTTCAGTTCGACTGTACTTTGAGTGCATTGGATCCAATGGACTCCGGGGAAACCGCGAGACATCGGATCTTATTTGATTTTTGCGTCAGCTCCTACCCAGAGATATGGAAGATCTCTCGGTGTTTTGGAGGTCGAACGCTCTATTGGGAATATGTTTTTGGATTTTGAAAAGATACCCACTCTGGGGAGTGATACTCTGTGGGGTTTTTATTTGCAAATAGGAATATATATATATATATATATATATATATATATATATATATATATATATATATATATATATATATATATATATATATATAATTTTTTTGTCTTTTTGAAAAGGAAATCTAGCTTGCATGCGCCTCCACTAGGGATGCCTGGTCTTTGGCTAACCGACTTTTATTTTGAAAGCAGGTAAACATGATGATTGATGCGATGCATGGGGATGCATGGAGATGCATATTTGATGATGGATGCATGGCTTGGCTCATTCTCTTTCAGTTTGATGATTTTGCTTTTGCTGGGGATGCAGAGAACTTTGAGCTTATTGCTTGTAGGGTTATGCTCCCCTGGGGATTTTTATTTTCAATGTGGATGTTTGGTCAGCGGGTTGGTCAAGATCCCGAGTTGTGGTTGATTAGGTCCATCGTCCCAAGATGCTGTTTCTTTGCTAATAGGGATGGACGAAGGAGGTTATCAGACTTCAAGATGTTCTTCTGTGAATGGATGCGATTTAGATGGTGCTTGGTCGCCAGTTTTGGTCAAGATTCCAATTTGCGGGCGATCGGATCCGTCATCGCAAACTGTGAAGTGAGTGAATAAAGTTCGGGACTCCTGAAGTGCAGTGCTGGGGATAGTGACAATTTTTTTATGATTTTTGCAAATATTTGGTCCGAATATTTACCTGAGTAGTTAGGATGGAGATCGGTTATTGAAAACAAAGGAAATATTATTGTGATTTTGAAAATATTTAGTCCGAGTAAAGATCGGTGTTATTGAAAGCAAGGGAAATATTTTGTGATTTTTGAAAGATGGTTTTGCAATGTTTTGGTATTTTTTTTGATTTTTCTGAAATGCAAGGAAAGGTATGGAATTTTTATCCATTTCCAGCTTCTATTGCTGGTAAGGCACCCGATTCATTTTACGTCAGTGAGCAAGACGAATCTCACACAGTTAAATGCCGTAGTTTCACATCTTCGGATGATGAGATTTTGAGGGTTTTCAGTCAACATACCCACAAAGTTGCCTGTTCCTCATGTGTAATGCACATAGACCACGTATCGTCCGACCTTCGGCCACAAAATGAGCCACATCCTCACATTTTCCTTTGTCAATCCAGTTTGGGGCCTTATGCTGCTCACAATTCCGTGAGGGTGCTCTTCACCTTCCAACTGCCTTAATCCCCTTCATGAGTTTTAGGAACATGGAACATCCGTTAGATTCAACAGCGACTTCCAAATCAAGGTTGTCTATCACAATGCGTTCAACACGAACAGGATCGCGGGGTTCTGCCTGCCTCAGCCCTTACCTGTTTTAGAAGATTCCAGACACCCGTACGATCAAGTGTCAGCTATGTCTAGGATAGGTTAGGAAAGAAAGCCCTCGAGAAATTAATCCCAGTGTAGTTTTAGGTCTTCGGACCGCTGGGGATAAATTTGTGTAGTTAATTTCGATGGTGAGTTTTTTTTTTTTTTTTTTGAGAAGGTTCTAGACTTCAACTCGAGTGATCGAGATTGATATTGATTTTTATGGAAAGCTCAAAATCTTTTTGGTATTTTTGAAATGATCCGGGTTATCGAACCTTGATCCGAGCGGTCGAGGCCGATGCTGGTTTTTATTAAAGATCTCTCGGGTTGTTGATCCTGACGTGGTTTAAGATCCAAGACTTATGCACAAAATAAGGCAATACATTTTTTTGATTTATTTTTTCAAATGATCCAGGTCATCAGATCTTGGCCCGAACGGCTAGGATCGATGCCGGTTTTTATTAAAGATCTCACGGGGTCTTGATCCCGACGTAGTTTAAGGTCTTCGGACCCAAAACTTTGTACAGGCGAGATTAGGAAAATGTCCGGTGTTGTCGGATCTTGATTTGAACGATCAAGACCGCTACCGGTTTTTATTGAAAATCCCTCAGGATCTTGATCTCGACGTAGTTTAAGGTCTTCAGACCAAAACTCTGTGAAGTAGGCAGCAATCAAGGTTGAAAATTCCAAAGATTCTTCTGAGGATGATTCAGATCATTAAGCCATGACTTTGGATGGTTGAGATCACTGTTTGACCAAGTCAATTCTTTTTTTTTTTCTTGAAAATTTCATGGAGCTTTTTCCACATCATCAAGCTAATTTCTCCCCAATTTCTCACAAGATGAGATCTTGGTGAGATTCCTTACTTTTTCTCATCCTTCTCTTCCATCACTTCATTCTTACATGGAGGTACAAGATTTACTTGTAACCACCCTTCCCAAGGAGGAGTTCTGCCCAAGGAGAGATGGTGAGGGGTCGTTTTAACCAAGTAGGAGGACGGACGGCCCCCTGGGTGCCGCCCAAGCCACTTCCGCCCACCGGTTTTTCCAGTGGGTCGGATAATGGGGTGCCCTCCCCTTTTCTATATAACATGGGGTACCCTTGGCCCCTCCAACGTGCAATCTCTCTTTTCTCTTTCTCACACTCTCTCTTTCTTCAAGTTTTTCTCTTTCTTTTGGTGGCCTTTTTTCTCTTTCTAGTAGTGAGGCCTTAATGAAGCTTTGGTACAACAAGGTGGTCCCCCTTTAGTGAGTGGTGAAGGTATGGACCACTCCCTTTTCTTTCTTGTCCTTTTTTTTTTCTTCATTGTCTCTTCTCATGTTTTCTTTCTTTTCTCCATGTAGATATTCCAAGGGAGTCAAGGTGGGCCTAAGTCTTTTTAGCCTTTTCTACATCTCCAATCTCTTCTCAAGGTGGTACATGGAGAGGAACATTGCAAGCTTCATTTCCTTCTTTTCTTTTTTCATACTCCCTTCATGTATATGTAAAGGGTAATTTTGCCATGTCCATCAAGTGTGCATGGCAAAATATCCTATCTTTTCTCATGGGAGTTGGGTCCCTTTTTATGTGTATCAAATGGGCTCAAAGTGAAGTCGTGACCCTTGGTGTATTTGATGGGCCCAACACTTCATTTTGGGCTCCCTCATGCTCTCTTTTCCTTGTCATATTTTCCTTAGAGCTTTCTTTTCTTTTCCATCATCTTTTTAAGGTTTGGGCTCATGAGATTGGTAGGGCCCACCTCAAGCTTTGGGTTCATAATGCTCACTTTGGATGGCCCCATCTTTCTTCACATGTGTATTGACAAAAGTGACTAGCTTATTCTTCACTTGGATTTCAAGTGGGCTAAATTTCTTAGTTGGGCCTTTATGGTCAAGTGGCCCAAACTTTCCGCCATCTCTTGATTATGATGTACATCTTTATGCACAAAGTGTGATGGGCTCCTTGGAATTTCTCCATATAGATGGGCTTTTGGACCCTCATTGGAACTTATGAATTCCTTTGAGTCATGTGTGCACCACTACACTTTGTGCATGTAGGATTCTTTTCCTTCATGCCTTTTCTTTGGATGGAAGGAGGACTTGAGTTACTTGATCTTCTATTAGTCCCATGAGTGAGTTGTTTCAACAATCTCACTAAGTTCAAATGGTTTTCTCATGTTGTAGGAAAGTGGTTCTTAAGAGCTTAATGTTCCCAAACTCAAGTGGATGACTCTTCTTCAAGTGAGCTATCCATGCAACCATAGCTCCTTGAACTTCTCGTTGGGGTGATTGGTGGGTCATCCACCATCATTCTAAAAAATGAGTGATTTTTCTTTCAATTTGTGGGAAAGAATGATACCCATAAGTTGCCCAATTTTGTCCCATGCTTTGGGGCCTTTTGGATTTTGATCTTCAAGTGGGCTATGTATATCATTCTTAGCCATTTTCATGATGGTTAGGTGACTTATCAAGCCATGCCCTCTTGTGCTCAAATGGTCTCCCTTTTTGGTGAAGAAATTGGTGCACATAAGTTGCCCAAATTTGACCTTGCATGGACATTTCTAACTTTGATTCTTCATGTGGGCTATGTGCATCGATTTTCACCATTGGCTTCTTTGACTCATATGTTTGTGGGTAGACCACCATGTTGTACTCTCATGGTTAAAGCATTTATCAAGATGATGTGCATAGGGTTGCCCATGGTTGACCCATGAATGGGATCTCATGTTCTTTAAGTGGGCTATGTGCTCCCTTCAATCCATTGAGGTGAGGCACTCGAGTTGCACTTGGGGGCCAATTTCCTTTCTATTCCCCACTTGTCCATGTACATGTGTAAAAAGATGGAAACATCTTAAATGAAGATCATGGCCTTGGTAGGGAAAGTGAATCAACCCTTGGTCACATATGGACTTTGAAGAGGGATTTCTTTATATGAAGTTTGATTCTTGTCCCACTTTGATCTCATGGCACTTGAGTGCATTTGTTGTCCAAAATGTGTCCTTGGATGGTGGACTTTCCTTACCTAAGGCATGGCATGCAACCCTCTTTAAGGTGGGCCTCGCTTTCTTCAATGGGCCCGACACATATCCTAGGTAACATATGGAGTTGGACATTGGAATTTTGCATTTGAATGTGAGTCCAAATCCCTGGGTTTCTTGGATAATGATTTGGATTTTAACGGGTAAAGAATAGGGACTTACCTTGCCATGCTTGTAAGATTTGATGGCGGATGGTACAAGGGGGCGAAGGGAGGTCGATGAGGATGACCCGCCTTCATTGTTCGCCGAGGGGCTCATATGTGTTCCTTAGCTAAGGAGCACCAATCTCTTCCCTCCATAAAGAGTCGAGGTACTCGAGATCTCTGGGATGATTGGGTGAAACAGCCACAGCCTATGCTTGAACGTGTTCTGGCTGATACTCCTTTTGCCGGCCTTCTTACCTTGCGCTTTCACAACAATAACGCCAACCGCATCTTGCGGCTCTCAGTGAGAGGTGGCGGGATGAGACCCACACATTTCAACTTCCCTGTGGCGAGTGGGCAATAACTCCCCTATATATATATATATATATATATATATATATATATATATATATATATATATATATATATATATATATATATATATATATATATATTGGCTTTCCATTCCATGGGGCAGTTGTTTCCCACGTCGGCTCTCTTGCTCCCATCACTTCCATTGACTGGCTACGGCTTGTGGGAGCCATCCCTCCTGAGCACGAATTCCAGGGCCACAAAGTGAAACCAGATGGTTTTACAACACCTTCGCTGCTGTCATCCCTACTACCGAGCTGGAGGCCCTTCACAAGGCACGGGCCATGATTACTTATGCCTTTGGGTCATTCCTTTTCTGCCATGCGAATGAGAGGATCGACCCTAGATTTCTTCGTTTGGTTGAGGATCTTCACCATTCGTACAATTGGAACGGGGCTATCTTGATTCATATCTTCCAATGTTTAGATAAGACCTCTTGGAGTAGCCAGTCCTACATAGGTTTCTGGCCCGTCGTGGTGGTATTCTTTTTAGCCTTCCTTGGAGATATTTGTCTTCTTTCTTCATCTGATCATTATGTCTGCCTTTGCCCAGACCTGTTTTTACAATAATTTTGCTCATCTCTCACCGAGGATACGGGATGGTGTTGAGCCACCTTGTACCGCTTCATGCACTGGCATCAGCAAAACCATCAACAGAATTCTCGAGTGTCTGGGGACAATTGGCATGCTGACATAGATGGACTGATCGTTGAGGACGTAAGTATCTTGTTTTCCTTATCCATCGTGTTGCTCTAGGGCTGATTGTGATGAACTCATTTGTTATAGTTTGCTCGGATGCCGTACGCCAACTTTCCTCTTTACTATACCCCTCAGCGTGTAGAAGCATATGATTCTTCATGTCTTCGGATCATGCTCTCCGATACTGAATCATTTCAGTGGTATTTGGGTGAGAGGCTGCTCCGACAGATCACTGGTGTGGCTCGGGTTCTTTGTTCCGCACCTCCTCCGGCTGCTCAGATCCCAGCTGATGAGATGGCCGATGCTCTTGTGGGCTAACCTGAATTTCGCTTCACCATCCCGGACTGTGACTACGACGAGTGGTACTTGATGTACGGACAAGGGTCTCTGCTTCCTTCGCTTTATGTTCCAGGGGGTCGTCGTAGATATGCCGGCGGATCAGTGACAGCTCCTCTGATGGACCTTCATCGTCGGGAGCGGGATGAGAGGGGGACAATGACGATTATGTTGGTAATCTGTAGTCTGCTTCTATGAGGATGTATTCAGCTTGCTTGATGTATGATCTTTTTCTTTTTGCTTTTCCTTTCTTCTGTATCAAAATCTTCTGAATGAATATACAACCCCTGATTTGCCTCAAAACCTCTTGATGATGCTTGGATGTCTTGATTCTTGACTCATTCTTTGATACTTTATGGAAGATATGATTTCTCAACTACATGGATGACGACTTGAACGGTTCAGATCGCTTGATTTGGCCCTGTGGGCCCTTTTTAGACTTCAGCTTTGCTTTGGAGCACCTTTTCTTAATGTTTTGTGAGGCTAAGAAGGCTTTTCATGGTGTGGATGATGACTTGAATGGCTCAGATTGCTCTTTTCAGCCATGTGGGCCCACTTGATGATCAGATCTTAGATTCCGGCCCTCCTTTTTTTATGATCAAACCCTTGATTTTGCTATTTGGTGACTCATGTGAGCTTTCCCATGGTTTATATCATGATGATCTAGCCTTTGAGTGGCTCAGATTGCTTGTGGGCCTCTCTTGATCAATGTTCCTTCTCTTTGACTTGATCAGACCCATGTTGGCTGTAATACTTCATGATTGGATAGGTGGGGTACCTTTCAGATGATTAAGATCATCCTCAAACGAAATCTGGAGTTGATTGGAGCTTTGGGCGGCCCTCAGGGTGCCATTTGCTGACGTGGACTGTCAGCCTCACCTACCAGCGACTGTGGAGCCAATCCCGCGGAGAGAGAGGGAGCGCGTCCGTAAGGGCGACTCATAACGGGCGGCCCAAACCTTACCTCATGTGCGGCCTGGGCTGACCCGTGCTCGGACATTCCCCTCTATTCACTACTTCTGTCCCCACATTCTCTGTATTGGAGAATTCGATTCCAGCCATGAATCCTCTTTTCTCTGTCTTTTTTCCTCATCTTGTCCTCTTCTTGCTTTGTCCTTTCTTGGGCAGCCATTGATGGTGATTTGGGGGCCATTGTGGGAGAGGTTGGTGGGTCCCACACTTCAGAAATCGGTGAAGGCTTTAATGATGGAGAGATCTCTTTAATGGATGGGGTGGGAAGCCTTAAATGGAGGAATTGATGGTGGATCAGGGGTGGTTGTTGGGGAAGCTTTGAATGGCCCCATTAATGGGAGCCATGCTGAAAACTCATATTTGAATGGGGCATTGATTATGGGAGAGAGAAATGGTATGGATGAGATGAGAAGATGGGACATAGGTGAGGCTATGCATCCTTTGAGTGTGGGCCAC
The DNA here is from genome assembly GCA_003013855.2 of Liriodendron chinense. Classification (NCBI taxonomy): domain Eukaryota; kingdom Viridiplantae; phylum Streptophyta; class Magnoliopsida; order Magnoliales; family Magnoliaceae; genus Liriodendron; species Liriodendron chinense. The sequence continues at coordinate 1,351,289 of PVNU02003801.1, read as the reverse complement.
ATGGATGATATGATCGATGGTGGTGATGGGGTTATGATGGACATAGATGGGCTGATCTCATGTTTGGATGGTATGGATGGCTCAGATGATACCTTTGACGGCTTGGATGCTCTTGATGATGCCCGAGATGTGCGGCATACTTGCTTGGGTGGACTTGATGTGATCGTTGATGATGTCCCCCTGATGATGGACGGTGTGGATGTCCCGATGATCCCTTTGATTGGTCAGAATGGTGATTGGATTCATGATTTCCTGTTGGAGAGGGCCGCAGGTCCAGATCTGACCGTTGATTCTTCGATCGGGGTTGCCCGGGCCTTTCTTGACGGCTCAGATGCATTTTTTAGCGGTCAGACTGGTCAGGATGCCATGATGTGCGGCGTGATCTTTACTGATAGCCCTTTTTGATGGAGAGTACCGTTCTTCTCCTGATCGTCGGTCCTTTACGCACTCGGTTCACGAGGTGGGCGAGTCTTCTCATGCGGTTGAGGTCGTGACTGTCTTAGACAGCGATGCGACTATATCAGACATAGCCGTTAATAAGGATAGGTCAGGGGCTGTTGAGTCTGCAGAGGTTCCAGCTTTTCCTTCTCCTTCGCCCGTTGATCTTCCTATCCTTGATGAGCTGTCATCGATTCCTTGGCCTTTTGTTCTGGAGGGGATTCCTGTGAGGACTTGTCAGTTACTTCCTTGTCCTTCTTGCTCGCCACGACTGCTTGCTTGGCTTGACAGCTTGTCTGCTTATGAGATTTGAGACTTGGAGTCCTATGGCTTTGGCGGTCTGATCCATATGGCTAGGGTTGACATTGATTGGAGGATGCTCGGGGCTGCACTGATTGACTGGGTCCCCTCATTGAACTTATTTGCATTCAACGACATGGAGATGGGCCCTTTTTTGGAGGAGCTTGTGCGTTTGACCGGTCTTCCTTGTGATTATACTCAGTATTTTTCGCCGAAGACTTTGCCGAAGACTTTGCCGAAGACTGCCACGCCACATAACTGGTTTGGGATCCCCTATCTTATTCAGCCTGCAGCTGCCGGCCAAGATGCTGTGGTGTTCTCCTTGGATTTACCGTACGATCTTTTCTAGGGCCCTCGGAGTCTGGCAGGGTCCCTACTTTCTCGGAATGCACTGATGTTCTGTTTGATAGCTGAGGTGCTATTCTCGGGATGGTGCAGATCTCAGACTCCTTTGCTCTTTGAGGTTATGAGCCGAGTTGTTCGTCGTTAGGGGTTCATTTCTCTCATCCTGTCTGAGCTATTTAATGGGTTGACTGATTGTGCCCTGGGCCGTACTCGTGTCCTTCGCGGCTGTTGTGCATTTCTTCATGTATCTTTTCTACACCTGTCTTTTTCTTGTCTTTTGGGATTTGCTTTGCTTTAGCTGAACCTCTTTACTTTCTTACAATCAGATCTGGCTATGGGAGTGTCTTTCGCTGACCGTTCTTGCATCATTTCCTAGCACCCGTCGCCCAAACCTCATGCGACATATCATGGAGTTTCTTCCGCATACGGCTAGGATGAGTGAGCCCTTGTATCGCAGGATGTTTGCTTAGCTGCGTGACTGGAATGGTCGCTGGGAGTCATCTTGGCTTTCACTTCCTCCAGTACTTTGTGATGCACACCGCCTTCCTCTGATGTTGGTAGGCTTTCGATCTTACTTTTCTTATCACCCTATCCAGTTCCCTCGGTAGTTCCGGTATGAGTAGGATGTTCCTCTTTTTGCTTTCACGGGTATCGGGCGTCGAGCACTTCCATCTAGATCATCTGATTTTAGGACTCGGGTTGATGGATCCTAGGCGAGTCACCTGACTGCTGATTTGCTTGGTTTTGAGCTACGGACTTTTCCGATGGCGACTGCCCCATACCAGCACTGGGTTGCTGAACAGTCTGTATCGGCGCATTCCTTGTTGGCATCAGTCTGCCGATGAGGATGAACAGGATATTCTTAGGGATGTTGGCTCTTCATCTGGTTCATATGAGCCCTTTGAGGAACGCTCATTCATCGATCCTGGTTTTCTTTTGACCACTCATGGACACTTGCTGTCTGAGATTTCTGTACTTCGGTATCATTGTGAGATGATGTCGAGGAGATTGACTGCCGATCAGAGGTCTGATGAGGAGACACGATCCGTAGCCTCGAGCGAGATGAGGTACATTACCTGCGTATGGAGGTGAGCAGGTTGAGAGCGAGGCTATCTCATTATGAGTCAGAGGACTTACCTAACGTGGCCAAGAAGGAGGGCAGAGATTGATTATGTCGCTTTTTAGGGCTGTGTCGATCGTCTGTACGTCCCTTTTTGCATAGTACACGACTGATGATGATGCATTTTTTTGTATTTTTGAAAAGATGATATGATGTATGTAAAAGAAACATGATGCATTTAATGAAAATAGAAAATTTTTTGGGAACTTATTGTGCCATGAGTTATCTTGTGAGTGTGTCTGGATTTTGTGTCGGGACATAGGAATCAGAACTGAGGCTCGGCCAATGCTTTGACTGAGGTCTTGAGATTGACTTGTGTGACCCCTTTGGTTCCTTAGAGGTGTAGGCAATGGAAACTGTTACTTCCTGAGATTGCTAGAGTTTGTAGAGTTCTTTGTTCCCGACTATATTTCTTCTTGTTCTTGAACTGCAACTGCTTGAACTGATCTGAACCGTCTGATTTCTTGGTACCTGCACTTTTATTTTTATTTTTCTATTCGAGCCATTTTTGTCGGCAGCGCTCTTTCGAGTTTTCACCACGGCCGGCCTTTTTCTGTCATTTTTGCCCGTGGCGCCCTTTCGGGTTTTCACCACGTCCCGGGATTTGATCTTGCCTGCCCCTTGGCAACTATATTGTTTTTACCCTCGGCGCCCTTTCGGATTTTCACCAAGTCCGCTGTATGCCCACTGTTTTTACTCGGAGCGCCCTTTCGGGTTTTCACTCCGCCCTCTTTATTTAGGCACACATTCTCTCTCTCTCTCTCTCTCTCTCTCTCTCTCTCTCTCTCTCTCTCTTTGGATAATTGCGGCGGCTAGAGGTCGGGAATCCATCGTTGCTGGCCGATGGCAGCCTTTCGGCCCTTATCCCAAGTTATGATGATGGAACTGTCGGTCTTAGCTACAGATCCTTCTGAGATGGATGGATGGGTGATTGTGTTTCTTCTCGAGTTGATTTTTCTCAGGTACCTTGTTTTGGCTTCCTTATTTCTCTCTTTTTTTTCTTTTCTCGGTACTCTCTCTCTCTCTCTCTCTCTCTCTCTCTCTCTCTCTCTCTTTTGAATCCCCTTATTTGAATGCTTATTGGTGGACGGAAATGATTTCTCAGAGGTTTTAGCTTCGACCTCTTGACTTCAGCTCTATTAATGTAGCTCTTGATAATGTTAGAATGACTTACTCGTGAAAGATCTTCACTTTGTCGGCGTTGATTGGCTCAGGAAGATCCACCCCTCTTATGCTGGTGAGTCTGAGGGTGCATCTAGAAAGTACTTCTCTGATGATCAGCGGTCTGTCCCACGAGGGTTTGAACTTTCCTCTGAGATTCGGAAGGTGCGATGGTAAGATCTTTTTCATGACCATGTCGCCCACCTTGAAACTTCTTTTTCGGACTCTCTTTTTATAAGCCCGAGCGATCCTTTTCTGATAGCACTAGGAATGACGTAGCGCACGCATGCGCTTCTCATCTGCGAGCTGTAGTTGATCGACTCTGGCCCGTTGTCATTCTCCTTCTTTAATTCCACTTTCTAGTATCACCCGTAGTGACGATATTTCCACCTCGACCGGAATAATTATTTCTATTCCATAAGTAAGCTCGAAAGGAGTAACGCTTGTAGCAGACCGTACAGATGTTCGATAGGCCCAAAGTGCATATGGGAGCATATCCGACCAACCTCAATAAGTCACAACCATCTTCTCGAGTATTCTGACGATTTTCTTGTTCGCGGCTTCGACTCCACCATTCATCTGAGGACGGTAGGGGCTTGATCAATGACGTTGAATTTTGAATTTGCTAAGGAAGTCATCCATCTTCTTGTTGACGAACGGGGTCCCATTATCTGTGATGATATCATTAGGGATTCCATACTGGCATATGATGTTGTTTTTCATGAATTTGATCACCTGAGATGCTGCAATGTGGTGTAGGAGGCTGCTTCTACCTACTTGGTGAAGTAGTCGACTGCCACAAGTATATACTCATGACCGTTTAATGCTTTGGGACTAATCTTCCCAATGATGTCGAGTCCCCACATAGAGAAGGGCTAATGAGTCGTCAGGTTGTACATTTCTGATGAGGGGGCATGAATTTGATTCGTATGCTCCTGACGCTTGAAGCATTTTCTAACGTGCTGGCAGCAGTCTGTCTCCATGGTGAGCCAATAGTAGCCGAGTCGTAGAATCTTCTTTGCCATCATGTGCCCGTTCATGTGTGGACCACAGATTCTTTCGTGTATTTCTTTCATGATCTTTGCAGCTTCTGTTTCGTCGACGCATCGAAGGAGGACGTGATTATAGGATCGCTTGTAAAGAACTTCGCCACTGATGGTGAACTGGCCGGCCAAACGCTGGATGGTTCGGCGATCTATTGCTGTTGCTGCCTTTGGATACTCCTGGGTTTCGAGATATTGCTTGATGTCGGCATACCAGGGTTTGTCAGGGGCAGCTTAGGCTTTTTCTATTTACAGGCAGAAAGCGGGTTCATCTTGAGTTTCGACTGTGAACTCCCACTCTGAAGCTCCTTTCGGGATCTCGGGCATTGATGCGAGTGTAGCGAGAGCATCTGCAAACTGATTCTTGGCTCTGGGCATGTATGAGAAGGTGACTTCTTTGTATTCTTCGATCAGGTTTTCGAGGTACACATGATATGGTATCAATTTCTCGTCCTTGGTTTTCCATTCGCCATTGGTCTGATTGATGATAAGCTGTGAGTCTCCAAATACTCGTAGCTTCTTGACGCCTAAGATTATGGCTTCCCTTAAGCCAGCGATGCATGCTTCGTATTCTGCCATGTTGTTGGTGCACTCAAATGCTATGCGCCTTGAGATAGGAATAGGGACATGGTCTGGAGAGTAGAGGATTGCTCCGATACCACTCCCTTTAGAATTTGCTGTGTTGTCGAAGAATAATGTCCACTCATCTTTTTTCTTCTTTTCTTCACCTTCGATAAGCAAGAGATCTTCATCAGGGAAGAATGTCTTGAGCGGTTGATAATCCAGGAGAGAGTGGGCGGCAAGATGATTGGCGAGGGCCTGCCCCTTGATTACCTTCTGAGTGACATAGGTAATGTCGAATTCAAATAGGAGTAGCTGCCATTTAACTATCTTTTCAGTGAGTGCTGGTTTCTCGAACAGGTATTTGAGTGGATCCATGTGAGCGAGGAGGAGAACAGGGAACGCAATCATGTATTGATGGAGTCGCTGAGTTGCCCAGACTAGGGCGAAGCAAGTCTTCTCAATCGGGGAATACCTGATCTCGTAGTCGGTGAACTTTCGGCTCAAATAGTATATCGCTTGTTCCTTCTTCCCGGTCTCGTCGTGCTGGCCGAGAACACAGCTAATGGCTTTTGTTGCACCGAGATATATAACAATAGTGGTCGCCCGGGAGTAGGCGGCACTAAAACTGGAGGATTCATGAGATACTTCTTGATGCGGTCGAAGGCAACTTGGCAATCATCATTCCATTCTTTTGGAACGTTCTTCCGAAGGAGGTTGAATATGGGTTCACAGATAGGTGTGAGCTGTGCAATGAAGCGACTGATGTATTGAATTCTGCCAAGGAAGCCACGAATCTCTTTCTTTGTTCTAGGAGGGGGCATCTCGATGATTGCTCTGGTTTTGGTTTTGTCGACCCTGATGCCATCTTCACTTACCATAAAGCCAAGGAGTTTACCTCCCATTGCACCGAAGACACATTTCTGAGGGTTGAGGCGGAACTTGTACTTTTCTAATATGTTGAATAACTTCTTCAGATCTTCAAAATGTCCTTCAATTGTGCGAGATTTGACGATCATATCGTTCACATATACTTCAAGTTCTTTGTTCATCATGTCGTGGAATAATGCTGTCATTACTCTTTGATATGTTGCTCCTGCATTCTTCAGACCGAACGGCATTACCCTGTAGTAGAAGGTTCCCCAGGGAGTGATAAACGATGTCTTCTCGCGATCTTCGACGGCCATCTTGATCTGATTGTAACCTGAGAATCCGTCCATGAATGAGAAGATCTTGTACCCAGTAGTATTGTCGACCAGAGTGTCGATATGTGGTAAAGGGAAGTCATCTTTAGGACTGGCTTTGTTGAGATATCGGAAGTCGATGCACATTCGAACCTTGCCATCCTTCTTCGGTACTGGCACGATGTTGGCAAGCCATTTAGGGTAGTTGGAGACTACCAAGAATCTCACATTGTACTGCTTGATGACTTCATCTTGGACTTTCAGAGCCCATTCTGGCTTCATTCTTCAAAGTTTCTGCTTCACTGGCTTCATATCTGGCTTGGTTGGCAGATGGTGTACAACGAGCTCTTCATCGAGCCTTGGCATGTCTTCATATGAGAACGCAAAGTTGGACAATCTTGGAGCTAGGAACTCTATCATTCTCTGCTTCATCTCTAGTGGCAACGACTTTCCAATGCGCACTTCCCCAGGGATCTCAGGTGTTCCCAAGTTTACTATCTTGAAATCATCGGCTACAACATTGGCTTTGGATTCGAACTTTCTGAGGAGATCCTCTAGTTTGAGAGCTGGATCATCATCTTCCTCATCCTGAGCTTCATCCAGACCCATGAGCTCGAAATCTAGTTTGATGTCAAAATCATATGATTCGACTTTAAACTCATGCGATTCTTTAGACGAACTTGGCACATTATTTAATGCAGGAAAAGAAATGTTTTTTGGTTTTTGAGAATTTTTTAGAATTGAAATGCTAGATGTTTTTGGTTTTTGAAAGTTTTTTTATTTTTTTGGATTTTTAAAATTCACGGGACCTTGAACAAGTGGGCATTGCAGACCATGATTGATCCCAACTTGTCCCAAAGTTCCGCTCGCTGCTCAAACCGGTGATTTTTTTTTTGAAAGCCAGAGCCTTCAGATGACTCTCTGACTGATTCAAAAGTTAGGGGAACAGATGACCATTGAGGATCCCACACTCCTTCCCTTGGAGAGGTAGGGGTTGATGATTTGGACGAAGAATCACAGTCTAGCCCAATGACCATGATTTCTTGCTGGTTGGGTTCGAGATCTAAGTCATACTCAGTCCCTCCCGGATCACTTACCTCGCATTGCAGTTCATCTGGTTCCACGGCGAGACACAAATTCGAAATCTGGACATCGGACCAATCCAGGGCTGGCCATTTCCCTTGGTCCAATGGATGGGCTGCTTCTGCCCCTGGCTGATGGTTGATGATGTTGATTCTGCAGAGATGGACGAGTCGTGCCCCTTGTTGATTGATGCTGAGATGGGCAAGTTGTGCCCCTAGTTTGCTGGAATTAAAGTGGGCAGGTTGTGCCCTTGGTTGGGAGCAGGTATCAGAGTACCCTGGTCCTGAAGTTGTTGTATTTGATTTTCTTCTTTGTCTTCACCCCTTCCTTCTTCCGGAGGCTTGGATGATTCGAGAATCTGGTCCCATCGAATGGGGGGCCACGTGGCCCAAACTAGGCTCATCGGGAGGCCTTTGTGTAGTGCAGTCGGTTGATTCCCTCTTAGATCTTTGTAAGGCTCTCCTGGCCTGATGAATCGAATGGGTGAGCACCGAAATTTCTTCTTTCTTTTGTCCGTGAAGATTGCCCTATACCCGAGTCCCCATTTGCGTTGATTGTATACCAGTGACATCTTTTTGGACTTGAAATGATTCTTCATTCGATACTTGAGGCTCAGACGTTCTGCTGGTGAAAAGACACGGTCCACCCTTATCGGTTCTGGATTGGCGATAGCGTTCATAGTCTCGAATTCGAAACTATGAAACGGGACGTCTTCTTTAGAGTGTTGGATGTCGATGACAGGGATATCTGGTTCAGTGGCAGTAGCATTGGAAGGAATGATGAGGTCCTTCTCTGCAGGGATAGAGATCACTTGATTTTCACAGATATACTTCACCCGTTGATGCAGGGTTGATGGCACAGCTCCAACCTTATGCAGCCAAGGTCGTCCGAGCAACATGTTGAAAGAGGCTGATATATCTAGGATTTGAAATGTGATGGTGGAGATTTTCAGACCTATCTGTACCTCTATGTCGACTTCCCCTTCCACTGATCGTCGGGTGTTGTCGAATACTCTGACGTATATGGTGCTGGGTCGAAATGAAGAGGGATTAATTCCCAGATGTTCCGCAGTCTTAAGTGGGTAGACGTTTAAGCTTGAGCCGTTATTAATGAGGACCAGTGGGACACAAAGGTCTTTATATCGTAAGGCTATGTTGAGAGATCGCCCATGATCGCGCCCTTCTGGTGGTAACTCATTATCAGTGAAGGTGATGACACGTGGAGCCAGGAGCTGTCCGATCATCAATGCTATCATTTCAGGTGCTGTATCGGAGGAGACATGGGCATCGCTCAGGGTTTTGGCAAACATTTCTCGGTTATACGCGATGTGCAGAATAGCTCCCATACCGAGATTTGAGCAGGGATTGACTTGAGCTGAGTTGCCACATCGTATGCAGCTTCATTTTTGTTGCCAAGACCCGAGAGAGCGCCTTTGTGATCTCCTTTGTTCTGATTATCTCTTCGGATGCAACGCCCATTGGAATTCATGTTTCCTACCTCTGCGCATTCTGGATAGTGTCACGGGACTTCTTTATAATTTTCCTCTCCTTTGCCTTCTAGGACCACTGGTTCTTGCAACGGTGTTGGTGTGAGTACCAAATCTTCCTCGTATGGAGCTTTTGCCTTGAGGACTACATTGTTGCCCGTGCTGAAGGGATAATATCGAGGCTTGTCTTCATAGATCACATAAGGTCGCGGTCCTGGCTTGACCGTTCCTGGAGCAGGAGGCTCTCATGGAATGAAAACTGATCCTTTTGATATGGTAGGGGGTTTCTCTGTTCGTCCCAGCCGTTGTAGTGTAATTGATACACCTTTGGAACTTGCCCCTTGCAATATGACTGGCTTGACTAGAGGAGCCCCTTCCAAGACAATGGGCTCTTGCTGCTGATAAGTATGATCCCTCCCTTACTGATCGGATTGTTTCTGAGCTGAAATTGCCCCTTGCAAAATGACAGGTTCGTATGTGGGCTTGATGTATGACTGTACCCCTTCTAGGATAACCGGCTCCCAACATGAATGGCTGTAAGGTGCCCCTTGAACAACTGGCACATCATATGGAGGTGCTCCTTCGAGTACCAACGGCTCGGAGACTGAAGGAGGAAAGGGGTTTGCCTCTTCCAAGATCGGAGGAGAGTTTGTTGGCCCATAAGTGTAAGCATGAATGGACTAGATAGGGGAGAGGAAGTGATCAAGACGCGCTCCTCCTTCTATGCCGTTGATGGCAGGGCCACGAGATGAACTGGGGTCTGTCGGATGTTGAGGCTGAGAATTATGAAGGATGTTGGTGGAAGCTGCTGGAGGAGTTCTAGGGATCGAGATGATGATCTTTCGGTCATTGATCAGATCTTGTATGGCATTCTTCAGAGTCAGGCATCGATCAGTGTTGTGGCCATGCCCTTGATGGTAGGCACAATACTCATTTTCTCGATAGCTCGGAGGCAGAGGATGAGGAGGAGGCGTGGGTGTCATCAGAGTGAGTAATTGCTTTTGTACCAGCATAGCCATGACTTGACTGAGTGGCTGAGTGAGAGGAGTGAATTTCCTGAGCTCCCTGTAATTCTGCCTATTCTGATATGAGTATTGGCCGTTCCCCCTGAACTACTGCTGCTGTCGAGGTGGTTGTGGCTGTGGTTGAGGATTTGGTTGTGGCTAATACCGCTGAGGTTGATGCTTAACCTGATTCTGCTGATACTGTTGACGTCCCTGTGGGGGAGGATATTGGTTGTCTTGAGCAGTGGCGATGATGTTGTTTACCTCTGTCGGGCGAGGAGGAGAATCGCTACGGTTTCCATTCCTATATCCAATAGGTCTTTCCTTTCACTCTGTTCCTTTTAACTGGAGTGGCTTGATGAGGCCATGGGGAGATTGTCCCTGCGCAGATTCCTGCTTCGACTTGCTCTCCAGCACGGATCAACTGTGAGAAATTTGCATACGGATGCGAGATGAGATATCCAGATATGCCAGGATATGTTGAATGAACAATCATGGAGATTTATTCTTCGTCATCGATAGGTGTCCGCATTCTGGCTGCCATAGCTCGCCAACGTCCCACATAAGCTGATAGCGTTTCATCACTCCTTTGCCTGAGAGCTGCGAGGTCGGCTCTTCTGGGTGCCATGTTGAGATTGTACGCGAATTTGTCGACGAAGGCTTGGGAAAGTTGTTCCCAAGTCCTGATGCGATGACAGTCCAATGATGTGTACCAGTCTAGGGCATCGCCCTTCAGAGATTTTTGAAATAAGCGAATAAGGGCGCCTTCATTTCCTGAGATTGCACTCAGCTCTCCACAAAAAGCCTTGAGATGTGCTATGGGACAACTGCTGCCGTCGTATCTTTTGAATTTTGGTACCTCAAAGTTTTGAGGTATCTGAGCATATGGAAAAGGACACAAGTCTCTGAACTTAGTCGAAGGTAGATCAATTCCTTGTTGTCGCTGAAGTTGATTCTGTAATATCTGGAACTGCTCCCGCAACTCGTCCAGTCCTGCATAATCTGTTCGAGCGACTGGTGTCTCTCGGAGTAAGGCACGTTCTTCTTCGGCATAGTGGTCGATGTCTTCGACCCTATGGGCTTGTTGGAAAGTAACCGCGGGTTGCTGATATTGATTCAATGATTGAACTGGATTCTGATGAACTTGTGCTTGAAAAGATTGTAATTGAACTGGAGACTGTACTGAAGGCTGAACTGGAACTTGCTGGAAATTAACTGGAGATTGCCGAATTGAATATTGCTGGAAATTAACTGGAGTTTGCTGAATTGAAGATTGCTGAAAATTAACTGGAATCCCATCGGCGGGGATGTGCTGGAATTGAAAAGTGCTCCTGTTTATAGGAGGTTGAGAGCTGAGAAGTGACCCCCTTGTTGGGTATTTGACACTGTCCGCTGATTGATGTGGGCTTGACACTGACCCCCATTGTGGGCATTCGCCAGTGCTATCCCTATTGCTGGAAATTGAATTGAAATCCCATCGGCGGGGATGTGCTGAAATTGAATAAAAGTCCCATTGGCGGGCACATGCTGAGAAAAAAAAGGAGTCCCATTGGCATGGACATGTTGAAATCTACTGAGATTGTTGCTTGTAAGATTGACTGGAAGCTGATTGGAAGTTCTTGCGACATGAACATTTTGAGACGGTCTTGTCATTGCGGGAAAGTATTGAGGAGGATGCCCCATAGCGAAGGGCTGAGATGGCTGTTGTCAGTAGTCTTGGGCAGACTCTGATGGTTGTGCTTGATTTGAACTGGAGGCCGGAGGGATCCGGCATAGCTGCTGAGATTGTTGAACTAGGCCAGCTTGATTGTTGGCTGTTGCGGTAGCTTGTGCTTGCATGAATTGCAAGAGCATTTCTTGCATTGCTCTCATTCCTTGTGCCAATTCTTGCATGATTGGCGTATTCTCAATTGGTTGTTGCGCTGGAGGTTGCGCTTCGGCCTTCTCGAGGGTGGGGAAGAGGTGAGTTTCCTATTCGTGATCGGACATGGCTTGCTGAGCTCAAGTGCGGATTATGCGGCGGAAGGGAAGTTGTTTCCAAAGACGTTGAGCCCGAGGAGGCGCAATGGTGGGGATTATACTCTACTCTTTTTTGGGTTTTGGGATTTTCTATATATATTTTTTGTTTTTGGGTAGAATGCTATGCAGACGAGATTGTATGAGGACTAATGACTTTCAAGTACAGGAGGGATTCCGTTTTTCAAGTTAGATCACGACTAGTGGGACTAGCATATCCCCAGCAGAGTCGCCATTCTGTGGACGCTCGCCATTCCGCGCTCCCGGACATCCTCCCTTCCTTTCGGAAAAGAAGAGGGTGCGAGCGTGCAAATCGTCGTTTGTGCCACTGGCTTGCCTCGTTCTCGAGGGCTTTTTGTCGGTTGTCTGTTAAGCTGGATATGTGGATGGGTTTGTATAAGACCAGAGTCGCCACTAGCCAGTTACTTCGAATCTATAGTCGGCTAGACCACATAAAAACGTTAGAGAAGGGGATCCGAAGATTCCTTCCTCTAAAATGACTCCTTTTGATCTGCTGCCAGAGATTCGAGGTAAGGGATCACGGTTACAGGGTGGGAAGAGGTTAAGCACCCCACACTGCCTGTACCGAAGTACGGTCTCTACTTCACAGAATCGAACTAATACTTGAAAGTCTGATTTAATCCTCGTACATTCTCATGAATGATATGATGCATGAATGAAGGTTTGAACAGTAAGAGTTTCTGATGGGCAGGTTTTCATTAACAGGCAAGCCCAGAGCAAAGGCTCGAACTGACAGGTGCTTTATGCGGGAGGCATGCTGTGTGTTTGAATAATCAAAGTGTTGGCAGTGATATGATAAGCAGGGGGGTTGGAAGAAAAGTGAATGTTGCACTTATGCTAGAAGCGAATGAGATGATGCTGGTAAAAGAGTAGCTGGATGGACGGAGGTGTCACAAGGGTTTGCTTCGAGTGGCTAGATTAAGACTTGGGGTGGCTTGGTAGACTTAGACTAGGGTCAGGCTGGGTTGGACCAGGGTTAGGCTCTCCTCGCTCGGGCTCTCCTTGGTGGATGAATGGGCTAAAGGGATGGAGATGAACTCAGACTAAGGGGATTTCTTTGGGACTTGAGGGATGCTGAAACAAGAGAGGGAATGGGGTATTTATAGCAGCGGGCAGTGGCAGAACCCATAAATATTTTTGGGCGGCACCCTAGGGGCCGCCCGTATGGCCGTTCTACTTTGGCTTCGGAGCGTACGGCCTTCGAACCTGAAGCAGAAAATCCCCAAGTTCGGAGTTCCGGACCTGCTCCGAGGCTGTGGCTTGGAACTCGGTGAGATGACTGGGTTTGGAAGATGGGTTGACACGGTGAGTTGACTGGATGGGTTGACTCAGCGGGTTGACTCGGTGATTTGACTCAGCAGGTTGACTCACCAAGTTTGACTCTTTTTAGAATCTTTGACTGATTTTTCTTATGGGGGTTTTTTTAGGCTGATGTTTAGGGGTGAGTTGACTGGATTCAGGCTTGAGTTGGGCTATGGATTGGGGCTTACAATGGTGAGTTTGGCTGGGTTTAGACATGGGATTTGGGGGTACGGTCCTCCATTCATTCAGCTATCTCTACCCACTTTGTAGCCGAAGGTGGGGTGTCTACACTTTTTCATCTCTTCTCTCCTTCTTTCTTCTTCCTTCTTTGGCCACCTTGGGTCTTCATCCAAGAGCTTTTAAATAGGCCTTTTAACTATTATTTGTGTGAAGTCTCTCTCTCATTCCTACATCAACAAAACATGCATTAGATGGGTCTTTGAAGCATGCAAACCATGCATATATTGCGATGCAATAGGCTATGTATAAAATGGGAGCTCAACAAATACTCGTTCCCACAGACGGTGCCAATTTGTTGACGTCAGATTCTGGTAATAGGTTCCTTCAGATTATATGCCTTCTTCAAAGTGAACTCCCCTCCAAACCTGAAAGCTAAAGAAGAAAACTAAGGGTGGCCGGCGCTTGGCCGTTGGCCCTCCGAAGCTTAAGTCAGAGATGGCTTGATCGTAAGATGAAGTGTGAAACGAAGGTTTTTCAGAGTGTGTCCCTTTATCATCTAGAACCATCTATTTATACAGATCTAGGTGATCCATTCTATCACGCAAGATGTTAAGATTACTGCTGATTTCAGGGGATAAGGAAATGACCTGATCACTCTAGATGTCCATCTGATTACGTCTCTTGGTAGATATCCTCCATAGTTCGGGGCTATATGAATAGAGACAAGCCAAAATCAGTCTATACGGGCTGCTGGTACTATAAGACCACGAAATACTTGGGCTCGAAGGTAACCTTGTTTAACGACCGTGAGCCGAGCTGCTCACACTCGGAGATGGCCTCGTTTAACGACCACGAGCCGAGCTGCTTGCATTTGTATAGGTGGTGTGGTTGGAGGTTTGAGATGGTATACGAGGTATGAGCATGGAAGGTTCGTAATCAGGTATTCTGGTCTCGACTTTTATAGAAAGGCGCTTGCTGATCGCATATTACTCACTCCTTCGACGACTAAATTTATTCTACAACAGGGCTATAAGCCCTTGTACTTTTATTACAAATGTATATCTTAAATGACCAATTATGCATGATTAACTATGCTTAGATAATTACATTTTCTTCCTAATCATGTTCCATAGCATGCTCCATGTTTTAAAGTTCATGCACCCTATACTCTCCTTGTTAACATGTGTTTATTATTATAACTGCCATATACTATTTAATTTTACCTTAACTTTAATTGATGTATCATTAAGGGGGAGAGAATAGTTTGTCAATTGCTTATAAAAAGGGGGAGTGAGATCAAGTCACATCAAAACTAATTTGCTATGTTTTGTGATGCAAGGATTGATAGGTTATGGGGGGGCAAACTAAAGAGGAGCTACTTAGTTAGTCATGTCATGAGTCCTGTATTTATCTCATTATCATTGTAATCTCTTGTACATATATTTGTTTTGGTAGGTTAAGTTTTTGTAAGTAATTGACAAATGGGGAGATTGTTAGTGCACTTTTCTGTGGTATACTAGTGCACCTTGTTTGTCAATTACTTAGATCAGTGAGTCTAGTGTCGGTTGAGCTTAATGAAGACGAAGACCGAAGACTCAAGCGGGCCTGTTGCATCAAGGAAGAAGAAATAGGTGACCAAACCAAAACCATAACCTGTAGATGACCATGACCCATTTAGTCATACTTGTAGTTATCTTAGATTGGCCTTAGGTGTCCTAAATAATCACCTAAAAGTTGGCCAAAGAGGAGCCTTTGCTACTGTAAAAATTACACCTAAGATAGCTAGCAGAGAAGGACTGCCGACCGGTCGGACCCTTGACTGACCGGTCGTCAGAAGAGGGAGTGGGGTAACAAACCTGCTGGAACCCCTGGCCATTGGACCGACCGGTCATGATCGATCTGCTAGTCTAGACAATTGACCTCACACAAAGACAGCAACCTCTATGTCTTTCCAGGTCAATTAACTGACCGGTCATAACCGGTAGGCAACCACTGGCCGACCGATTGGGAGCGGTTGGTACTAACCATTTTTTGCCCATTTTGAATCCATTGCACAATTCTTTATAAAGGGGCATGATGCGATTTGAGGGGCAAGAAGAGAGATTTTAAGAGGATTGAAGCCACCATTGTTGGAGACCATTAGAGGTTTAATTTCTAACCATTGCAAGACATCTTCCTAGTGATTTTACACAAGAATGGAGCATTTCAAGCTCTTGAAGGGGATGACCTTCATCCCCTCTTGATCTCTAGAATTTGAATCTTTCTTGATAGTTATATCCTTATCCAAAGCTCTAAGATGAGATCATTGTAAGTGAGCAACTTTAGGCAACACATTCCTATTAGTTCTAGAGTTCTCAAACCTACCCTCCTATCACCTTGGGCATCTCAAATGCATCATATGTAAGGTGATTGATCAAGTGGAGCTGAGGCATTGGCAATGTAGCGGCAACACAATCGGGGGAGCAAGGGAAGCTGATTAAAGCACGGGAGAGCCGAGATCAAGCAACCCGAAGCAGCGCTGAACAAAGGGCTCATCCGACAAGTAAATTGGCATATTGAGAATTCGGTTGCACTCCTTCCTCGGTGAGGATTGAGTGTGAGAGTTTGGATTTACAAACTCGAACTAGTCTCCGTGGGAAGCATTCGATGGGAGTATACGCTAGGTTCTTGGATTGGAACTGAAGGGTTAGGAGGATCCTTGTCAACCTCCTGGGTTGGATGGAACCCGTAAACATCTAGGTTGAGAGATGAACCTTGAAATCTCTATTATAGGTTGAGAGGAACTTTGTAAAATGCCTCGGTAGGGTGGAACCATTTAAACTCCCTAGTGAATGCCGGTGTGCTTATAGAGGTGAGTACTTAAACCGGAAGTGGAGTAGGGTAACCGAACTACTATACATGCTTTTGTTTGTGATTGAGTTGAGCACATTGTTAATCTAGCTTTGTATGGTTTAATTGCTTGATTAAGATGTATGCTAGGTACTAGATAGGCACATCCACACACAAGATGTACTTTCACTGAGTAGACTTGAGTATATATAATCCACTCTCATATAGTCTACTTAGGTTGCATAGATTATGTGCTTGATTAGTTTAATCAATTGATTATCTATGCATGCTTAGGCTAGGTTGTCTTTATGTTTATCATATGCTAGCCATGTGATTGGACCCACTTAAGCTTGGAAGCTAAGTGTTCTTGCTTAATTAGTTTAGAATTGCTAATTAGTTTAATTAAGCCAAGAGGTTTGAAAAATGGATTTTTAAATGGTCCTAATCACCCCCTCTCTAGGACTTAGCCATAGTTCTATAAGCTCTGCTCTAAGCTTTTCACGCTTAGAGTTTCAAGTGCAATTTAAAAGACGCAATTTTATAGTTTTGGTCACGAGACCAACCACTCACTGCTGAAGAGATTGGGTGGAGTGGATTTCCCAATGGAGCATCAGTGGGGCCCACGAGTTCCAAACTAGTAGACAGGTACTGTCCCCACTATTTTGATCGGTGCGGCCCACTGGAACGTCAGATATGGTTGAGTTTTGGTCCCTAACTAGAAACTTACTGATGAAGACGATTGATGATTTGGATTTCCTAAAACACATCCATGTGGGGCCCACGAGCATTAATAGTCCAAACTCAGACTGCTTTGACAATGGGTGATAATGTCCCCACTGTTTCAAGTGTTGTGGGCCACTTGAGACTCGGATCTGTTTGATTTTTAGACCCATACATAAAAATGACATACTGAAATGGATGGTCAGCGTAGATCTGACAAATACATCACAGAGGGGTCCACGAGTGGACCGCTATCCATGCCTAGTCCCACAACCCTTATTATTATTGTCTTTTATATGTTTTTTTTATTTTAATGTGGTGTGGTCCACTCAGACCTCGGATCAGGTCCCCCTTTGGGCGCACCCCCTAAAATGATATGGTGATCCAGATGGACGGTGTGGATATACTAAATACATCAAGGTGGGTCCCATGAGTGGGGCCCCCAGTTAGCCCCCCCAAGGATGCCCAGCGTCTCTAACGTTGCTGGGCACCAGCGTCCTCTGGACGTTGGCTATCCAGCCATCGTCCCCTTCTTTTTCTTTTCTTTTTATTTGTTTATTTATTTATTTTGTTTTTGTTTAGATTATGAGGGGTCCACTCGAGATCTGGTCCATCCTTAGGGTCTGTCATCTCAATGTGGCCCAAATGATCTAAAAAAATGAACATAACATTCCAACAATTTTAATAATAATGAAAATACCACATCAAGGGCTGCTACTAATTCTAGCGATGAGGCCCACTTTGCGGATTAGATTGATCTGAATTCTATAGCCCTTATACATTTTAGCTTAAGGGTCCTAATGATCCCCTTAGATCCTATCAAGTCCACCCAAAAGGGTCCCCATCAATCAATTACTCCATTTAAAGGTTATAATTGAAAAGTGATCCATCGATCAGGCGAATGATCGTATGATCAATTTGATCCATTCATTAACTGGATCGGTGTATACTAAAGCTATAAAATTGAAAAGAACAGGATCAAGCCTACCTTATATGGGCCCACTAAGCTTTCTCCTCCTCTCTCTCTCCTCTCTCTTCTCTCTTTTTCCCTCTCTTTTTTCTCTCCCTTTCCTTTTTTCTCAACGACTATCACTCTCTCTCGACCTCTCTCTATTTATAGAGAGTTGGTTAGCAAGAGATAAGATAATCCTCATCTTATCCAAATTTCAAAATTTGAATTTATAGCAAAAAAGCAAAAAGAATTGAGGCAGGACTTGGTTCCTAGTCTCTCCCCTCCACCAAGAGAGCTCTAACCAACCAGTCCATGTTTCCTTTTTGTTTATAAATAAGAGATTTATTTATTTAAACCTCATTTTCTATCATTACAAAAATTTTAAACGATTAGAATTTCTCGTGTCGTTACAGCTACCCCCCTTAAAACAATCTCATCCTCGATATTCGAATCCTAAGTAGTGTATTAAATAATTATATTTTAAATTAGTGTAATTGTCATATTACATATGAAGTACATCTTACGTATAGTAGTATGTATTTTGTTAACTACAGAATTGTAGATTTTCACCATCTACCCCCCTTAAAAGTTTCCGACGTAGTAGGTTTACCCACTTAAATATGTCTAAACTAGATGCTAAATGTTTATAAAAATTCTAAATAAGATTTCTATATTTTACATTACATAAAAAAGTGTGGAAATCTTATAGGTTAGTTTACTAAGTTTTTATTTAACACAACACCCGATAACATCTGTTTTATATTAATTATAATTACGGTCCTCAGCCCACAAAATAAGGAACATGAAGTAAAGATTCTCTATCAATTAAATTGGTAGAACAAGAGTTTCAAAAATAAATTGGGTGTGATTGTCAATCTGATCAGGTTTGTGAGGCCTTTATACAGACTCTGAGTACCCTTAGATACAACCCTTAGATTATAAAAACCTTAGGAGTAAAGAGAAGACTAATAGATAAGCTAAAGTTTGCTACGTTCATATTGGCCATAACGCCTCACTATGTTACAAAAATGATTTTGTTGCTGCTTCATCATTGCCACCATCTGATTTAATAACTCATATGCCACATCCCACGACTAAGCATTGTGGCTCGCAAAATTTGGGTGCATTGCTGATAGTTGATTACTTAGGCCAACCTGCCCTAGATTTGTTACAAGTAGGGGAGATGCAGGATGTTGTTATTCCTTAACAAACTCTTCATTTTCTACCACATTCACGACATTTTCATCTAGGTCCCATTCTAACACTTGTTCCTCAACTATTACGGTGTCCTTTACCGATCCACAGGGTATATATTGTAGCACTTGCCGAGAGAACTATATTGCAAAGGCTTTTGGTCTTCTTGGGGGCCATGATATCCTAAAAGAAAATGGATTTTAGTACCAATGAATAATTATAGGGGTTTATTGTACTTACTAATTAAGAAAGAATATTGTTGTGGGGTCATAAATTTGGACAATTTGATTCATGTTCTTCCAATGTCAGTTCTAGCACCGGTTTGTCACTTCAATGGTTAAATTTTTACACCAAAAATTTTATGAAACTTTCTTGATGAGTCCACTTGACCACTATAGAATTTCATATTTTTCTGCTAATTATAGAATTTTCTAAAATTCCCACGGTGTAATCTGTCCAGAAATAAATACTTTATGACCAGTCTGAAAAAAATTTAACAAATATGTATAGTAGATGATGGTTCCAAATTTATAACTATTTTTCCAAAAATTCACTTGTCCAGATAGGATCAGGATTTTGAATCACCTCGATTGGAGCTGTACTTTAATAGATACAAATTTTACAAGTAATTTTAATTATGTTATCCATTGATGTCCAGTAAGATAAATGTTCAGCATAATTCCAGTATTGATCCGCTATTTTATAAAATTTATTTTTACACCAAATTATTTTTATAGATTTCCTTATGAGTCTATTTATCTATTATAAAATTTTAACTTATTCCTCGACGTACAAAATTTTATAAAATTCATATAGTCAATCTGTCCAAAATTTGGACCATTTCTGACCCACTAGACCTAACTCCCGAAATAAGTATAGTTACAGTCATATTTGTATTTTTTTAATTATTTTTATCAAATTAGACTCATTTATCTACGATTAGGCTTTTAAATCAACTTTATCAGAGTTGTACGTTTATAGTTACGAATTTTACAAGTTGAGTGTTTTCTATTATCTATTGTCGTCCAAAAGAATATTAAAGATTTTAGTGTAAAAAAACTGTCTTTATAATGTGGACTAATTGAAATGGACTTAATTCAAACTAAAGGGAACATCCTAATTTGGTTTCTAAGTTTTTTTTTTTTATGCATCAGTATGTAGGGATCCCTAAATTTTGGTCTCTAAGTTCTTCATTAAATACAACAATCAATCAGGGCATCCTAAAGTCATGTTTCTAATTTTCACTGATCTACCACTTATGTATAAGAGCGGGGATCATAACCTACAGGTCAACTAGGTTTTTAAGAAAACCCTCTCTCTGATACCATTCTGTCATGCCCCAAATCTGGACACAGAGTGTGCACCCTCTGGCCCAGGTTATGGGGTATGACTTGTGCATAAGTGCGCTTAATTCAAGAGTCAACCTATTATATAGGCACCAGATTATATGTGTACTGTAACACCCCGTACTTTTCTGTACTCGGGTGTTACCACGAGAATTCAAAGTATATGTGTATGTGTAATGCCCTTCCGGGACTCTTTCGTCAATTTGTGCACGACTCCTGGTGTCTCAGACTGGCAATGCGTAGTTTGCATCCAAATGACCGAAGTCCTGAGATCCCGAAACCTTTGTCATATTGACCGCATCGTCGTTGCGGTCACAATGGTGAAAACGATGCGTCAATCTGAGACCCGAGCACGAAGATATGCCCGTTTGATCGAAACCCTATAAACTATGTAGTTTGCGTGTGGTCCACTTGCGTGGGCCCACCCATGTGGGACCCACTCCACAGGCTCATAGGCAATCATCTCCCTTTCCTTAACATGATTGCAATAAGTTCTAAAAAAAAATAATAATAAAAAGTGATAATATATAATAAAGATGAAAAGAAAGAAAAAAATAAAACAAATTAATAAAATAAAATAAAAAAGAGGAGAAGTAATGATGACCAACATCTCACCCCATGCCTCCCCACTCCTCCCACGTCAACCCCCCCTTGCTTCATTAATTAGAGAGAGAGAGAGAGAGAGAGAGAGAGAGAGAGAGAGAGAGAGAGAGAGAGAGTGGTTATAAAGAGAGGAGAGGGAGAGAAACGATTCACACCCTCTCTTCCCTTGTTCCTTCACTTAAGCTCCATCCATCCATTAGTTGCTTGTGAAAGATCTTGGCTATTGACTTCAACCTTTGGATTAGGTATGCACACTTATCCTATCTCTCTCTTTTCCTTTGGTGTCCTTTCTCTTTGATCACTTGATTCCCAAAAATCTGGTGGATCCATTCGTCAGGTGGACCACACCATAGAAAACAGTGGAGATAACGATGTCCACTATTGAAACTTCCGTGGCCCATCGTGATGTTTGTAAACATTTTTACCTGTCCAATATTGGACTCTATGGGTTCCTCATGATCTGGGGAACCTGATAAATTGCGTGGATCATACTAATGTGGGCCCCACTTGAAATAAACAAAGAAAAGAAAAAATATATATATATATTAAAACATCCAAACGTTGGACGTTCACAGCGTCAGAGACACTGGAACCATCCAGCGTCCGAGCGGTTTGAATGGGGTCCTCACTCGTGGGACCCACCTTGATGTTTATGTTGTATCCACACCGTCCATCTGTTTTCCCAGATCATTTTAGGGCCAGGGCCCAAATATGAAGCCGATCCAAATCTTAAGCGGACCGCACCACAGGAAACAGTGGAGAACATGATGTCCACTGTCGAAACTTCCTCGGTCCACCTTGCTGTTTGTAGACCTATTCACATACCCAATATTGGGCTCGTTGGGTCCCCCATGAGCTGGGGAACCTGATAGATGGAGTGAATCATCCGCTTGTGGGCCCCACTGTATGAAAAGAAAAAATAATAAATAAATATAAGAATAATAAAAAAAAAAGGAAAGGGGAGAAGGCTCCCAGCGCACGTTGCGTAGCTATCTAGCTACTGG
The DNA here is from genome assembly GCA_003013855.2 of Liriodendron chinense. Lineage (NCBI taxonomy): Eukaryota > Viridiplantae > Streptophyta > Magnoliopsida > Magnoliales > Magnoliaceae > Liriodendron > Liriodendron chinense. The sequence continues at coordinate 1,329,397 of PVNU02003801.1, read as the reverse complement.
AGTAACGTCACCAACTCCCATGGGCCCCACCGTTTTGTATGTGTTATATCCACACCGTCCATCCATTTGGGGAGATCATTTTAGGGCATGATCTGAAGAATGAGACAGATCCACATCTCAAGTGGACCCCACTTGAAAGAAAGCAGTGAGGACGGTGACAAGGCCGTTGGACCTTCCTACGGCCCACCTGATGTTTATTTGAGATCCAACCTGTTCATTATTCCACACATGTGTGGAAGAGGGAAAACAAAATATCAGCTTGATCGAAAACTCAGTTGGGCCCACCTAGAATGTATGTGCCTTATCTATTACGTCCATATGTTGTTCCAGCTCATTTTAGTGGCTGAGCCCAAAATTTAAGCATATCCAAATGTCAAGTGGACCATGCCACGGGAAACAGTGCGAATAATGATTTCCACCGTTGAAACCTTCCCAGGCCCTACAGTGATGTTTATTTGTCATTGAACCTGTTCATAAGATCACATGGATATGGATGAAGGAGAAAACAAAAATATCAGTTTGATTCAAAACTCTTGGGGCCCATTTGGGTGCCACGCTCTGTGGGTCCCACCACGATGCATCTGTTTTATCTATGCCGACCATCTATTTTTTCATATTATTTTAGGGCCGTGGGCCAGCATAATGAGGTAAATACAAACCTCAAGTGGACCACACCGTAGGAAACAGTGGCCATTGATGCCCACCATTGAAACTCCTCTTAAGGCTACTATGTTGTTTATTTTTCCATCCAACCAAAGGCCATGGGGCCCATCTTGGGCTCCCACCTTGATAGATGTGTTGTATACATTGTTGTCTACCTTGGCCGGGGCGTGGGGCCCAGTTTTGGGTGGGCTACACGTAGAAAATAAGGGTGGTTGAACGCCTACCATTGGAAACTTTACAGGACCCATCTGTTATGTTTATTTGCCATTCTTCCTGTTCATAAGTCACCCAACCATAGGTGGGGTTCCACACGTGTGGTGTGCGGGCCCCACCATGGTGTTTGGTTGCCATCTCACTTGATTAGTAGGAAAGCACAAATATCGGGTTGATCCCAAACTGTTAGGGCCCATTGATGTATGTGGCTTCCCCACTCCTTTGTGCGGTTATCCCCAACCACAGGTCCGCCTTGTTATGCATGTGTTCTATCCACGTCAGCCATTGGCCACTATGGTGCGATATGTATGTTGCCCATTGATTAGGACCACCTTAATTTTGTGCTTGATCCAAACCATCCAAATGAATGGACCCTAGCATGTTATGTACAAGATGGCCTTGAGACCACCTTAGTGTGCGTGTTCGAATGACCGCGTTGTCCATCTATGGAATCCACCACCTTCCTAAAGTATTAAATAAGTCATTTAAATTCTAAAACTTGAATTTAGAGCCACCACCATAGGGTTGATCTTAACCGTATAAATTATGGATATGACAATCTAACCACACAAATGGTCTAAAACATGGTAGGGTCGAATTCTAGCGAGCGTGTACATGCTTCAAGCAACATTGAAAGACGCTTCGATTCTTAAGGTGATGATTCCTCCCCTTGAGCTTTCCGCTTTCATGTTAATTAAGTAATAGATTTACTCATATATGACTGAAAATTTTACTCTGTCTCATGATTACCTCTATTGTTTGATTTTGTCATAAATCATATATTTAATCTTGTTATACGTGAATTTGTTTATAACTGTGAATTATTTTCGAATTTTGGAATTGTCATTTTCATTCTTCATGTTTGGAATATGAAAGTGGAATATGAATTTGAATGGTTGCGATCATCTATATTTGATGGGACCTTAAACCGGTGGCCTTTGGAAGCGATTTATTGGAAAGATTCCTGATGGTGTCCTTAGATGGAAGTATTGGACTAAATGTTAAATGAGATGAGATCTTGATTATGCCCCTAGCTGGACTAGTATGGGAATATTTTTGATGACGTCCTTATATGGACTTATTGGGCTGAATGTCCTATTGAGATGAGTTGTTGGGATTCCCGATGGACTTGATGGACTAATGGTCTTGTGAGATAAATTATTGATTATGTCCCTAGATGGACTCGTGTGGAAATATTTTGGAGAATTATTGTGATGAAAAGCCACTAGTTGTAAGGGAATGTCATAATTGGTTTGGTTGTAAATTGGAATAATAATGGTTGGTTTAATCATGCATATCATGGCACAGACGGGACGTGTGGTGACGAGCTATATTACCGTCGGGTGGTCTGGTTGCTGAGAGCACGTACCCTCGAGGTATTTTTGCTGGCTCTAGACCACCATAGAGTGTGTTATTCACTGAGAGCACGTACCTTTGGTATTTTCGCTGGTGATGACCACTCGTGATATTATGGGGCTAATGTGTGTCCTTAGTGACTTCCAGACCACTAGGTGAGGCCGATGTGTGTCCTTAGTGACTTCCGGATCACCAATTGATGGATTTGCATTGTGGGGTTGATGTGTGTCCTTATGGACTTCCAGACCACATTTTCCAGCTAGATGTGCATCCCCAGGCTGAGGGACATGTGCATGCATTCATGCATTTAAGAAAGATTGCATCATGGATGTTTTGTACATTTTTTATTATTCTTGATTAATGTGTTAGTGTGTAATCTTGAGGGGACCTCACACTGAGCTGGCCACTCATGTTGTTAAATTTCAACCGTACAGTTGGTGCGGGTGATTTGAATAATGTACAGGTTATACTGGAATGGAGTAGGATGCTCAAGTTATGCTGATGTCATGGATCAAAGAACTGTGTTTAATGGTTGCTGCTTTAAATTTTGTATATAATTGTAATCGTGTATTAGTGTATTCTGAACTAAATTCAAGATATTCTGTTTGTATAAGCCTTATGGGCACCACTCTGCGATATTTGTTGTATCTTTTCTATATGCATGTTTGTTTTCTTCCGCGGTGAATACCCTTCTTGGAATGACAGTTGAAAATGGACTGAAATGTGGGTTTTCTTCATAGGCTAACGCCCGGGTCTTCAAAACATGGGTCTAGAACTCGGATTGCGAAAATCCAGGGCGTTACATGTACTAAGTTCAAAACATTATTCGACAACCAATTAAATAAAATTAAAATCGATATACCACGGTCCACCCATTTGGGACTTATTGAATGTAAAAAAATATAAATAAAATAAATAATTGGCTAAATATTTTGATTAATAGCAGTTGCTTCCTCCTCCGTCAAATAATGCCACACATTAGGTGACTCTTCCACTGGCTCAGGTTCTTGCTCATGCACCTCATCTGTGCCATTTGTATATGTTTAATTTGCACCCGTCAGCTAGGATGCCCAGTGAGTGAAACCCATCATAGTTTAAATGCATCACAATTAAAATAGGAACGCCAAACCATTCATATTAAAGTAAAATGTATGTAACATGTTATGTATGCATGATGCATGGATCAAGTGGGAAGTTCGTCCACTTGCTTGATTTGGACTCCAGCAACCCGCATCAACCCTCCTAGAGTCGGCATCTACCTAAGCAAGTGGCCGGGTAGGTTTCCACTATTGCGTGGGCATCCAGGATGAGTCCCTGGGACACCAGGTACTTAGGTACCTACCGATCATCAAGAGAGATCCTCCTGGTATACACAATGATGGATGAAAGATGGTGCATGTAATGCCCATGTATCGTTCACATTTCGTATCTTTATATTAAAAATAATACAAAACTCGTAGCCCATCTCAACATATGAGAGGTAACACATATTTCAGTCATTTAACTTCCAATGCAATATAATAGTTCACCGATGTAATGTATTCCAAATCATGTATTTTTATGATAGATTACAGTCACATAATTTAAAGGCAAGTAGTCAATCATCACGCAATCATTTTAATTTCAACACACAAGAATTATGGTGGGGTTATTCATCTGTTAATGATGATGAAAATCCCACTTGATTTTTCCACAGGCTTAAGTTGCAATCTCCAACCAAAAGATTCATTCCATGTACAAGGTATTATAAAAGTGGTCATTACTACAAATATAAGTGGTATGATCCATATGGGGTTGGCTCTATTCTACTTATCTGACCTAACAACGTTGTCAGAACAGATAAATGAGATGGATAATCCAAATCAGCAAGATGGGGCCCATAAATGCTTCGATCGTTGCTGTTTTGGCCCATTTGCACACTATTTACTGTTATATGGCCCATCTAATAGTTGGATTGGGCCAATATTTCATATTAGGTCTCAAAATGTTCTGACAAATCATATTTGTGGGGCGGATGATCCTAAACATCCATGTGTGGCCCACAATTCCTTAAAAAGTGGTCGTTTTCATACTTTCTTTGATGGTACGGCCCACTTGAGTTATGGATCAATCTAATTTTGGTCACATGTTCCCTAATGATGTAATTATAAAGATGGATTAATTAGACTTTGCAAATACCTCGTGATGGGGTCCACAAAGTGGTCCAATTGTGAGAACCCAAACCATACTCTCCCACTATTTCTCTTGGTATGGCCCACCTGAAAGTTTGATTGGGTTGATTTTTTATCACAAGACCAACAACCCACTGCTCAAGAGATTGGGTGGAGTGGATTTCCTTATGGAGCATTAGTGGGGCCTATGAGTTCCAAACCAGTGGACAGGTACTGTCCCCACTATTTTGATGGAGGGCTTAGATTTCCTAAAACACATCCATGTGGGTCCCACGAGCATTAACAGTCCAAACTCGGACTGCTTTGACCATGGGTGATAATGTCCCCACTGTTTCGAGTGGTGTGGACCACCTGAGACTCAGATCTATCTGAGTTTTGGACCCATAAACAAAAATGACATACTAAAACAGATGGTCGGCGTAGATCTTACAAATACATCACAGAGGGGTCCACACCCAATCCCACGGCCCTTATTATTATTGTTTTTTTATATGTTTTTCTGTTTAAATGTGGTGTGGCCCACTCAAACCTCCGATCAGGCCCCCATTTGAGCGCTCCCCTAAATGATCTGGTGATCCATATGGATGGTGTGGATATACTAAATACATCAAGGTGGGGCCCCCACGTCAGCCCCTATAAGGACACCCAGAGATCTGCTGGGCAGCAATGTCCTCTGGACGTTGGCTGTCTAATAGCCGTCCCTTTTTTTTTCTTTTCTTTTTATTTATTTATTTTGGTTTTGTTTAGATTATGGGGGTCCACTCGAGATCTGGTCTATCCTTGGGGTCGATCATCTCAATGTGGCCCAAATGATCCAAAAATAAAAATAAAAATGAACATAACATTCCAATAATTTTAATAATAATGAAAATTCCACATCAAAGGTTGCTACTAATTCTAGCGATGAGGCCCACTTTGCAGATCAGATTGATCTGAATTCCATAGCCCTTGTACATTTTGGCTTAAGGGTCCTAATGATCCCCTTAGATCCTATCCAGTCCACCCAAAAGGGTCTCCGTCAACTAATTACTCCATTTAAAGGTAAATAGGACCTACACCAGAGGCAAGACTTGATGCTTAGTCTTTCCTCTCCACTAAGAGAGCTCCAACCAACCAGTCCATATTTCCTTTTTATTTATAAATGAGAGATTTATTTATTTAAACCCCATTTTCTATCATTACAAAATTTTTAAACAACCAGAATTTCTCGGGTCGTTACATCATCTCTGTCATTCTTTGTTAATCACCATGGCTCCGAAGCAATAAAAATTTTTCGATCCTTCTGCACACTCAACTTCTCTTTTTACCTTGCTGGAGCCACTCCATCCTTTGGCTCGCTAAGAGGTAATTCTCTTTTTCGAATATGAAACATTTTCCAATCTAACTCTCTTTTTAGGTCCTGTATTTCCCCCTACTTCTTTCCCAAATTTATCTGATATTTATATGTTTTACCCTGCTGATGAAAGGGCAGATTTCTTAATTAACCATAGTTCCTTAGATTGAAATTACTAGTATCCCAAAAAAGTTCCTAAACTATGGCCCAATATCCTTAATGGATGGGTGAACTAGTATAAGGGGGCGTTTGACATATCTACAAATAAGAGCTTATTTGCTTATTTCTAAAAAAAATAAGCTTTTAAACTGTTTGGTAAAAGTCTAGCTTATTTGTTTAGAAAGTAGCAAATAAGCTCTTATTTAATAAGTTGACGAGAGGTTACTTTTTGAAACAGAGCTTATTTGGCTTAAGCGGGTAAACATTTTGGACTAATTTTTGAACAAGTTTGCCCTTAAACTTATCAAGTAATTCCCATCTTACCCTCTTCTCTTCTCTTTACAATTTCTTCAATAAAGGCCCACATGATGAACGACCTATAGTGGAGGTGGACCCCACATGATGAATGACCCATATCAAAGGTGGGCAATATGGGCCTACATAATGCACGGTCACATCAAAGGTAAGCCCCACATGATGGATGGCCTACTTCAAAGTGCAGTCCCGCATGATGAACGATCCACATCAAGCAGGCCCTACCTGATGATGGTCCACATCAAAGGTGGGACCCACACAATGGATGGTGGACATTGAATGTGGGACCACATGATGGAAGATTCACATTAAAGGTGGGCCCACATGATGAATGACCCATATTGAAGGTTGGGCCCCACATGATGGGTGGATAGCAAAGGTGGGACCTACATGATGGGTGGTGGGCATCAAAGGTGGGTCCCACATGATGGACTATCCACATCAAGTGGGCCCCACATTATAGATGGTCCACAACAAAGGTGGGACCCACATGATGGATGTTCCACATCAAGGGTAGGACCCACATCATGGATGTTGGATATTGAATGTGAGACCACACAATGGAAGGTTGACATTAAAGGTGGGCCTACATGATGAATGACCCATATTAAAGGTTGGAACCCACATGATGGATGGTCCACAACCAAGGTGGGCCTACATGATGAATGACCCATATTAAAGGTTGGACCCCACATGATGGATGGTCCACAACCAAGGTGGGACCTACATGATGGATGGTGGACATCAATGGTGGGTCCCACATGATGGACTATCCACATCAAGTGGGCCCTACATGATAGTGGTCCAAAACAAAGGTGGGACCCACATGATGGATGGTGGACATCAAAGATGGGCCCCTCATAATGAATGACTCATATTAAAGTGGGGCCCCACGTCAAGGTGGGCCCACGTAATGAAAGGGTCACATCAAAGGTGGGCCCCACATGATAGATGGCCCGCATCGAAGTGTGGCCCAACATGACGGAACATGTGCATCAAGTGGGTCCTATTTGATGGACAGTTCACGTCAAAGGTGGGACTTAAATGATAGATGATGGTTATTGAAGGTGGGCCCACATGATGGTCAGTTGATATCAAAGATGGGCCCATATGATGAATGACCCATAATGAAGGTGGGGCCCCACATAATGAATGGTCTATACTAAGGTGGGCCCATATAATGGATGGAGTGGGCTTCACATGATGGATGACCCACATAAAAGTGTGGCCCCTCATAATGGACAGTTCACATAAAGTGAGCCCCACCTAATGGACGGTCCACATCCAAGGTCTCTCATGATGGATGACCCATATCCAAAGTGGGTCGTATGATGGCTGATCCACATAGAAGGTGCACCCCACATGATGAATGGTGGATATCAAAAGTGGGCCCCACATGATGGACAATCCACTTTAAAAGTAGTAGGGCCCACACTATGGACACATCAAATGTGGAGTCCACGTGATGGGTAATGGGTAGTGGACATTGAGGGGCCCCACATAAAAAACAATTAGCAATGATGTTGGGCCACACATGATGGACGGTCCACTAAAACAACCATTCGGATTGCTCTTGTATTAAAGTTATTGTAATCTTTAAAAATGACCTCAATTACCCTTAAAAAAAAGCTCTTATTTGAAAGTTTTACCAAATGTGCTTATTTTAAATAAGAGCTTTTCTTGGAGATTTTACCAAACGAGCTTATTTAAAACAAGAGCTAGAACAAAAATGACTCATTAGAGTAGCTCTTATTGAATTAGAGTAGAGATGTTAAATGAGCCCTAAGAGCATAAAGGTGCTATAATCTGAAGATTGCACACCCAAGTGCAGGTAACTAAGTAGTAAAATACTCAGTGAGACCGGGGATTGAGGTTAAGAACACTTAGAGGAATTAGTTTAAGTGGGGGAGATGGAATCTGAATTATCCACGAGAGTGGAGCAAGTTGTGTGTAATGAAAGACAAAAATAGAAAATGGGCTAAGGTATTTGGGATCCACCTTTAATTAGTTCACAAGGCTTGATTCTTTGGTTCGACTATAACTTAATTGGAATTGAATAAAGATTCATTCCAATCGGAAGATGAAACGATAAAACCACTTGCATATTTCATAATAAATAGTGATCTTTATCGATTGATCTGACCATGAAGTACTCGTTAATTGATCGCAGGGTGTTTGCTCGTCTCAAGTGCAAGGCTGCGATGTAGTAATAACTCGGTGAGACCGAGGTCGATTCACAAGGAAGAGGTAAACGAATTCGAACTATTCTAATAATTTGAATCTAGAGAAGTTAAAAAATTCAGTTTTTAAGAATAAACACAGTAAACTAAGTAGATAAAATCTGAGAATTGAAAGAGACTAGAACATCAAGGATCCTCTTCTAGTCTTAACAACTCAATCTAATGATTTGATCCTATCACAACTGGAATCGAAGTTCTATCTCTATCCAATCGGAAGATATAACAATCAAAGAACATAAACAATTTGAAATAGATGAGTGTTCATTGATTTGGTTCCCTCAATAAAGCTCAAGCCTTAGGCATACTCAATTGCATAGGCCAAGCCTCTTTCTAATCTAGTTGAGATCGCAACCATAGCTTTCATCAAATCCTTTCACTAGATTTGACTACAACCAATGGTTAGAACTCTAATTAAACCAATTCAACAAGCAACAACACCTATCTCAGATTCCACAAAAGATACATCAACTATCCATCATACGTTCTAATAGAGATCCAACTGTTTTGATCCATGGAGAACTCGAAACATTCACCGTATTTGGAAATCACGACAAATTAAAGGCTTTCATCCATAAAAAAATCCATATACCAATCGACTAATCACAGAAATCCAACAAGAACTCATGTACTTGGCACACAAACTCCCTGAATTATCTAAAACTATCAACTTTATTCAAACCGTAATGTATCATTCAAAAGTTAAAACATAATTTGAATTCAAGAGATCAAAGCATGACTAAAAACTACGAAGTTTCACCTCTCAACTCTAGCTGAGAGTTAACTAAAAGAATATATAAATAAAAACTAGAACTAGAACTAGAACTAGAAGAAGAAGAAGAAGTTTTAGGCTCCTAGGTCTTGATTCCTTTGCTCCCTACGTTGCTAGATGCCTTAGGAAGAGAGTGGAGGTAGCCTTTAAAAGAGAAATCTCGCTCCAACTTGGAAACTTCGCGCGAGAATCCGCGTAATTATTTCGCACTTGCATAGACAATTCCGATTGATCGGAGTTTTCTCCGATGGATCGGAGCACCCCTTTTCGATTGATCGGAATTCCTCCGATTGATTGAAAATCTGTCCAAAGAATTATTCAAAAATCTGCTTTTTCGATGGGATTCCAATTGATCGGAGTTAATTTCGATAGAACTTCGATTGATCGGAGTTAATTCCGATGGATCGGAATTCTGTCTAGCAGCAACTTAGGGCCATTTTCTGAACTTTCTACATCTTACTTTTCTGGCCCTACAGCTCTGCGCTTTGTTTTTTCTGGACAATTCAGGACTTTTAACATGATTTCTTCAAGGTTTTTTTTTTCTTCTTTGGTTCATCAAAGATTGGTCTTCTAATCACTCTAAATCCTCCAAATTAGCATTAAATCCATGACATCTCTCTCTTTTACCTACAAACACAAAAACAAGCACAAGTCCTTAACTTTAACAACTTAAACTATATAATTATGTTATGAATCAGTATTAGAACATGTATAATTCGGGGCTCAACATAGAGAATCCCAAGCATCCACTGTACCCGGAGTCGACAATGGATCAAGGAATTATACAGATCAACAACTTTGTCAAAAATTCAATCGCTAAGATCACAAGTTCATAAGATCAAATGCATACTTATAAGATAGGAGACTTCGATTGATCGATCCAACCGTTAAGATTCCGTCCATCAATCGCAGGGAATCCAAAGCATCCAATGTGCCTGGAGTCTACAATGGATCAATGGATTTTACAGATCAATGACTTTACTTGCACTAGCTCAATGACTGTAAGGAATCCAAAGCATCCATCGAACCCAGAGTCGATGATGGATCAAAGGACTTCATCGATCATAAACTAGTTAATCGATGTGCAAGGGAATATAAGTATCCATCGTGCCCGGAGTCGATGATGGATCAAGGATCGTGCACAACAGCGTCTGCCGAGGTAGATAACCAAATTAATCAACCAAAGAGAATTCTAACATTCACATCACCATGTTGAGCCAAACAAACCAAAACTTGTAAATTTCTTTAAAGGCTTCACTCCTAGCCTTAGCTAGAGGTTTAGCCAATCATACTACAATGGAAGACTAAATTCTCTACAAAGGAAAAATTTTACACTACTCTACTTTAAGAAAGAAAAGGAAAAGAAAGCAAGAGAAGAGAGAAATTGGTTGAGGGATGATGTTGAGAATGTGGGAGAGGGCCTCCTTTTATCGGCTCTCAAGGTGGTTTGGGAGGTACACTCCAAGCCTAAGTGAAATTTCTCACTAGGTTTGGATTTAGGCCTGGGAAATACACTCCAAACTTAAGAGAATTTTCACTAGGTTTGGATTGTACTTGCATTGTCTCTAACTTTGGAGTTAGGCTTTACGCCAGGCCGGTGAGAAAATCATTCTAGGTTTGAAGTGTCCTTAAGCTTGAGATAGACATGTGTGGGAGATGAAATTCATCTCTTTTTCTCACTCCACACATGTGAGAGTTGGTGAAGGAGCTTTGCTAGGCCCACATGTATGAGAGGTTAGTGAGACCTATGCTCGACTTTACACATGAGAGAGAGAAAGAGCTCCTCCATTGCTTGGTCTGCACGTGAGAGTGGGGAGTGGCTGGACTTCAACTTGTGTGAAGGAGAGATGTTGGCCATCATGGCTGGTACGTGTGAAGTGGGACTCCTCCACTGGCTGCTGGAGTTGATGGAGACATTTCTGGTGTAGGAATGGTCCACAGCGCTGGATCAGATGATGGACGGCTGGATTTTGAATGGAAGGCAGCTGCAGCTTCTGTTCGTTGTAGCTCTGCTTTGCACATGGTGGAGATGTCATCCCTGGACAGGGGTCCACTGGACTGGAATGAAGTTTCAGCTCGTTCACTTGATGTGGATGGTTGGGATTTCGAGCTGAGATGAAGGTGGAAACTCCTGCTGGAACGTGTGAAGGTTGATCTTCACGAGCTACAGCTGACGTGCAGGGACCAGCCGCTGGACATGTTCTGATGGACGGCTCGATTTTGAGGTCCGTGGATCTGACATGTTCTTCTTTGTTTTTGTTTTTGTTTTTTTTCTGCAGGTGGGAGCTGAAGAAGCTAGATGGAGCTGCTGGCTGCACTTGCGACTGAAGGTGGTCCACCTGATGGACGGTGGCTGACGAAGGGGGAGAAAAATTTTGCTACACCCACGAGTTAGCTATGCTAGCTACACCGGGTGTAGTAATGACCCACCATGATGTATTGGTTATATCCACTCCGTCCATCCATTTAGAAAGATCATTTTATGGCCTGACAACAAAAATCAGGCAGATCCAAAGATTAAGTGGACCCAGAACAGAAAATAGTGGGAATTGAACGCTAACCATTAAAAAATTCTTGGGGTCTACTTGAGCTTCAGATCTGCCTCATTTTTGGTATCATGCGCTAAAATGATCTCATCAAATGGATGGACGGTGTGGATATAACCAATACGTCATGCTGCGGTCATTGCTACACTCAGTGTAGCTAGCGTAGCTAACTCGTGGGTGTAGCAAAATTTTTCTCATGAAGGGTCGCTGGTTGCCGATTGTCCACCATATCTGGACAGCAAAGGACATGGGTTGTGGTCACACGTGCTGGACCTGAGATGGAAGATGGACGCTGCTGGTTATGTGCTGATGGTAGACGTGTTCAACAGGTGGGGTCCACCGGACTTGGAGAACGGACGGCTGATGTCCTACACGGAGCTGATGTGTGGTCCACCATATCTGATGCTGTTGGACCTGGCGTCCAGCTTGATGGAAGGTGGTTGATGGTCATCTGATGTTCATCGTGCACAACAGATAGAGGTCTCCTCCGTCTGGAAGTTGGAACTGCCTGGAGTAGGTGCTGCTGACCGTTGGTTTGCATCTGGCTTATGTGATGAAGTCCCCGCTAGCTGGACGGTAGAGATGAATCTCCATCTGCTGCTTGCTGGCCAGTGGAACTGACACCCACCAGCTGCACACGTGAGTGGGGTCCACCTTGCTAAGCATCATCTGGCTGTTGGATCGGCCTATCCTACTGCACGTGTGGGCAACTGAGATAGATGACTACTTCTTGTGGTGATGGCACGTGTGGACTGGATTTGGATGGAGCGGATGAATGAGTGTGGACGGTTGACGGTGGATTGGAGATGGAAGCAGCTGGATCTGTTGGGTGTGGCTGAAGGTTGGATGAATGGATTGATGGATGACTGTCCAGTTGAAGTGGATCATGTGGTTGCCCAATCGCGTGAACATCACATGCTTCCAACGTGCAGAGCAAGTGGTCATCCCATGTGTTTGCTCAATCTTGGCCATTAAAGCATGCATATCTTGGATCTCCCAATTGCGTAATCCCAGATGAGGTCTTCTGAGACTTCAGATCCACCATAGAGTGTGGCTAATCTCTTATCTTTACGGCCTGATTTTCCTTAGGATTGCCATATACTTGACCTTGATTACTTTTAGGCCTTAAAACACCTTGATTGTCTAACTTCTCCTGATCACCTGAACATTGAAAATTTGCTTAATGGAGGATAATTATCTAGAAAAACAATAAAATACTCCAAATATCTAGGTTAATTATACAATATTAGGCATTTATCAAAAGGCCAAATACCTCTCTTTGTGAGAAGCACTCAACATCGTCGAGTGTATTCACTTATCTACATGTGAAATCAAACCCAATTCTGCTCTCATTATTGCAGTGGCTTTTTTTTGGAATCGTTCGGCCAACGCTTTCCATTTTCATTGTGGTCCCATGAGTCCAACCGTTCTAGATGTTTGTACTTGAACAGTCTTCCAACCACTTGTCTTGAGTTTTTCCCATGATAATCCTGAAGGTTTTACAGAAGCATCTTTTAACTATTCCATCACACGTATGTCATACGACCCTTTTATGAAGTTAGAATGTAACACCATGGCCCTTCAATACTTGGATATTGGATATCCTCAGGCATTACCATAATTTTTTTTTTAATTAAACCTAGTGGTCTCACGTGCACACACGTTACTCAAAAACTTAGAAATTATGAATGAGAATCTTAATTCTACAAACCCTCAACTCGATTCAACTCCATACATTGATAAACCAAATTGTACAATAACATTAATTGTGGGACTCAGATCATCGGATCCCTGGTTTATCAAACCCTAAATGTCCAATTAGATAAAACATGTGTTTTAACATGCCAAATTGAATATTCAATCCATGAGTTAACCCACAAAGTTCATCCGATCAATCCCTAGGACCCTAAACTAGTGAAAATGATCAATTATATGACAAATTAGGGCTTTATCAATTTGGCCTACAATGTGCATACCGCGCTCTCTCATTCTCACTCCATGTAGTATCATCTTTTGGAGTGATAATGGTTCTACCATCAATTGCCACTTAGTCCATGGGTAAAGTGTATCCATAATTAACACTAACCCATACCGAACAGTTCAAGGATTGTAAGAAAATCATCATCCTAGCCTTCCAATAGGCGTAGTTGGACCTGTCAAAATACGGTGGACGATTAATGGCTTTCCCATCTAAGGTAGACATTATCCTAAAGCTGCTACAGACCTTACTCCAGATGGTTAAGTCCTTGAAGAGCAACCCGCTCTGATAAAAATTGAAATTACGTGGGGTAGTCTAACATTCCATATAAGCGTTCATAATTAAACAATTAAACAACAATGCATAAGAAGAAATGTGCTCAAATACATCACAAATACAAGCATGTATAGTGGATCGACTATTTGTCTACTCAACTCTCGATTGTCGTACGTACCGCTTGAGTACACCGGATTCTACTATGGAGGTTTTAAATCATGTTCACCTCACGACGTAAGAGTTTTAAATAGGATCATCCCTACCTTACAATCTTACACAAGGACCGTGACCTACTTAAGGACCTACACGTACGCACCCATGTTGGTGGACCATGTACACACCTGTGTTGGTGGCTCCCCTTAAGAGACTTGATAATTTAGGGTCTACTCAAAAGCCAAGGTCCTACAACCGAACCTCAATGATTTTAGGTTCTACAAGCAAGCCAAGGTTCTCCAACCGAACCTAACATTTACTCCTGCCAAAGGCTTCCCACGGATATTAGATTCAGCCCAACAACCGGGCGTAGGTCCTACAACTGGGTGTAGGTCTTACAATTGAACCTATCGATTTTGGCAATTTAAACTGATTGACACTCAATTCCCTTTGGGAAAAGAGTGGCTGGAATGTTACAAATTGACAACCTTACTTGTCACGCCCCAAACTCAGTGACTGGGCTCGCTAAATTCTCGACTGCCGAATCCGGTGGCCGACAGCCTCCGTAGTACCCCATTCTCGGTTCCTAGCTTCCATACGCTAGGTTCCGATCCTGAGATTCCACAAGAAGAATTTACAGGGTGAACTTTTTTTTCTTTATAGATGAGCATAACCACAAGTGTACCAAACCAAAAGCATCACATCACATATCTACTAAGATAAACTTTTAAATATAGTGCTGCAAAAAGGATAATACAATGCATAACTAAAAAGCTGAAAGATCAAGTGCGCAACCCTGTCTCACTGCTGTCGCGTTATAGCATGTCCTGTATGTAAACAACGTGCATAAGCTTACTATGAAGCTTAGAAAGTGCGTGGTGTGTGCACAATGCAGATGACAGGTATACAAATATCAGAGTAAGCAAAAATGATAGAGGGCTACACTACCAAGTCTATGAATGCTATCAGCCATCCTGAGGCTATGTAATGCAAGGGCCTATATGGCCGAGTGTCATATGCTAAAGATGCAATGTGCGCATGTCAATCCTCAACTGTTATATATCATAACGGTTTATAACTAAGACATCACCGGAGTATAGTACACTCCTAACATTGGCTGCCGCCCATCGCGCGCATAACCAAGCGAGTGGAAGAGACCTCACTATCCGCCTCGTCAGTGGCATACAAAAATCCACCCAACTCATCAATAGCGAACCCATTCATGAGCTGGTCAGACTTAACCTAGCATATAACTCTCTGCACCCAGGCGGGTAAGGTTACACCCCCTTCCAACCTAACCCGACACAGTGGGAGACGTGGCCTACTGATATTTGGCCCTTGTGCACTCATAAATCCACTTGGTCTAGACATTGAAGCATCTTACTGGTACAACAGGGTTTAGGGACTTTCACCCAAGGACATCTTTCGCGCCCAAGTGTTAGAATATATTTTCGGTGTCCATTTCTACCATCCACGATGTGACTGTGGTGGCCACAACCCCGATGCCGCTGGGGTGTGAAGGTGATCGTGACATACATAATACAAGATGCATTTGTTATACTATCAAAGTCATGCACCAAACCTACGCATACTGCGTGATCATATGGGGCGACCCTATCTCGTACAGGTCCTCTAAGTATCTCAAGCCGTAAGGCGTATGCTATGATCAACATCATCCATAGTCAGGCATACATTTGATGTGTATGCACAAATGAATGGGCATGGTATTCATTACACTAAGCATATTATCAGGCTAAGTACACTGGCATTTTTCAAATGTATCATATGATAATCAGCCTCAAATGGTCGAATATATAGGGAGTGGGATCTGAATGGAGGGCCCTACTAATAATAGAAAAGTCTACGTGGCATGGCCCACTTGAGACTTGAATCGGTCCATCACATGGCTCGTATACTAGGAAGATCTAAAAAATAGACATGGATAGATCATATGCATCGAGGCAGCGACGGTCCTCACAAGTCCTCAAAGTGAGGTCCATAGTGGCCCTAAATGTTACAATAGGCTCTTAGAAGTGTTCAATGGTAGGCATTCAGTCACCACTATTTTTCCTAAATCTGGCCCATCCAATATCGGGCCCCACACACCTCATGGGATGTCAAGATGGATGGACAATGTGGTTAGAATAAATACCCCATGGTGGGCCCCATGGCCCCTAGTTGGATGTGGAAATAAACATTACAGTGGTCCCAAGAAAATTTCAATGGTGGGCATTCATGACCACTGTTTCCCGCGGTGTGGCCCACCTGAGGCTTAGATCTGTCTTATTTTTTGGTCCACGTCCTAAAATGACATGGAAAAATAGATGGGCAGCGTGGATAAGACAGATACATCACGATGGGACCCACAGGGTGGGCCACCTGCTAGACAGCGTGCGCACGCACGTTGCCTGCAGTGTGGACCACATGGGTCATAAAAGCTTTGGATAAAGGGAAGCGGATTGCGTACTGAGCAACTTCCCACGCTTAGCGTGCGGAGTAAACTCTATGGGGCCCACCGTGATTTACGTATTTTATCCACTCTGTCCATTATTCTTAACAGATAATTTTAGGTATGGTGCCAAAAAACGAAGCATATCAGAATCTAAAGTGGACAACACCACGGGAAAAGTGTGAACTGAATGTCTACAATTGAAAAATTCTCGGAGGACACAGAAGTTTTGGATCAAGTTGATATTTGTTTTTTCCCTTCATCCATGTCCATATGATCTTATGAACAGGTTGGATGACAAGTAAACATCACTATGGGGCCTGAGAAGGTTTCAATGGTGGAAATCATTATTCCCTCTGTTTCCTGTGGCATTGTCCACTTGAGATTTGGATATACTTAAATTTTGGGCTGAACCCCTAAAATGAGCTGGAAAAACATATGGACAGAATAGATAAAGCACATACATTCTAGGTGGGCCCAACAGAGTTTACTCCGCATGATAAGAGTGTGCGGGGTAACTCCACATGCAATCCAATTTCTGGATAAAGCTGATATTTGTGTTATCCCTTCACCCGGATCTGTGCCACAGGTCTGGGTGGCATATAAACATCATGTGGCCTTAGGAAGGTTTCAACGGTGGACATCGTTATCTCCACCGTTCCAGATGGTGTGGCCCACATTTGACTTATATCTGGTTCATTTTTAGGCCCATGCCCTGAAATGATATAGCAAAATGGATGGACGGCTGGGCATGGTGGGTCCCACGAGGTGAGCCACTGCTGGGCATCGTGTCCGACATGCTCCCTTCACCGTGGACCACGCTCGTGGTCCCAGGAAGTTTTGGACCAAGTTGATATTTGTGATTTCTTTCCATCTAGGTCTGCGTTACCTTAAAAACAGGTTAGATGGTAAATAAACCTCATGGTGGGGTCCACACGTGCAACAGCAGGCCCCCAACCGTTTTCAACGGTGGCCGTTCATCCCCACTGCTTCCCATGGTGTGGTCCATCTAAGTGTTGGATCCAGCTGATATTTGTATTTTCTCTCCTCCTAGGCCCCCACGTGGCCCTATGAATGGGTTAGGTGGAAGTTAAACATCATGGTGGCCCTGGATAGGTTCCAACAATGGACGTTGCTGCCTCCACTATTTCCTGCGTTGTGGCCCACCTGAGATCTGGACCGACCTCAAATTTGGGCCTTGCCTATGAAATGGCATGGCAAACTGGCTGGATGGTGTGGATGAAACACATAAATCGAGATGGGACCCATGAATGGAACCCCTGGTTAATGCTCAATTGGGTTAGCGCCAACACTAGACGCTGGACAGCAGCAAATGTTGTCTGATCCAGCGTCCTTGTCCATTTTTTTATTATTTCTTTCTCCTTTTCTTTCCAACATGTATGGCCCACATCTAGGTGATCCACTCCATCCGTCAGTTCAGATAGGTCGTAATAAGTCCCACGAGCTTTGGATCAAGATGATCCTAGTATTTTCCACCATCCAAATCTATATGAACTTATGATCATGTTAAATGGTAAATAAACATTATGGTGGGCTACACAGGTGGTCTACACTATGAAAACGTGCGGGGCACGCTGTCCAACAATGTGGCCCACTTATGAGCCCCACCACAATCGACGAATTATACAAAGAAGGGAAGGGGTGAAAAGAAAAGGGAAGGGAACACCTGGTCATCGGAGGGGCCATCGCCACTATAGGGCCCTCCATACAATCAAACTACATCAAGATGGGTCCCACTCTTATGGCCCACAAAATAATAAAAACAATGGAGATTATGTCCTCCCTAATTGCACTCACCACGAAGATGGACGATTGGATCGGGTTGGATAGTCGATCGGATGGCTTGATGGGGTAGATCTCCTCCTCTAATCACCTAAGCTTACAAATACTCTCTATTGTCTCTCCAATCTCACTCTTTTCTCACTAATATCTTTCTTTAATCTTTTCTTTTCTTAATTCTCTCTCTCTCTCTCTCTCTCTCTCTCTCTGCAAATGAAAAATGACTACGTATGAGCCTTTTGTGGTAGGGGATTTGGGGATATGGATGGAATTTTGAAAGAGAGTGAGGGCCTGTTTGGGCAGTGGTATCCAATAGGATGGAATGGTATAAGATGGGATTATAGCATTTATTGCTCATTTATTACATGCCTGCCAATACCATGGGATTAACATTTATTGCTCATTTATTTGCTCATGTGATTACCATGTTTGGTAGATCATGAGATTACGATCAATAGACCACATTTTATAACTGATTTTTGATCGCCCGTGCTCATATGCGGCTTGAATGACTATTGTAAAAGGCATGTGTGAGTGGATGGCAAAAAAATAAAATAAAATGTGTGAGTGGATGGCATTGATCAAATACACACATCAATGTGCGGCCCAAAACTATGGTGGATTTGAAATCCACCAAAAATCCAACTGAATCCACCATTGGCATTGGAATACGTGATTCCTTTGTTATCAAACAAAGGATGGAATTGGCACAGGACCAAATGCAATTCCATACCACTTAATCCCAAATAGGCCTTGAGGGTAGAAATGAAATGGAGCATTTATGAAGGGGAGTGGCTTAGGTATAAGCTTAGTTGACTTATGGGGGGAAAAAGGGATGTGATTGATGGGACATTTGATTGATTGATTGATGGGATGCTTGATTGGTTGATGGGATGTTTGATTGATTGATGAGACAACCTTGGGATTTGTGCAAGTGGGGACCACACCAGGCATATGTAGCGTGGTCCACCTTGATTTGCGCGCACACACACACACACACACACACACACACACACACACACACACATATATATATATATATATATATATATATATATATATATATATATATATATACATCTTTCAAACTGGGTATCAAAACGGAGCGTGCTGTGCGGCGTTAGAATCGTGATGCCCGCGCGATCGCCAGGGTACAAGTCTTGGGTTGTTGCGGTACTAAAATAGGGTGTCTAATCAGAACTCACTGATTTGGACTATTTCAGGTATGCCGGTTTCGAAAATGAGGTGTACAGAGGGCTAATTAGGGTATGGGTGTTACATTACTTGTCGGATTTGGGCCCCGTTGATGTGCTGCTTGGGTTGCTTCTTTTTCCTATCCCGTGCTTGAATAAGCTCCCTTTGTGCTCCCCTGATCTTGTTGCCAGTGCGTTGCCAATGCCTCAGCTCCACGATCAATCACCTTGCATATGCTCTTCTTGAGATGACCAAGGGGATGGGAGGTGGTGAATCCTCTACAACAAGTAGAAAATCATTGCTTAGAGGAAAACACCTAATTGGATCTCTAGGGTGTGTTTAGACAAAGGTTCTACCTGTGATCAAGGTGCCTAAACTCCTAGAGATAAAGAGGGAACAAGTTCATTTTCTTCTTGAGCTTTGAATGCTCCATTCTTGTTATGAATCATAAGGAAGGTGACTTGAATGTGTTAGAATTTGAACCCTATGGTGTTTCCAGCAATGGTAGCTTCTAAATCTCTACAATCTATCTCTTAAGTCCAAAAACCGAATCTCCCGCTTTATAAAAAAATTTCCAATGGCTATAAAACAAACAAAAAATGGCCACTTTGCTGCCATCGAACTTATCTTCGATGGGGTCAAAGCCTTACTTCGATGTAATCGAAGAACTGTCTAGAGAGTTGCTGCATTTGTTGGACATCTAGTATGATGGCATCGAACAAGTCATTTTGACAGGGTTGAAAGGTTGTTCGATAGCATTAAAGAACAGTCTAGAGAATATACAAATGTTGCTGGACATATGTTCGATGAAATCGAACTGGTCTTCAATGGCATTGAAGACCCATCGAAATTAGGCATCAAACACCAATCGAAAACTACTGTCTATGCTAGTTTGTTTACAGCAATTTGCACCTCTTTTATTAGCCTAACTTATCATATTTTTCTAAGTATTCTATAACTAATGATGATGACTAAGGGTTCTACAATATGGTCTAAGTCATCTAGAGGTTTATAGGTGTTTTGGTTTTAAGGGCTAGGGTTACCAAGGCATCTCTTTTACCTGTTCTTCTTCCTTGATACTTCTTGTCCACTAGAGTCTTCGGTCCTCAGCTTGTAAAGGCTCAACTGACATTACAACACATGGATGCATGTGATTTACAAATAAGGTGCACTAGTATGCCACAAAAAAATTGCACTAACAAGGAGGACCAGTAAGCCAAGATAACTCCCAGCGGACCTCCCAGCTATGCAATTTAGAGAACATCCTACGTCACAACGGCTCGCTCATCTCAACTGTATGGGGTCAGATTTGAGCAGGATCATTATGAATCTCAATAAGTTATTCTTTAGGACCATCCATAGTCCTGCTCAGCAATATACGTGGGTGCTCTTCATCATTGAAGGCCAGTAGTAATGTGCACCACATGCATGAGAAGATGAGAAAAGATCAACAAAAAGGTATCTCCTCAAATTTTGAATTGGGTAATAATAATGCAAATATGGGTCCTCTCAATCATAATTATTTATAGGTTAAAAAACCCAAAGCGGTAGAGAGACATCAATCAATTCTTCTACAACCAAAGGTCTCCTCTACAAAATCAGGATTTTCTAGTGCCTCTCAACGCCGCCCCCCCCCCCCCCCCCCCCCCCCCTCGGCATTACGTGAAAATGTCAGAAAAAACCATCGTAGACTAGACCATCGAGAAAACAAATTCGACGGTTCATAACCGTCGGCTAATATTCGACGGTCACTGACAGTTGACCTGTTTCAGTCGAAATATTTCGACGGTCCACACTCGTATTTGCATAATCGGCAGCTGTGAACCGTTGGAAATAATTCGACGGTTGATAACCGTCGTTCTCGGTAGGAAAATCATAGGATATTTTGACGTCTGAAAGCCGTCGCAAATAATTCGACGGTCCTAACCCGCCGTTCTGGGTAAAAGGACAGCCGAGGAATAAATACGACGGTCTAAAACCGTCAAATTCATGTCCAAACATGGGAAAAAAACCACCTGTATTTACTGGGGGTTCTACCCCAATATATCCTGTAAACCTATAATTCATAAATCATTTAGAAAACTACAACATTTACTAACACAATATACAAGTACAATCCTCCACAACCACAATACATCACTAACACAATACAACCACAATCCTCCACAATTACATTACATAACCAACACAATCCTCCACAAGTACCAACAATCACAATCACAGCCTTCGTAAGTACTAAAGAGTACAATCAACTTACAATATACCATCAACCACAAGCCATAATCCACAACGAACAATCCGAGATCCACAAGCAATACACAAGATATAAGAATGTAAAACCAAACCAGAAAGTATTGCTCATGTTATAAATATATAAAAAAATTCAAAAAAATTTACTAGTGTTTTGAGAATGTCAAGCATACACAAAAGTTATTTCATAACAAATCAAACATGAGTCTAGGCCACCTAAGCACCTCTCCTATACCTACACTAGCAAATGTCATCCCCTCATTAGTTTTAGGATCCTACAGCTCCGCATTCTTATCAAAGATGTCATCAAGGCATATAGTATAATAATTTGGATCCTGAACTTCGGACTCCACCACCACTCCAATTATGTAGGTATTCGTGCGCCGTGTATTCTTTAGAAGACACCTACGTCCAATCGCATTATTAGGAGAGGGATCTGAAGATGGAGCTGGTGCCTTGCCTGCTCGCCTCCTACGAGCATTTGCAACGCTCATTTCCTGTTGCCACGCTAATTGTCTTTATCCCATTCGGTAACATACCACGTATGATTCTCATACAAATCAAACCATCCAGGTTGAACAAATGGACTATCCAGCCTACCAGAATGCAGATGTAGACCACATTAAGGGTCCAAATTGTCTATATTGTGGATCTCTAACAGATCCATGATCCAATGACGGATCTGAACCAAATCAGGTCAGACCATGTTGTAGGGCCCATGGGTAAAAATATGGAATCAGTGCGGCACATGAGAGAGAGGTTATAACCTTAACATGTGTTACCAATTTCTTTTCTTTTTGTTTTTATGGTAAAGTTTTACCAACTTAATGCATCATATTTGCATACTTGGTTTCAAGTTTTTCAATATTCCAAATGCTTGGTTCCATAAACCAAAAGTGTATCCTCCAGGCTTAGGCCACACTCTAACAACATTAGAACAGTACCCAAAAGTATTCTCTAGGCTGAATTTTTAACCATTCCAACACACTTTTGGTCTTGGGCCAAGTTCCTTGCTATACTTGTCCCGCTCTTATTGGCCTTTGTCCAAAATGCAATATAATAAAAAGTAGACAGTCCAAGTGCATAAAGGAAATTTCAGGAGGAAAGTCACACCTACTTGTTGATCAACTACACTGCTGTTAAAATTGCTTGAGTCAGGTCCTGAAGAAGTAGAATTTAGTACCATCTAATTATCATTGAGGTGAACAACCAAAGAAGTAACAAATCAGAAAGTCAATAAAATGATACTGAGAAGCTTATCAAAATACATGGTCATGTAGATATTGGTAGAGCACATAATAAGAGATTATTGATTTGGTTCTGCAACATTAGCAGCAAAAAAAAAAAAAAAAAGGTAATGAACGTAACATACTTGGAGAACAGTGTAGATTTGCTGTTAACAAAAGGTTCAGTAAAAACCTATGCAAATCTAGTCCTTGCATTATTGTGGATCAATGTATAGGAACAACCTCATCCTAACAACCTGCATGCATTTTGGTTCGACATCTCCAACAATCACATCCAAGGTCAAGCTGTGTAAGCCCCAACTTGATGTGTATGTCCCCTCCATGTGATGTGGCAAAAATCAGCCGTATCCAAAACTCGGGCCATACCATCTAAAGCCATGAGAAATCATGCCCAAAACATCTAAAAGCACTTGGTGGGCCCACCTAAGTTTTTTAATTGCCTAAATTTTTTGTGGTCCCACATCCAAGTGGTACGCGCACAATGGATAGGCTGAGTGTCTAAAGCACAAAAAATCTCTATTAGTTTGTTAGTTCCAACACATATTGATCCCAACCTTCTTCACATACCACCACAATGTCGAGTGTTAATGTGGGACGCTTGTTGAAGATCCAAGCCATTCCTAAACGCATTAAATATAAGGAAAATCAATCAATCATGATTTTTATGACCTTCTTCGCATATATAGACTTAAAATGTAAAAGAAAAAGAAAAATATCCATGGTGACTACTTATAAAAGCATGTTTATTCTATCATATTTGAGCATACATGATTTCAATTCATGAATGAAATGGAAGGGTAACAATTAACAAAGGAACTGAGAATGAGTTCAATTTTATGAATCTATAACATGACTGAACCCATTAGATGCAGAAATGATTGAATGTAGATTTGGTATTGAATCAACATTTTCAATTTTGAAAGTCACATGAATATCTGCACCACAACATAAAAAGAAAGAAGTTCCTTCCTAATCCTTCTCCACGAAGTACAAGAAAAGTGAATTGCTATTAAAACGAAAATACTCATTGAATAACGATGGAACATAGGTTTTTGAATTTTATGATGGAACATAGATTCTGATTTTTTTCACTTTTGAGATCAAATGGGCCTTTGCTGAAGCATCCGATATTGTTTTCGTCATTTCCTTTGGTGGCAGAATCTCCAAACTCAACCGCATAAATGGAAATGTTAGATTAGGTGCTACCTGTTTTCTATCACCAGTTCTTATTTTGGGTGAGGAAAGTATATCGGGCTGCATTTTGCAGCACACCATTGAAACAAGTTTTCAGTAGAAGCATCATGTTTGCAAGGCCATCTAAGTTCCAAAAGTGCCATGTTTGGCAAGGAAAATAAATTCTACATTGAGTGGGGTACCTGTTTTATGTCTTCTTTTGCGGACATCAATCCCATGCAGCTGCTGTGAAGAAGAAAAGAAACTAACCCTAACAGATGGAAATGGCACAGATTGTAAGCATAATATTGTTGCAGTGGACAGCTCAAAACATGTTAAAACATTTCAAAACCATGTTCGAATGCGTAAAGGAGTATATGAAGGATGCTGGATGAGAACTACCAATGACACATGATCAATCCAGTGACTTCTTGAAAGCAATTTAGTTACATCCGTTTCTATTGAAGGATATAGGAAAGAAGGAAAAAAAAAGTGCTCTTAAGCCAAAGGCATCTGCCTTATGACATTACCAATACTTACATAATTGTACATCCAACTAGTTGGTGTGTGGGATGCAATCAGGGTGTTTGTATGCCATCCCACCCTTCCACCATGGTAACACCACAATGAAAATGGGATCCCCAAAAATCAGTTCGATCTAACTATTACATGAATGTGGAGGCTTTTAGGTGGTTGTTCATTTTTTTAAGTTGTAGCTCACCTGATAGTTGGATCAACCTAATTTTTGGGGCATCCCATTTTCATGGTGGGACTACCTTGCTATATGGGTTGAATGTGATACAAACACCATGGCGGGACTCACATAAAACTAGTAGTGTACATAACTGTGTTTGAGCATCTCTTTATTTATTTGCCCTTTTCAAACGTAAAAAATCTTTTATAAAAAGAGTGCCAAGATGGCACAAAGACAATCTCTTTAAATATTCTTTATAATTATAAATGTAATAAATTATAATTATTAAATATCAGGTCAAGTCTTCAAGTTGACCCAACCTGAATGAACAACATCGAGTCGGGTCAAGTTTTTGGGTTTTTAAACTAGGTAGAAACTACAACCCTGATTGATGGTTTGGACCACTGTCACGATAGCCACTTGATCTTCATACCTACTTCCTTGGATTTTGGTGTGTGAGTTACTTGGACATGAACGGGGTTCAGGACTGCCCAAAAGCTCATACTCTAGAGAAAATGACTAAGCAGGACAGAAACAGAGAAACCAACGGAGAAAATGAAGAGATGGGTTACCTGCAATTTCTTCAAGTTCTCATTTTTCACCCTCAGATCTTTTCAAACATTGTCAAGACTTTCAAACTCCTGTTTAACCAAAAAATTACAAAACTCATCAATACATCATAAAAAACCAAACCCAGAATTATAAAACAAAAGAGAAGCTACAACATCAAACAAACCTTCTTCAAGTTAGACTTCTCCAACAACAATAAATCCACCTCTTTCTTCAATTCAACATGCGTCCATAGATACCGAATCAAGAGTATTATGCTCGTTTCACTAGATATCCAATAAACCTAATGTACATGAAAAATGTGGGGTCGTGACATGAAGATTATAGGGAGCGGAAATTAGAAGAATCCACTCTTCAGGTGGGCCACACCATCAGCGTTTGACGGTGCAACCCTCCTGATGAAAGGACCATCATCATTTTCGCCCCAGGTGATCTTGAGAGAGAGAGAGAGAGAGAGAGAGAGAGAGAGAGAGAGAGAGAGACCTACTGAACGGGAAAGCACTTCCCTTCGCTCGATCGTGCGTCGCTGCACCGGTGAGGATCGAGAGAGTAGAGAAGAAAGAGAAGGGATTGAGAGAGAAGGTTTTGGGCGGGGCCGAGGGTTTGGCAATAGGGTTTTCGGGTGGGAGAGCAGATTTGGGGATTTTGGTTTCCTTCTCTCTATCCACTGTTTTGCCCATGCGGTTTGGGCACAGATGGGGTATTACCCCACCAGGACCTAGCGTACAGTCCTGTAAGAGGCTCTATGGGGCCTACCGTGATGTATGTGTTGTATCCACACCATTAGTTCAGTTTTACATATCATTTTAGGGCATGGGCCCAAAAATGAGTCATAGCTAAGGCTCAAGTGGACCACACAAAAGGAAGCGGTGAGCATTGAATGCTTACCATTGAAAAATGTCTTGAGGGCTAATACTTATGTTTTCTCTTCATCCATCTCCGTATGAGCTCATGACCAAGTTGAACAAGTTGATGGCAAATAAACGTCACGGTGGGCCCTAGGAAGGTTTCAATTGTTGGCGTCACTGTCGACATGGCTTCCTGTGGTGTGGTATAATTGAGACTTAGATCTTCCTTATTTTTTTGCCTCTTTCATAAAATAATCTATTAAAATGGATGGACACTGTGGATGAAATAAATACATTAAAATGGGCCCATAAAGCCCTAACAGACCTAGTAATCATACAGACCTAGATGTAGGGGAAAAACAAATATCAGCTTGATCCAAAACTTCTGTGGCCCCTAAGAAGCTTTTAATGGTGGGCGTTCAATTAACATTGTGTTCCTGAGATGTGGTCCACCTGAGATTTAGATCTACATCAGTTTTGGACTCATACCATAAAATGATCTAGAAAAATGTATGGATGGCGTGGATGAAACACATACATCATTGTGGGACCACAGAAATGGTACACTTGAGAGAGGCAATTTGGAATTTTTAATGGTGAGACACTAAATTAACATTAATTATTTCTTGTGATGTGGTCCACTTTAGATTTGGATCTATCTCGATTTTGGGCTCATACCATAAAATAATTTGAAAAAATGTGTGGACAGTGTGGATGAAACACAAACATCATGGTTGGGCCCATAAAGCACCGATCAGTACTAACCAGCGGCTAGTCAGGGTCACTAGCCAATCCATGCACACTACCCCAACTGTGTGAGTCCAAGTTGATATATTTTATGTATATTTATCCCGTTCATCTGTTCTTAAATATCATTTTACGATGCCATACTAAACAATAAGACTTAAGATGTAAATCTCAACGGCTAAATTAGAGTTTAGGGTCCAATGACTACACATTTCTTGGATTTTTATGAGGTCAGTAAGTCGCAGTGCAATTTTGAATAAAACATTTGGTCCAATTTGAAATTCTGATCTGGTTACTTTATTCTATTCATCAATATCTTCGATTTGACTAGTCACTCACCTCGATCGGATTTCGGATGAGAAAGATATTGGGCGGACAAGATCGATCAATAATATGATGGGTCATATCTTGCAATCCAACAGTTAGATTTGAGTAAAATTTAATCTAAACACCTGAAGTCATTTACTCTTCAATCTTGACCAATCAGATTGTCCAAAATCTATCTAGATCTAGACAAACTGATCATGCACATTTAAAGAGTTTTGGACGGATCTTATTCTTTTCAGGTCAGATTGGGCTGAATGTTGTTCTATATATAACCTATTTAGCACGTTCCAAATATATCTGGCTGTTCAGATCAACTTTAGAATTTCTTGATCATGGAATTTGATCAATCTCATCATTACAAGCTATTCTTGCAATTACACATCATTATACTTAGGCCATCATTTTTTGTACAAGTGAACTTGTGGGTATGCATAAACCAATCCGATCGATAGGCAAGTAACTCAATGACTGTAATTTTTTTATTTTCAACCATTCAATAAATGTCCACTCGTAAATTTACTCCACTCATTTCAAATTTCTCAATTTTTTTTAATCTCAAAATTTTATTTTTCAAACTTCTCAATTTTTTTTTCAAAATATCAATCTTTTTTAAAATCTCAATTGTTTTTTTTTCAAACTTATCAAAAATTCTTTTTTCAAAATTATCAATTATATTCAAACATATCAATTTTTTCAAGATGCCATTTTTTTTAAATCGCAATTATTTTTTCAAAATCTAATTTTTTCAAACATTGTAAATTTTTTTCCAAACTTTCAAACTTTTTGTTTTCTCAAAATCACAATTTTTTTTATTCGAAATGTTAATTTTTGTGTCAAAACCTTAGTGATTTTTTAAATCTTAATGTTCTTTTAAAATCTCAATTTTTTTCTCAAATATTGTCAATTTTTTCAAGATGTCCATTTTCTTTTTTCAAAATCTCAATTTTTTTTCTTCAAAATCCTAGTTTTGTTTTTTAATCTTAGATTTTATTTTGAAGGGACAAAAATTCGACGGTCCATAACCGTCAACTTTATAATAATTCAACGGTCATTAGCAGTCGAATTTTGAGACCCTAAATTCATCATCTTTAAACCTTAGAAGTTTTCTACGCGTTAATTTCGACTGTAATAATTCAACGGTCATTACCAGTCGAATTTGGGGCGCAAAATTCGACGATTTTATTCTGCACGTTAATTTCGACTATAATAATTTGACAGTCATTAGCAGTCGAATTTTAGGACCAAAATTCGACGTTTTAAGACCGTCAAATTTTTCCGCACGCTAAATTCAACAATTATCAACCATTGTAACCGTCAAATTGCATAGTCGAATTTAGCGCTTTTTCATGTAGTGCCCATCATTACATATATTAATATCCCATCACTTCTTTTAGCACCTGATTAGTCTCAGCATACGCTCTGCGACCTGCCAATCTAATCAAATCTTGCCCATCATAAACTTTGGCTGATCAGACCCACCATTACATCGCATTGTCATTGCTTTACATACATTATTCATAGCACTTCCTAGACCTGGTTAGTTCGAGTGTATGCTTTATGGCTTGTCGACTTGATCGGATCCTACCCATCAGAAACTCGTACTGATCGGACCACGTTCACATATCATTTCATTAATATCTTTTGTGAGAATATGTGAGAACTGATCTTAACCTTCAAAGACTAGACGGATTTAGTGAAGTAGAGACTGCACATTCGTATGTGCAGGGTGGGTGCCTAACACATTCCCTCTTTGTAACTGTGATCCCTTACCTCGAATCTCTGACCGCAAATTAAGGAGTCATTTTAGAGGAATGTATCTTCGGATCCCCTTCTCTAATGTTTCTATAGGGTCTAGCCGATTATAAAGAAAGTAATTGGCTAGTGACGACTCCAATATTCTATAAACCCTTTCCAAATACGTAATAAGCAAAAAAGCCCTCGAAAGAGGCAAATCCATGGAAGCGATAGTTCGCGCACAAAAATGCAGATCTCAACATTCACAGAATGACATTGATGGTATATAAACATCACTATGGACCCCAGGGAGGTTTTAATGCTAGGAATTTCCCTACCCACCTTTTCCTTCAGTGCGGCCCACTTGAGCCTCGAATCTGGCTCATTTTTTATTTGCATGTCCTAAAATGATCTCACAAAATGGATGGACAGGGTGGATTTCTCACAAACATCATGGTGGGCCCCACCTAGGTTCCTAGCATAAGACTTCGTGCTAAAGCTTTTCGTGGGAAATCTGCATCATCTATCCATTTTTCCATCTCATTTTAGAGTAAGAGTCCAAAAATTAGGCAGATCTAAAGCTCAAGTGGACCACACTAAAGGAACTAGCAGTGATAGCGACACATATTGTTGAAACCTTCCTATGGGCTACCCTAATGTTTATTTGCCATACAAGCTATTCAAAAGCTCATATGGACCTGGATGAAAGGAAAACACAAATATAAGCTTTGTCAAAAAACTTCGATGGCTTTTAAGAAATTTTTAGTGTGGGCATTTAATCTCCACTGTGTGGACCACTTGAGCCTTGGATCTGCCTCATTTCTAGACCAATACCCTAAAATGATCTGGGAAAACGGATGGACGACATAGATAAAATCCATACATCACAATGGGCTCATAGAGCCATGCCTAGACCGATTATCATCCAGGTGTGGGCAAGACCTAGTCGACTTCCAACATAGTAATAATCCGGATAATAGTTGAAAAAGCCTCAATTTATGATGTCATTTGTGACATTGGCCCCTCCGTACAGAACCTATTATTTATGTAGCCCACTGGGCACTGTAGTGATTTTTGCTGGACCAAAATGCCCCTCTTCCACACCTTGCCACACCTCTCGTACAACAGTAACTTTTTGTGCGGAAGTCGAGAGAGCCTTTTGAGAATTGAGTGTGAACCCACAAAGTCGATTGTTGGGGCCACTCCTCGGCTAATATGATCCATTCACTTTAATTGACATATGTGAACCCACAGGAGGGTCATTTCAAAAACAATTAGAGCTTTCTGTGGCCCACACTTACGTTAACGTCATCAGTTAATTTCGAATTATTTCCTTTGGTGTGACCCATTCGTGATGAGTTTTGTCCTCAAACTTGAAAAGATGACATGAAATTAAAACCCATTTCATGTAGACAGCTTGGATCTTCTCTAAGACTATTTAGTGGACCCCACATAAGAGGTGGGATGGGTTCAATAGATGGACCCCTTGCGCTAGAAAGGCCATTTGGCCTTTTCCTTCTTTTCTTCTTCTTCTTCTTCTTTTTTTTTTTGGAAAGGGACCATTTCGCCGTCAAGGCCATTGTCACCTTTGTAGGACCCACTCCGACGAGCTTTCGACATGTATCCGGAGTCATTCCCTCCATTTCAGCCAGCTTTCAAGTGTTTTTTTTTAGTTAACTGTCATAACTCCATGCAAGTTGCAGATCTCATGAAAACGGGGTCAACTTTTAGGAAATCAAATAGTGTCCAAATGAGGTGATTTCAAAGCCATTCGAAAGTTCATCAAATTACCTTTCCAATGAGTACAAGATCACCCAAATCGAACATGTAACAAGGGAGTTATGATCATTTTCGATAGATCTGCGAACGATGGAGTATCGACGAACAATAGTGACTTTAGGCCCACTTTTGGGAAATCAAGTGGGGCCCTAATGACGTGATTCCAAAGCCATCTAAAAAGTTCATCAAATTGTCTTTACAACAAGTATAAAATCATCCAAATCGAACTTGTAACAAGGGAGTTATGACCGTTTTTGTCAGATATGTAAATGATAGAGAATCGATGAACAGTAGTGACTTTGGGCCCACTTTTGGACAATCAAGTGGTGTCCAAATGATGTGATTCGAAAGTCATCTGAAATCAAGTACAAGATCACCCAAATTGAACATGTAACGAGAGAGTTATGACTATTTTTGCCAACAAACATTGACCATTGCCGATATTGCACTGTCCATCGCCGATACTCACTGTCAATTGCTGATACTCATTGTCAATCGTCAATACTCACTATCAATCGTCAATACTGCACTGTCAATCACCGATACTCACCAACCAATCGTCAATATTCACTAACTATTGCCAATACTCAATGACTAATTGCTGATACTCACTGACCAATCAGTGATGGTCAGTGTTTATCGACGAAAATAATCATAATTCCCTCGTTACATGTTCCGATTTTAGTGATCTTGTACTTGTTGGAAAGGTAAATTGATGAACTTCCAAATGAATTTAGAATCACTGTTCGCCCGCCTCAAGTGTAAGTCTACGATGTAGTAATAATTCTCAGCAAGACCGAGGTCGATCCTCAGGGATTGTCATAATAATTCTAAGTGTTATAACTAGGATGGGCTAAATTCATATTTGTAATGATGGATGGTAATTAAGAATATAAATCTATCTACTTAAGAACTAAATCAAGGAAATAAACACTAGAGCGCCAAGGATCCACTAATAATCATTCACAATGCCAATTTAAATCATTCAAGCTAATCACTCAATTGGAATCGAAGTTCTATCCCTAGCCAATCGGATATATAAAGCAATCAAATCATCATAGTACATCTAACATAGATGAATTAAACATTATAAACAACTAAAAGGTTCACCTCTTAGCCCTAGCTAAGAGGTTTAGCCAACCATTAATAGGTTAAACTAAAACTCAAAAGAAAATGAAATAAAAAATATAGAAAAACCGAGTTTGGAGGAGTTGTAGATGCTCCACAGCGATCTCCTTCACATCCCACAACTTCCCAAGCCTTTTATGATGTCTTGAAATCCACCCCTAGGTGTCCTTTTATAGTAGAGAGGCTCTATCACCTAAGAATCTTCCAGAATTGCGCAATACTTATGTACTTGCGCCTAAAAAATCGGAGCTTGCTGAAGAAGTTGTTGTATTTTAGCAAATTACACTGGCTACCTATTGGCCAACCGGTCTTGACCGGTCGAAATGGCTCGCTGACTGGTCTACACCAGTCTAGTAGAAGTCCAGAGAGTCTAGAGGGGTGCCCAACCTGTTGGCCGACCAGTCTAGCTTCTATTTCTTCTGGCTCTTTCTCTCTCTTCTCTCCTTCATTCTTCTTCCATCTTTAGCCCACCTTAGATCATCATCAAGGACCATCTAAATGTGGTCTTTTGAACATCAATTTGGTGTAATCCCTCTCTCATTCCTACATCCACAGAACATGCATTAGATAAACCTTTTAACATGCAAATCATGCATAAGATGCAATGTAATGGGCTAGGATATGTATAAATTGAAAGCTCAACACACCCCCCAACCAGCATTTTGCTAGTCCCGAGTAAAACAAGCGTGAAATAATCCCTTTCTCTGAGAACTCAACTCTCCCTTGGAAACTATGCTTCTATAGACTTTAAGACATGGAAGTGCAAAAATAAAAAAAAAAACTAAATGATGAGAAATTGAAGTCCTAAACTTTCCAAACATAATAAGTGTTCACATAGAATCCCCACCGATTTATTGACAAATAGAAGAATGAGAACATGTATGGTCTAATGTGCATTGTGCATATTCATCTCATGACTTTCTAGGATTACCTTCTTCATAAATCAGCTAAACCAAAGATCTAAGAGTGTACAGATCAACCAATTGCCTATGACAGGAATTTGTCTTACCGTCCTTCCGACAACTTTCACACTACGTCCCATTTTCGGCTTTGGTTACGGGTAGACCATCCTCCGGTTGGTAATAGGTAGCCCTTTTCAGAATTTTTCACCATATTCTCAATCATACTCATATTTTCCTTCATTCTTTCTTTTTTATACACATTAGATAGGATTTTTAGAAATCCATATCTTTCGTTATTTTTTCATAGACAAGGATGGACAAAGTACCCTAGCTTGGTTCCTAAACACTTCAAATCTTCAGTCTCACCAATCTACAAGTCTAGTAATCCCTTTAAATCATGAGAATCGTGTAATGTGGACTGGACTCAAAAGTGTTCAAATGTTCTATCGATCATATATAAATAGGGGAATTCACATGTAAAACTATCATGTTTAAGTTAATTTAGAGATTTCAAAATCATATCATTTCATCTTTCATCCTTTCATACTCATGACATCTCAAGTGCATAGAAATGAAGTTTTCCAAAAGAGTTTTGATATTTTAGAAAAATTGAAAATTTCCTACGAAAACCTTGCTCGAAATGTCACATATTGTTAGATTCGAGGAATCTCACCCCCTAACCAAATCTTGCATTGTCCTTAATGTAAAAAGATATGCAGTGAGCATGAATTATGAGAGCAATGATAAAATAAAGGAGAGTAAGAACGAGAATACCTGAGAGAGTCGATTATGGAAATTTACAACTCCAAACAACTAAACAATTAAAATAAATGAACTACTCTCTACCTCCGTCAGACTAGGAGGTTAATCTTGATACACATGATCATCCAAAGGAATGGAATTTAGCAGAATTAGTAGGTGGAGCAAAAGATTTTTCAGTAATATCATCCACCATCCTGCTTCATAGTGCACATGAGTGATTATTGTCATTCTCATCCATTGAAAATCCTGCTGAAAAAATTCAGCCGGTTTCTCAAAGTTATCACTTCTTGTGTTAGGAAAGGAAGATTTATTAGGTTGGAATTCATCAAATATGAATCTCATTTCCAACTTATTAGGGCAAAAATTATTCAAATAAGGATCATCCCAGAGATGGTGCTCTTTGGTTTGTATAAACCAAAGAGATGTGGAGACTTGGAATTCTCCTTCACAAGTCATTATGGTCTCCACATTTTTAGATTCTACCAGTGCCTCCACTATTGATAAATCAGTTTTACACTCCGTTGAAGGAGTCTTTGTGGGCACCGGTGAAGTTTCTCTTAAGGCATTGACAATGTCATGGATCATAGGATCATCCAAATCCTCAAAATATACCAAACACTCCTCTAAAGTGTAGGAAACTTCGACTTACTCGGTCACTTGTGTAGGTTGGAATACGTCCTCAACCACTATACTTTCAGAAATTGGCCTCTCCATAGGTAAATCAAGCACCAATCCATCAAGTTCCTACATAACAAAATTATTCGACTCAGTGATTAGTGTCTTGTTAATCAATTTGTCCAATTTTGGCTCTTCCAAGGCTTCGTTAATATCCAATTTTATTTCTTCCTTAGAATGAGCCAAGCAAACTTCTAAAGTTTTAGAAAATTTAGTTGAGGGTGGCTCATCATCATCCATAATTGTATCTATGAAATTAATCATGCGGATCTCATCTTTATCCTTATCCTTATCCTCTTGTTGTTTGTGTAAGTGAAATACATTCAGCTTCATAGTCATATTTCCAAAGGATATTTGTATAACTCCATTCCTACAATTGATTATAGCATTGGCGGTTGCTAGGAATGGTCGGCCTAGAATAACAAGAACTTGAGTACATACATTTATAACCACTTGTGTATCAAAAATGATAAAGTCTACCGGGTAGTAGAACTTATCGATTTGGACTAACACATCCTCAATTACTCCTCTCGGTATTCTAACGGAGCGATCCGCAAGTTGTAAAGTTATCTTGGTGGGTTTTAATTCACCAAGTCCAAGTTGCTCATATACCGAGTAGGGAATCAAGTTAACACTAGCCCGTAGATCGAGAAGTACTCTATTGATACGGAAGTTACCTATCATGCAAGATATTGTAAGGCTTTTGGGATCTTTGAATTTTGGAGGAGTATTATGTTGTATGATGGCACTCACTTGTTTTGTAAAAAATGCTCTCTTGTGCATGTTTTGCTTACGCTTTACGGCACATAGATCCTTTAGAAATTTGGCGTATGAAGGAATTTGCTTAATTGCATCTAATAATAGAATGTTGATTTTGACTTGTTGGAAGACTTTTAGGATATCCTGATTTTCACTTGGCCTTTTTGTTGAGATAAGACATTGGGAGAATGGGGCCACATGTTTATACACGCGCTATGGCTCTTCATCTTGTGGGGCATTGTTCAATTCACCTTCACTATTAGAATCAGCCGGATCATTAGGCTTTGTGGCCTTCACCTGTTCGGATTTTTCAATTATTTTACCACTTCTAAGAGTAGTGATGGCTTAAATATGTTCCACATGAGGATGGGTTGAAGAATTGGTATTTGTTTCCAATTGTTCCTTGGGGTTAAGATGAGATTGGGTCAAAACAGTCCCTTTCTTCCTAACTCCTAGGTGTGTCTCAATTCTTTCAACTGAAATTTTAAGTTCATTCATGGCTTGCATGTTGGACTGATTTATCTGAGTTTGTCCAATCATGAACGTATTTAATGTATCCTCAAGAGTGCTCTTTTGAGGAGGTCCTTGGGACGCATTGTTTGAATTTACCATGGGTCTATTTCTCCCATTAAAATTTAGTTTACACTGCCACTCAGGACTAGTCAAGTTAGAATTTGGTCCACTAAATAGGCGTTGGTAAGCATTTGTAGCATTTGATTGAGTTTGCAAGATATCTTGAAACGTAGGGATTGTTGGGCAATCCTTTGTCAAGTGAACATCACTTTCACAAATACCACATACACTATCAACGACCTCACCGGTGGTTATCATGTTAATACTCCTCAATTCTATGGCCTCAACCTTCTTTATGAGACCTGCCACCTTTGAATTTAAATCATCCTCCCCATCTAATACATGTATTGCTGTCTCTCTTGGGGCTGACTTGGGATTACTAGTTGGATTAGAGATGTCCTAAGATTGGGCATTCTCAGCTAGCATATCAAAGTAATCCCAAGCATCATCGGGTGCTTTGTTCAAAAACTCACCATTACATATCATTTGGACAAATTGGCACATGTTTGAACTCAATCCGGCATGAAAAAGTCAATCAAGAGCCACTTTTCATAACCATGGTGAGGGCACTCTAATAAAAGGTCCTTGAATGTTCGCTTCCCCAAGTGTAGGGTTGCGATGTAGTAATAATCTCGGTAAGACCGAGGTCGATCCACAGGGACTTGTGTAAGAACTCACAAGACACTTCCAATGGTCTCTAATTGAGAACTAACTAAACTGACTTTTGGAATTGAATATAGATAGCAATTTCGAGCTAAAGATGAATGTAAACAATGTAAAAGAACACTAGGGGTTCAAGGATCCACTTGTAGCAATCCTTGATGCTTAATTCGTTGTGGTTTCAGAATTACACAACTAGAATCGAAATCAAATCCTATCTAGTCGGATGATAGGGCGGTTATAACAAACAATCTGCCATATGTGTGATTCAAGTACATGATTCCTTCAATTCAAGTTAGGACTTGAGCGCACTCAATTGCATAGGTCAATCCTAGTTCCAATAGGTTAAAATCACAATCATAATCATCATTAAACT
This sequence comes from Liriodendron chinense, assembly GCA_003013855.2. Taxonomy (NCBI): domain Eukaryota; kingdom Viridiplantae; phylum Streptophyta; class Magnoliopsida; order Magnoliales; family Magnoliaceae; genus Liriodendron; species Liriodendron chinense. The sequence continues at coordinate 1,292,578 of PVNU02003801.1, read as the reverse complement.
CTGTCACAAAGTATAACTAGATCATGATTTGAACTTCATTCAAATCAGATACACAATCACACATAAGCAGAAATTCCAGAAAAGTAGAACTTTTGGTATGAAGTTCCCACATGAGGATCAAAGGTCCAGAGCGTATTGAATCCAATTTCTCGAAGAGTACAGGTCTAGAATCATTCAAAACAATTAAGATCTTAAGCAATTCTTCTAAACATCCATGAGCCACCATAAGATTAAGCAAAACTACTTTGAACTTTACTCAAACTTCAAACCATTGTTCTTCACTAATAATCCAACTTGAAACCAAAACAAACGAATTGAAACATCTTAGATTCACTACAAGCTTCACCTCTTAGGCCTAGCTAAGAGGTTTAGCCGTTCATGATCTAAGGAAACACGAAAATAATTAAGAAAAACATAAAAACTAAAAGAACAAACTAGGAGGAGTTGTAGAACTTCGGATCTGACTTTCGTCGCCTCCCACCATGGTAAATCTCTTTTAGGATGCCTTAGGAACGAGTTAGAAGAGTCCTTTTATAACTTTAGGGCCCTAGGTGCGAAGAAACTTACGCAGAGATTTTTGGAGCTCCAGATGTTCCTGAGTGTTGACTGGCCAGTCGGACCCCCTGTCCGGCAGGTCGGACAAAGTACCTGCAAATGCTAAATTCACTGGAGTCTTTTTTACACAGTCCGACCCATCAGCCGACCGGTCGGACAGTCGGCTGGAGAAACTGCTTCAAACTGCTGAAATCGCTGGATGTTGAAATGCATAAACCGACCCTTCAGCCGACCGGTCGGTCAGTCTATCCGGCCGATCTGTTGGTCTGCCCTCCTAAAACCTGTCCAGCGAATTTCTTATTTCTGGAGGCTTTGGCCGACCGCTCGGTGGTTGTGGTCGGCCGGCCGGTGGTCATGAAATTGGCTAAATTCTCAGCTTCTCCTCATTCATCTTCAATGCACTTTTGCTCCACCTTTGGTCCTTTATTCATTTGATCTTCAAGTTGTGTAAATAGCTTCTCTAAGCCCTCAATTGATGAATTCTCTCTCATTCCTACAACCACAAAACCATGCATTAGTAGGGTCTTTAATCACTTATTTCAAGCATAGTTAGTAATGAAATGGGGTTAGAATATGCACATTTAAGAGCTCAACATTAAACCTCTCCTAACATAGAAAAAATGTTTCATCTCCTTTTTGGGAGAAGTTCATGATAATCTGTCTTAGTGCATTGGTTTTATGAACCGGGAAGTGCTTTTTAGGGAACTCCCAGGTCATTTTAGCCCATGTCCCGATGCTTTTAGGTTTAAGTGATTGAAACGATGCTTTGGCTTTGTCCTTTAGAGAAAAGGAAAATAATTTCAGTTTGATTATATCTTGGGAGACATCATTAAATTGAAAGGTGTTGGCTATCTCCTAAAATTCACTAAGGTGCACATATGGACTTTCAGAGTTGAGTCCATGAAATTTCGGGAGTAACTTGATAATTCCCGGTTTAAGGTCCATGTTTCCTGCATTAGTTGGAAAAATAATACAGGAAGACGTGGTTATTCTCTCCAGTTGTAGATGATCTCTAAATGTTTTAACCGGAGGAACATAATGTTCCTCATTCTCATTACGTTCCATCCTAATTGGTGGTGCATCATGCTCAACATCTTCAACATTATGTGGTTCATTCTCAGCCATGATTTCAGATGATTCAGGATTTCCTAGACATTTTCTAACTCGTCTATGGTAGACTAGGCCTTCAACTAAATCTCCCTCACTTAGAAGTCGCAATGTATGATCACGCTTCCAATGAGGCATAAAACACATAAAAACTAACTAATGTAAAATCTGAAAACAAAAACAAAAACTAAAAATTAAATGAGTCTAAGTTAGAACGGGGTTACCAGATTTAAAAAACTAAGTGAAGAAAATCTTACAAAATAAACAAAATCTGTTATTAGTAGAAAATTTTGATAAAAACCTATTAAAGTAATAAATCCTAACCTAACCTATCTAACCTAACTATACCCTCATTACAAAATTTAGAACCGTTAACCTAATCCCCGGCAACGGCGCCAAAAACTTGTTCGCTCTCCTCAAGTGCAAGGTTGCGATGTAGTAATAATTCTCGGTAAGACCGAGGTCGATCAACATGGATTGTCGTAACAATTCTAAGTTTTATAACTAGGATGGACTAAATTCAGATTTGTAATGATGGATGGTAATTAAGAAAATAAATCTATCTACTTAAGAACTAAATCAAGGAAATAAACACTAGAGCGCCAAGGATCCAGTAATAATCATTCACAATGCCATTTCAAATCATTCAAGCCAATCACTCAATTAGAATCAGAGTTCTATCCCTAGCCAATTGGAATATAAAGCAATCAAATCATCATAATGCATCTAACATAGATGAATCATCCACTGATATGGTTCTCTCATAAACAACTAAGGCATTGGGTGTATTCAATCACACAACCCAATCCTTCACAAAATAAGCAAGATCACATTCATGATTCTTCCTCAAACCTTATCACTAGACTTGATTTAGAATCATGAATTGAACTTCTATTGAACCAAAATCAATACGTAAACACATATCTCAGATTAAATCAAAAGACAAGAACCCCTTCTAATTTAGTTCTAGATAAGCTTTTAGGAAACTTAGTTTGTAAGATCCCCTAGCATCCAACATATCATGATGAATTTAGGATCTCTACAACTCAAAATACTATCAATTAACACCCCATTAAGTAATCTCAGTAATAAAAACATCCCATGTAAGAGAAGGCATAAGAGATAGAAGATTAACTAAAAATACTAATTTTATTTCAAACTAGAACTAGAAGTGTTCTTCATAAAATTAAAAAGTACTTGAACTAGTTCGAATTAAACATTATAAACAACTAAAAGCTTCACCTCTTAGCCCTAGCTAAGATGTTTAGCCAACCATTAATAGGTTAAACTAAAACTCAAAAGAAAACAAAATAAAAAAATATAGAAAAATCGAGTTTAGAGGAGTTGCAGATGTTCCACAGCGATCTCATTCACCTTCCACGACTTCCCAAGCCTTTTACGATGTCTTTAGATCCACCCCTAGGTGTCCTTTTATAGTAGAGAGGCCTTACTGCCTCAGAATCTTCTAGAATTGTACAATACTTATGTACTTACGCCTCAAAAATTGGAGCTTGCTGAAGAAGTTGCTGTATTTTAGCAAATTACACTGGCTACCTATTGGCCGACCGGTTGAAATGGCTCGCTGACTGGTCTACACCAGTCTAACAGAGGTCCAGAGAGTCCAGAGGGGTGCCCGACTTGTTGGCCGACCGGATTAGACCGGTTTAGCTTCTATTTCTTTTAGTTCTTTCTCTCTCTTCTCTCCTTCTTTCTTCTTCCGTCTTTAGCCTACCTTGGATCATCATCAAGGACCATCTAAATGTGGTCTTTTGAACATCAATTTGGTGTAATCCCTCTCTCATTCCTACATCCACAAAACATGCATTAGATAAACTTTTTAACATGCAAATCATGCATAAGATGCAATGTAATGGGCTAGGATATGTATAAATTGGAAGCTCAACAATCACCTCATTTGGATACCACTTGATTGCCCAAAAGTAGGCCCAAGGTCATTGTCATTCGTCGATACTCCATCGTTCATAGATCTGACAAAAATGGTCATAACTCCCTTAATACATGTCCGATTTGGGTGATCTTCTACTTGTTGAAAAGGTAATTTGATGAACTTTTAGATGAATTTAGAGTCACATCGTTTGGACACCACTTGATTGCCCAAAAGTGGGCCAAAAGATTACTATCGTTCATCGATACTCTGTCATTCGCAGATCCGACAAAACAGTCATAACTCCCTCATTATATGTCCGATTTGGATGATCTTAGACTTGTTGGAAAGCTAATTTGATGAAATTTCAAACGGCTTTAGAATCACTTCATTTTTACCCTACTCGATTGTTCAAAAGTGGGCCCAAAGTCACTATCATTCGTCGATACTCCATTATTCACAAATTCGACAAAAATGATCACAAGTCCCTTGTTACATGTTCGATTTGGGTGATCTTATACTCATTAGAAACGTAATTTGATGAACTTTCAAATGGCATTGAAATCACCTCATTTGGACGCTATTTGATTTCCTAAAAGTGGGCCCCATTTGTGTGGGATCTACAACCCGCATGGAGTTATGACAATTAACTCCAAAAATACACTCGAAAGCTAGTCGGAATGGTGGGAATGAAGCCAAATACACGCCGGAAGCTCTTTAGAGTGGTTCCCGCGGAGGTGACAATGACCCTGATGGCGAAATGGTCCCTTCTCGAAAAAAGAAGAAAAGAAGGAAAATGCCAAATGACTTTTCCCGCGCAAGGGATCCATCTATTGAACTCATCCCACGTCTTATGTAAGGTCCACTAAATAGTCTTAGAGTAATCCAAGCCGTCCACATGAAAGGGCTTTTAATTTTATGCCATTTGTCCAATTTTGAGAGTAAAACTCATCACGGATGAGCTACACCGGAGGAAACAATTTGAAATTAACTCACAGCATTAATGTAGGTGTGGGCCACAGAAATCTCTAATTTTTTTTAAATGACTCTCTTGTAGGTTCATAGATGTCCGATTAAAGTGAATGGATAAGATCGGCTGAGGGGTGGCCCCAATAATCAATTTTGTGGGGGCCAAACTCAATTCTCAAAAAGCTCTCTCGACTTCTAAGAGAAAAGTTGCTGCCATACGAGAGGTGTGGCAGAGGGGCATTTTAGTCTAGCAAAAATTACTATAGTGCCCAACGGGCTACATAAATAATAGGTTCTGTACGGGGGGGCCAATGTGAGGCATTTTCAACTATTATCCCGTAATAATTAATATTGTGGTCGTTGCTTTTATTTCTTAACACGTTTGTATAAGCACTATTTGAATCCTTTGTCTATTTGTATTATTGTAATTTGTTTATTATCTTATATTCAAAGTCTACCAATCGCTCCCTGAGTTAAAAATACAAAATGCTAGGTCAGGCTTCAGTTTGCTTAACTGGCCCCAATGTTCAATGATCCAAACCATTAATATTGTGAGATTTGTTGTATATGTTCTAGAAAAAAAAACTCCAAAATAGAAGAATCCTGGGCGTGTTTAGCGCGTGGTATTAGAAGGGATGAAATGATATTAGGTGGGATTAACATCATTTATTGCACAATGATTACATGTTGTTCGCTCACCTCAAGTGCAAGGCTATGATGTAGTAATAATTCTCGGTAAGACCGAAGTCAATTCACAGGGAAAGAGGTAAACAATTCCAACCACTTCTAATAACTTGAATCTAAGAAGTTTTAGGAAAAAAAGTTTTTAAGAACTAAACATAAACATGAAAAATATGAGAATTGAGAAGAACTAGAGCATCAAGGATCCCCTTGTAGTAGTCCAATACTAATCCATTCATCCAAGCATAACACAATTAGAATAAAAGTTCTATCTCTCATCTAATTGGAGAATATAACATTCAAGCACAAACAATCCCACTTAAATTTAAAAATTAGATTTCTAGTTCTAATGAACCACATAGAACTCGACTTTGTAGCCTTCGAAGTAACAGCCATTTCAAGAGACCATGGCATGCTCCAAGGTTACTACAATTCGAATTCAAACAAACCCATCATGGCAATCTCAGAGAATTGCAAGGAACTCACGTCCGAAGTACATAAACTCTCATAATTCATCTAAAAATCTAAACTTTATTAAAACTAGATCTTCAAAATCTAAAGTTAAAAAAAGGATACTTGCATAAACGAATTAAGTATTGAAACTAACTACAAATCTCACCTCTTAGCTCTAGCTAAGTGGTTAGCTAAAAGAAAGCATAAATAAAACTAAAACTAGAACTAGAAGAAGAACTCGTTCTAGAAGGCTAGGAAGCCTCCTAAGTCTTGATTCCTTTGCTCCTCATGTTGCTAGATGTGTTAGGAAGAGGCTGTAGGTGTCCTTTTATAGCTTCGAGGCGTCAGTGCGTGAGAAAAATCGTGAAACCTCGTGTCCTTCACGCAGTTGGAAACCAGATTTTCAAGTGCAGAAAATCTGCACTTGCTGACAATGCATAGCCGACCGGTCTTGACCGGTCGGACTGGGCTGGCCGACCAGTCTTGACCGGTTTGACCCACCTAGGCCTTGGTCCAGCGTGTTCTCGAGGTGGCTGCCATAGTGTGGCTGACCGATCTTAACTGGTCTGGCCTGCTTGGCCGACCGATCTTGACCGGTCGAACCACCTTGTGGGCTGGTCTTTCTTCTCTTTTCTTCTTTTCTTTCCTTCCTTCTCTCATTCTCTTCTCCTTGCTTCTTTGGCCTTCAATGGTGTTCTAAAGAAGGTCTTTTAGCATCAAAATCACAAGATCTCTCTCTCATTCTTACATTCATAACAACATGTATTAGATGGATCTTTTAGACATAAAAACCATGCAATATGTGTGATGAAAAGGGATTAGAATGTATATAATTGATGGCTCAACACACCCCCCAGCCAGCATTTTGCTAGTCCCAAGCAAAACATGCGTGAAACAAATTAAACTTTTTAAAACCAACTCTCTCTCAGAAACTATGCTCTTATAAACTCCAAGAATATGAGTACAAAATTCAGAAAAAATCAGTAACAAAAATTGAAATCTTAAACTCCCTAAACATAATGAGTATTTCACATAGAATCTCCACTGATCGATTGATAAATAGAAGAATCTGAACAAGTATAATCTAGTGTGCATGATGGAAGTTCACCTCATTAATTTCCACGATTACCTTTTTCATAAACTGACAAAACTAAAGATATAGAAGTTTATAGATCAACCAAATGCCTATGACAAGAATTTGCCTTACTGTTCCTTCGACGACTTTCATACTACTTCCCATTTCCAGCTTTGGTTACGGGTAGACCATCCCCTAGTTGGTAATAGGTAGCCCCTTTTAGAATTTATCAACAAATATTCAATAATAATCACTTTTTTTCTTTCTTTTTCATTCATTCACTAAACATAGCAAGAAATTTAGAAATCCATATCTTTCATTCTTTTTCTTACTTCACATGAACAAGGATGGACAAAGTTCCCCGACTTGATTCCTCCACACCTTAAATCTCAGTCTAGCCGGTCTATGAATCTATATAATCTCTTCAAACCATGAGAATCGTGTAATGTGAACTAGCCTCAAACGTATTCAAAATTTTCTACCAATCAACTCAATAGGGGAATTCATATAGAAAACTATCATGTTACAGGTAATTCAATGCTTTCGAAATCAATCACTTCATCTATCTTCTTTTTATACTTATAACATCCCAAGTACATAGAGACAAAGTTTTCCAAAAGAGTTTTGAAATTAAAAAATCAACAATTTTCTACATAATTACTCGAAATGTCACAAAAAACTAGTATAGATTCATCTTAGGAATCTCACCCCCCAACCAAAATCTTACATTGTCCTCAATGTAAAAAGATATGCGGTAAGCAAGACATGAGAGCACTGATAAAAACAAAGGAGAGTAAGAACGAGAGTACCTGAGGTAGCAAGTTGATTAATTCTAGCATCTTCCATTGTCTCCATGAGACTTATTTAATCCTAAATGCAGAAAAATAAATCCTAACCTACCTACCTACCTTTGATTAGTCCAATTGACTACATGATCAAATTTGAGCAGGATCTTCATGAATTTCAATAAGTTTTTCATGAGGATTATCCAAAGTTCTGCTCGACAGTAGACAAGGGTTCTTTTCTTCATTGAAATCCAATATTTATGTGCACCACATGCATGAAAGGAGGAGATAAGAGCAGCAAAAAGTTATCGATGTCCTCAAATTCTAGATTAGGTAATGATTTATTAGAAACGGGTCCTCCCAATCAAAATTCTCAATGGGCTGAAGAACCCATGATGGTGAAGAGACATTTATCATGTTTTCATTAGTTAAAGTTATCTCCTCCACAATTTCAAAAATAGTCAATGCCTTTAGAATCAATGAGGATGAGTTAAAATCAATGAAATGGTGTTCTTCAAGCACCGGCACCGCATCTAATAAACTATCCAACTCCTTAATCATCTCATCATCAAGATCATCGGAGTGGGCCAAGCATTCCTCTAGGAAATCAAGATAGTCGGATGAAGGGTCCTCGTCCTCCCTAAGTGATTGCGAAATACAGCTTCTATGGTGAAGGATTCGCACTCCATGGAGTGAAATTCTTTCAAACTAGGTTCCTCATAACTAGTATGGGGCATCAAGTCGGAAGTGTGCAAGGCTTTAACAGTCTCTTAAATAATGGGGTCTTTTGAATTTTCAGAGTAAGCCAAGCATTCGTCCAAAGAATCTAAATTTTCACTCATGGGAGTCTCATTCTCCATATTAAAATTAAGTATGTCAAGTTGGTAGAGTGACTCAAAAATATCAACCTCGACAATTTCTCTGGCATGCATATCCTCTAAAGACTCATAGTCATTATGCCATTGGGAAAAAGAAACCATAGGTTCATAAGCATCCACTGAACCCTCTTTGTAAGTAACCCCACTATCGCTTTCAGATTTAATGGATTCCTCGGGTTCGTCAACTGTCATTGAAATCTCTTCATCATTAAGTTCAAAACATCCAAAAGAGATAGTGGACTCACCATAATTGATGATGACATTAGGATCATCGATATCGATCTCCTCTAAAAGTTTATTCATTATATCTGAAGAAAGTGGGACTTGGGTAGCCTCATCCTTCTCATTAGAGGAGATTGATTCGATGCCCCCAATTTCGGGCTCAACGTCTTCACAAGATGGCCAGTAGGCTTGATTTAATTGCTTGTAATCGCATTCTTTCGCTAAGTCCTTATATACATGTCATCATTGAAATTATGTCGGGTAGTCTAACACGACACCCTACGCATACGCGTGTTGAAGCTTGAGGAGCAACTAGAATTATGGCTAAGTTCTAGAGGGAGGGTGATTAGGACCTTTAAACATCTTTTCGCCTACTTAACAGATTTAGCAAATTAAACTAAGTAAGCGATTAACACTTCGGCTTCCAAGCCTTAGTGGTCTAATCAATAGACTAGCATATGATAAAAGCAATTAACACCTAGTTTAAGCAAGTATAGATTAATAAATGATTAACCTAATAAAGAACCTAATCTATGTAACTCAAGTAGACTTAAATGAGGATGGATCAATTAAGCTCAAGTCTACTCAAGGAGTGAAAGTACATCTTATGTGTGTGGATGTGCCTATCAAGTGTCTAGCATACATTCCTAACTAAGCATTCATAATTAACCAATTAAACACAATGCATAAAGAGAAATGTGCTCAAGTACAATCACAAACACAAGCATGTATAGTGGTTTGACTACTTGTCTACTCCACTTCCTGTTCAAGTACTCAACCCCTTTGAGCACACTGGTATTCACTGGGGAGTTTAAATCTAGTTCCTCCCAACCAAGGTGTTTTAACTCGGATCCACCCAACCGAGGAGTTTACAGGTTCCTTCCAACCTACACGTTCACACCCGTGTTAGTGGCTCCCCTTGGAGACTTTGTTTAGGCCCGACAAACGTGCCAAGGAATGAAAAACGTCCCTGAATTTAGGCCCAACAAACGAGCTAAGGAGTGCCTAACAACCCCAAGTCTTTAGGCTGACAAACAGGCCAAGGAACAGCTAACGTCCCTAAACTTTAGGCCGACAAACAAGCCAAGGATCGGCAAACGATCCTAGTTCGAGTTTGTCAAACAAACTCTACACTTAACTCCCACAGGAAATTGAGTGGATGAACTCCTAACAAAGACAACCTTACTTGTCGGATTGAGCCCCTTTGTAGCGCCGCTTTGGGTTGCTTCTTCTTGCTCTCCCGTGCTTGAATCATCTCCCCTTGTGCTCCCCCGATCTTTGATTCCACTGCTTTGTCAAGGTTTCAGCTCCAAGATCAGCTACCTTGCATGTGTGCTCCATTGGAGATGCCCAAGCTGCTAGGGAATGGTGATCCTCTATAAATGGTAGGAAATTGATTTTCTAGAGGAATATACCTATTTAGACTCTTAGGTGGTGTTTAGATAACGGATTTAACTATAATCAAGGTGTCTAAAACCCTAGGAATCAAGAGGGAACTAGTCCATTCTTAATATGCTATAGAATGGCCTAAGCTTGTGATGAAAACACAAGGAGAATGACTTGCTATGGGTTGGGAATAGAGTCTCTAATGGTCTTTAGCCATGGTAGCTTCTATCTCCTCAAAATCCCCTCTCTTGGCCCTAAAAATGAATCCCCCACTTTTATAAAGTTTCTCCCAATGGTCAAATAACGGGTAGATTCGCGCAGGGTCGAGCTCCAGGTGGACACTAGGTCGAGCGCCTGGAATCCAGTCCAATTTATAAATTTTGTCACTGGACACATTTGGAGTTGGTCGAGCGCCCGGTCAAGTTATGGTCAGGCGCTCGATGGCCATTCTTGCACTGTCGGGTGCCCAGTGGTTTACTTGATCGGGCGTCCGGAATTCAGTCCAAAATTTGGTCTGTGCTGCTGGACATTTTTTACACTGGTCGGACGACCGGACAGGTTGTGGTCGGGCTCCCGATGACCATCTGGATACTTGGCCAACTCACTAGACGGATTCCACTAAGGTCGGGCGCCCGGTGGAAACTGGGTCGGGCGCCCGGCGAGGCATGATTTTCTGCTGTTTTGCAGTAGATCATGCAACCTCTTGGCCATTCTTTTGGTGATCTTTTGGGACATCTAAGGCCAATCTAAGATGACTAATGGTATGCATATTGGTCATGGTCATTTAGAGGTTTATGTTTTTGGGTAGGAACTAGGTTAAGGCTCACCAAGGCATCACTTTTACCTGTTTTTCTTTCTTGATGCAACTGGTCCGTCTTGAGTCTTCGATCTTCGTCTTCATTAATCTCAACTGACACTAGACTCACTGTCCTAAGTAATTGACAAACAAGGTGCACTAGTATGCCACAGAAAAGTGCACTAACAATCATAAGAGGAAGATGTTTTTGGGTGATTGTTGATGACCATGGCTGTTTCTTCCCTTGAACAAGGAGAATGGTGGCTTCCCTAATTAAGACCGTATGCATTGTAGGATGAAGAGTTATATGATGATTGATAGGTATATCCATACAAGTGATCATGCATTATCTTAACCAGTTGGCCACTATCCACCTATTCCTTTTATTGTTGCACACCTCCTACCATAACCGATGGAACACTCATGTTATTTTCAATTCAGTAATCACGTAATGTTTTCCCCGGTTAATCATTAATCGATTTTGCTTCGTTCCTGTACTCCCTCATTGTCTTACGCTGTGTCTCAACATGTGTATTGCTTTCATTAATGTAATCAAGCATCATCTTGGGGGGGGGGGGGGGGGGGGGGGGGGGGGGGGTAGTGGAGGTTCTTTGAATCTCAAAAAAACACTCATGCTTGAAGGGATCCCGATCACAATAAATTTAGGTCCCCCAATCCAACGTCTCATCCTCCAAAAGGTATGCATATGCACTACTCGTCCAATTAGCCATAATGAGATTTTAAGGAATTAAAACTACCCTCATCTAAAATAGAAATTAAAAGAAGGGAGATGGGGAGATGTAACCCAATGAGGGTGAGAACTATGTCAGCAACAATGTCCTACAAAAAAAAAAAAAAAAAAACAAAAAAAAGTTGTTAGTAATCTAGAAAAAAATCAGAAAACCTACTTCTAGAAAAATTGAAAATCCTACATAACTAAGACTGCTCTATAGCTACTAGAACAATTACAACCGTTTAATCTTTTTCTCCAGCAACAGCGCCAAAAACTTGTTTGCTTGCCTCAAGTGCAAGGCTGCAATGTAGTAATAATTCTCAATAAGACCGAGGTCGATCCACAGGGAAAGAGGTAAAAATTCCAACCACTTCTAATAACTTGAATCTAAGAAATTTTAGGAAAAACAGTTTTTAAGAACTAAACATAAACATGAAAAATATGAGAATTGAGAAGAACAAGAGCATCAAGGATCCACCTGTAGTAGTCCAATACTAATCCATTCATCCAAGCATAACACAATTAGAATAAAAGTCCTATCTCTCATCTAATTGGAGAATATAACATTCAAGCACAAACAGTCCCACTTAAATCTGAAAATTAGATTTCTAGTTCTAATAAAGCACATAGAACTCGACTTTGTAGCCTTCAAAGTAACAACCATGCTAAGAGACTATGGCATGCTCCAAGGTTACTACAATTCGAATTCAAACAAACCCATCATGGCAATCTCAGAGAATTGCAAGGAACTCAAGTCCGAAGTACACAAACTCTCATAATTCATCTAAAAATCCAAACTTTATTAAAACTAAAACTTCAAAATCCAAAGTTAAGAAAAAGATACTTACATAAACGAATTAAGTATTGAAACCAACTACAAATTTCACCTCTTAGCTTTAGCTAAAAGAAAACATAAATAAAACTGAAACTAGAACTAGAAGAAGAAGAACTCATTCTAGAAAGCTAGGAAGCCTCCTAGGTCTTGATTTCTTTGCTCCCCATGTTGCTAGATGTGTTAGGAAGATGCTGTAGGTGTCCTTTTATAGCTTTGAGGCGTCACTGCATGAGAAAAATCACAAAACCGCGTGTCCTTCACGCACTAGGAAACCAGATTTTCGAGTGCAAAAAATCAGTACTTGCTGACAATGCATGGCCGATTGGTCTGACCCACCTGGGCCTTGGTCCAGCGTGTTCTGGAGGTGGCTGCCATAATGGCTGACCGGTCGGACCACCTTGTGGGCTGGTCTTTCTTCTCTTTTCTTCTTTAATTTATTTCCACACTTCTTCCCTCCTTCTCTTCTCCTTGCTTCATTGGTCTTTAATGGTGTTCTAAAGAAGGTCTTTTAGCATCAAAATCACAAGGTCTCTCTCTCGTTCCTACATTCATAAAAAACATGTATTAGATGGATCTTTTAGACATAAAAACCATGCAATATATGTGATGAAAAGGGATTAGAATGTATATAATTGATGGCTCAACACATGTCTGATAATACTATGGTAATTTCACCATCCATTCCCATGTTTGGGATCAAATTCTTACTATGAGGAAACCATTGGATTAAGTAAAATCCCGTTTGGTGGACCATGGAATTGTAATCAATGGACCAAATTCACAATGAATGTCAATCACTTGTACGTGTATATAACCATAGTGTCATGTATAAAGGGCTTATATGGATGGACGACATGGATAAAACACATGCATTAATGTGAGGCCCACATGCATATGGGATTTTGAAATCCCACGGTAATCCCGCATGGGATCAAATGCATTTCCATCCCACCTAATCCCAAGCCTCCCATCCTCCCCCAAACATTATATGAAATTTGTACGGAACCAAATGCAATATCATCCCACCTAATCCCATCTAATATCATGAGCCAAACGCCCCTAACCTTTTAACAGATGACAAATAAAGAATTGCTGAGAAAGGAAATATAGCAGGTGTTCCCTTCAAACAATCAAATCTTAAATATTCTATTTGTAGGGAAGTAGACTGCGTTTGGCCTCACCCATCTATGCAAGGAACGAGCAGATCTACATGAGGGCCCACCATGATGTATTTGTTTATCTCTTGGATTATTTTAAGGTATGAGCCCATAAATGAGGTAGATCTTGTTGGGGTTAGGAGCCCTGCAGCGGAAGCAATCAAAGCAACAAGGAACAAATCACAATGACAATCACATACCAAGCAAATTGACAAACACAAGAGGCAATCCGAATTTAACGTGAAAAAACCCCTCACGGGTAAAAAACCACGGCACAAAGCGACACCAATCCACTATGAATCAGAAGTTACAAGAGATTATAGAAGAATTTTTTCCTCGGATCACAGCCCACAAGAGAAATCTCAAGCTAACAAAGCTAATTCTCACATGAGAATGATGAACCCAGCCATTTCCCTCATCCTAGAGAACTCTAAGCTTCCTCCTAGCTCTTTCTCTTGCCCTAGAACTCTCTCAATTCCTCTAGACACATTGGCCCTTTTGGCGGCAACCCTAATCCCGTATTACATCCCCTTAAATAGGAGAAAACTGATATTAAAAACTCCTTCCGCAAAACCGCGTAAGAAACCAACTCCAACAAGGAAACCTGTTGCCCGGTCGAGGGCCCCTACCGACTGGTCAACAATGCCCAGAGACGTCTAGAAAAGTCCAACGAACTTGCTGTCTTGTTCTCCAAAATTCCGATCAGTCGGTCGCCATCCACGATCGGTCAATGGCCTCCATTGCATAAATTTGAGTCGACTCTAACGGATCCAAGGCCCATAGCAAATAATGAGCTCGAGCGGCATTAAATGCTCAAAACATTAAATGCAAGAGTACTCTATGGTGTGGTCCACTTGAGTTAGGGCTCATACCTTAAAATGACCCGAGACAAGGGAAGGACGGCGTGCAATAAATCATGGTGGGCCCTCACACGGATCTACCCGTTCCTTCTTTGCCTGAGATCAGGCTAGATGCAATCCGCTTCCATTGGCATGCATCTTTGAGGAGATCTGGTTCACAGGTCACGGAGATGGGACACCGATTAGTTATTGAACCTGACAGTAGCCAGTCTCGCTACTGAAGTGACGTCACCATGCTCTTCAGGCCCCACCATTATGTATGTATTGTATCTACACCGTCCATCCATTTGAAGAGATCATTTTAGGGCATGATCCAAAGAATGAGGTGGATCCAAAGGTCAAGTGGACCCCACAATAGAAAACAATGTGGACTGTGACACCCACCATTGAAGCTTTCCTAGGGCCCACTATGATGTTTATTTGAGATATAACCTATTTATAAATTAAAATGGACATGGAATAAGGGAAAACACAAATCTATCGAAAACTTCTATGGCCCAAAGAAGTTTTTAATGGTAGGTATTCAATCCCCATTGTTTTCTGTTTTGGGATTCACTTGAGCTTTGGATCTGCCTCATTCTGTCTCATGGCCTAAAATGATCTATCCAAATGAATGGAGGGTGTGGATACAACACATATATCATGGTGGCCCACAGAAGGTGGTGACATTACTTCACTAGCGAGTCTTGCCACTGTCAACTTCAGTAGCTATTCCGCATCCACGTTAGGGCTCTCAATGGAATGGGTCAGATCCGAGATCCGATTCGCTCCGAATCTGTATAATGTGGATTTGGATCTTAAAATAGATCCGATTAGTTAAATGGACCGGATTTGGATCTTAAAATAAGTCCGATTACTTAAATGGACCGGATTTGGATTCATAGCAACATATCCAAGTTCGATTCGAATTCGATTAAGATCCAACTCATTGTCACCTTATCGTATATGTTATATTCATGCTGGTCATCTGTTTTACAGATTATTTTAGGCCATGTCTCAGACATGCCACTCTTAGGTCGACCATACCACAGTAAATAGTGAGATTTGCATCATTTTTCTACTAAATTATATATATATATATATATATATATATATATATATATATATATATATATATATATATATATATAGAGAGAGAGAGAGAGAGAGAGAGAGAGAGAGAGAGAGAGAGAGAGAGAGATTTGTAATGGGGTGAATTCAGACCTAGATCCGACCAATTTTAGATCGGAAATGGATCTAACAATTTATAAATGGATCGGATATGGACATCACCTTTTGGATCTGAGTTATATCCGAATCTGATCCGAATCCGTCTACATATGTATGGACTTGGAACCGGATCCAAGTGGATCCGATCCAGATCCGACCAATTGAGAGCCCTAGTCCACGGGATGCCCACTTTACCTACATTATCCACCTGACAAAGTGAGTAGCGAAATTCGCTGCTGCTGAAGTGACGTCTTCTGTACGTCCCACTATAACGTATATATGCTGTCTCCATACCATCCATCCATCCATTTGGAGAGATCATTTTAGATCATGAAGAAAAAAATGGGGCATATCCAAAGTTCAAGTGGGCCCACTACAGTAAACAGTAGGGATTGAATGCTTACCGTTAAAAACTTCGCGGGGCTACAGAAGTTTTCGATCAAGTTTATATTTGTTTTTTTCCTTTATCTATGTCTGTGTTAATTTAAGAAAAGGTTGGATCTCAAATAAACATAATGGTGGGCCCTAGGAAGGTTTCAATGGTGGCATCACCGTCTCCAAATTTTTTTTTCGTGTGGTGGGGTGCCCTTGAGATTTGGATCTATCTCATTCTTTGGATCATTCCCTAAAATGATGTCTCCAAATGGATGGACGGTGTGGATACAACACACGCATCACCTAAAATGATGTCTCCAAATGGATGGACAGTGTGGATACAACACACGAAGTTCACATAACTTGGTTACGTCACTTTAGTAGGGAAACTCGTTGGTGAACCCGTCAGTATGGAATCCGCGCCCCCAGCTCTCTGCCGTTCTTCCGGGCATTCACATTGTGCATGGACGCGGCTTAGTACTTAGGACCTAGCTATCAAGTGACGTCACCAAGTTCTGTGGCCCCACCATGATGTATCTGCTGTATCCACACCATTCATCCATTTGGAGATCATTTGAGGGCATGATTCAAAGAACGAGGGAGATCTAAAGCTAGAGTGGAGCTCACCACAGAGAACAATGGAGACAGTGACGCCTACCGTTGAAAACTTCCTAGGGCCCACCAACATTTTTTTGGGATCTAACTTGTTCACGAGGTAACAACGTAGGGAAAACACAAATATCAGCTTAGATTGAAAACTTTCACAGCCCCCAAAAAGTTTTAATGTTAGGCATTCAATCTTCATTGTTTTCTACGGTGGGGTCTGTTGTGGGTAGATAATTTATATGAACCGAGCTACGCACGAGACTCCGGATCAACATCGACCGAGGTCTCGATGGCGCAAATGAAATCTTCCTGGCAATCCCGTCCCAAGAGGTCAGTTCGGACTACGGTTGAGGTCGGTGCATTGGCAAAAGCTGACCTTATCCTTTCTCTTATATAAACAGAAAGCGGATGGCGCGGCCCTTAAGGATCGGAACGGCCCAGTCCCGAAATATCTGCCGAGATCTCCGACTTGATATCGACCACGATTCTAGCCTAGAATATCTCCTCCAACGCCTATAAAGGTAGAAGAGCGCCATGATTACAGGTAGACCGAATCTTTTGAGAAAAATAATCGATTACTCATGACAACCGACTGACTGACTTTGGCATCGGAGGACTAACGGCCGGAACCTGGCCACCTCTTAGCCTTTTGTGTTTCTTTACAGGGATCAAGGGCCCAAATCAAGGCCGACCTTTTTTATCGTACCGCAATTTCGATCGGTCCGTTGGTGTCCATATCTCATCTTCAGTTGTCACGAGGAATCGGCGACAATAGCTGGCGCCGTCTGTGGGAAACGACTGCTAAAGTTACACTCATCTAAAAACTCTTTCGTCAAGAAGAAGGAACCAATGGCTGGTGGGAAAGGCAATAGGAAAGGGAAGGCTCCCGCAAATGCCGAACCTTCCTATGAGCTACAATCTGAGAATGAAGTACCCCTCCAAGAGACTCTAGCCCTTCACCTTGGGAGTTCGTCCCGCCACTTCAATCTTCTAAGTGGACGACAGAGGTCCCGTAATCGCAGGGCCAGATTGTCCACATTAGAAGAACAAGTTGGAGGCGTTGCGGAACGTTTGGGAGGGGTGGATAGATAGTTCGGGCATGTGGACGAGAAACTAAATGAAATTATGGCCCTGCTAAACAATTTAGCTCGGCCTTCACCCGTACTCGAAGCCAACCCTGAACCTCAGCTACCTCAACAAAGCTCTCATCCACCACGTTCACTCTCCAATCGTCATCGACCCGATGAAGATGAGGTCGTGAGTCGAGCTTCGGGCTCGAGACTTCGACCAGCCACGTAGCTTCTCACGAACGACCTAAGACACAGAATAGAAGAAAGACGATCATCTCGGGCGAGTCAAGGACAAGATCGGGTAGATGATAATATCACCCCTCTTGAGGCCGAGCTGAAGGAGCTTCGGGAGAGAATCGGGGATATCCAGAGAGCACAGCGTGCCCGAGCACCGACTGCAGCTGACGTCCTCGTGGACTCGTCTGAATCCCCATTCACCGACGAAATTCGCAATGAACCTCTTCCGAAAGGCTTCAAAATCCTTAGCTCAAGCAATACTCCGGGATTGGAGATCCAGCCGAGCATCTCGAGAACTTCAAAGTCCGAATGGAACTCCATAGAGTCAATGGGCATATCATGTGTAAGGCCTTCCCATTATCTTTAACCAGTTCGGCATGGACTTGGTTCCGTAATTTAAAGCCGAGGTCTATCTCCTCATTTACCGAACTGAACAGGGCGTTCGCAACCCAATTCATCGGAAGTACCGATCCGAGGAAACATTCTACTCACATCGCTGCGGTCAAACAAAAAGATAACGAATCGCTGAAAGATTACCTCTCGCAATTCAACGCTGAGGCAGTTCAGTTAAAGAACCTATCTCAAGACGTATTGCTACATACGATGATAAGAGGGCTACGTGATGAAAAATTCCTCTAGTCGGTAGGGGAACAACCTCCTCAGTCCGTAGCTGAATTCCTCGATCGAGCCACCAAACATATTAATGCAGAGGAGCTGGTGAACGCCCAGGGATCGTCTCATAAGAGAAAAGACCGCAAAGAGAAAACCAGCACCAAAAGGCACCGTCCTAATCGCAGGTCGCCGAGCTCGAACGCTGCTTCACGTGGAACAAAAACTTCAGCCCCACGATTCGAAAAATACACCCCGCTCAAAACGACAGTTGAGCAGGTGTTCCTAGCCGAAAAAGACAAACAGATGTTCGGACGACCAGCAAAGATCAAAACCGACCCCGAACAAGGTCAAAATCCAAGTCCTGCCTGTACCATAAAGACTACAAGCATAACACAGCAGATTGTTTCGACTTGAAGCGACAGATAGAGACCCTCATCCAGCAGGGCTTCTTAAAAGAATATATTGCCTAGCGTCGTGAAGACCAAAGGGCCACGGATCTAGAAGATGGCAGAGAACCGGTCGACAACAATCCCATGGAAGAAATCCATGTGATCTTCGGTGGGCCCGCTACCGGTGATTCTGGCAACGTCCGCAAAGCCTACGTGCATCAAGTCCGGACATCCAAGCCGGGGCTGCAAGTGAATTTGACCAGCAGGCCCTCAAAAATTCCAAAGGTCGCCCCTCATGTGATATCCTTTTTCGAAGAAGATGCTGGAGGAATATTGCACCTGCATGACGATTCTCTCGTGGTGTCAATAGTGGTTGCTAATAAAAAGCTCCACAGAATGATGGTAGATACTGGGAGTTTGGCCGACATCATATATGCTTTGGCGTTCGACAAAATGAAAATTGATCGATCCAGGTTAAGGCCGGTCAGAACCGCTTTAACCGGATTCACAGGGGGATGGTATTATGCCTAAAGGGAAAAAACCCTACCAGTCACAGCGGGAGACGAGCCCAACCAGAAGATGACCATTGTCGATTTTCTCATCGTCAACACTCCATCAACATACAATGCGATCATCGGCCGACCTATTATCCAAGCTTTAAAAGCCTACGTTCCTATCTATCATTTAGCTATGAAGTTCGAAACCGACGACGGAATCGGCATGGTTAGAGGGGACCAGCAGGAAGTTCGTCGATGCTACGAACTGACCCTACACGGAAAGAGCAAAAATGTGGTCTCTACCGTCTCCCACACAACTCCGCTGAACCCTAGAGAAGAAACAAAGGAACGCGGATCACCAGCCGAGGAGTTAGTAGAGGTCCCTCTGTTGGACGACGATCCAAGCTTGAGTGTTAAGATCAGATCTCAACTAAGCAGCAACGTTCAGGCACGGCTGATGGCTTTTCTGAAAGAAAATGCAGATGCTTTCGCATGGTCTCATAAGAACATGCCCGGGATCAATCCTGAGGTGATGGTCCACCGGCTCAACGTTGATCCGACCTTCAAACCAATCCGCCAAAAACGGCGAACCTTCAACGCGGAGAGATACGCCGCAATCGAAGAGGAAGTCCAGAAATTACGTCAGGCGAGGTTTATCCAGGAAGTCCACTATCCTGATTGGCTCGCCAACGTTGTTTTGGTTAAAAAAGCCAACGGGAAATGGAGAGTCTGTGTCAACTACTCCAACCTCAACAAAGCCTGCACTAAGGATAGCTTTCCTCTGCCCAGGATAGATCAGCTCGTAGATGCGACGTCAGGTTACGAGTTCCTCAGTTTCATGGATGCGTACTCCAGGTACAATCAGATCCAGATGTACGCTCCTGACAGGTAAAAAATAGCGTTTGTTACCGATCGAGGCCTTTACTATTATAAGGTAATGCCTTTCAGACTTAAGAACGCGGGGTCGACGTACCAGCGTCTGGTCAACAAAATGTTCGCCGAACAGATTGGTAAAACCATGGAAGTTTACGTGGACGACATGCTCATTAAAAGTTTAAAGTCGGAAGACCACGTCGACGACCTCCGCACTATGATCGACATCTTGAAAAGATACGGAATGAAACTCGACCCCTACAAATGCGCCTTCGGGGTGAGTTCGGGGAAGTTCCTCAGCTTTATGGTAAATCAAAGAGGAATAGAAGCCAACCCGGAAAAGATTCAAGCACTGGTCGAGATGAGCTCACCAGCCACTATGAAGGAGGTACAATGCCTCACCGGGCGGGTCGCCGCGCTTAATAGGTTCGTTTCTAGAGCCACGGACCGATGCCTTCCATTTTTTAAGCAACTCTGTAAGTTCAACGAGATGACCTGGACACCAGAGTGCGAGCGGGCTTTCCAAGATCTCAAGGCATACCTCGGATCGCCTCCATTACTATCCAAGCCTGCACAAGGAGAAGAGCTACTATTGTACTTGGCCGTATCCCCGATAGCAGTAAGCTCAGCTTTAATTCGCGATGACCAAGGTACGTAGAGGCCGATATACTACGTCAGTAAAGCTCTCCTCGACGCGGAAGCCCTATATCCCAGCTTAGAGAAGTTAGCTCTAGCATTGATAACAACGGCAAGGAAACTCCGACCTTATTTCCAAGCGCATCCGATAGTAGTGCTAACGGACCAGCCACTGAGGCAAGTACTGCAGAAGCCAGAAACTTCAGGTCACCTCACTCGATGGGCCATCGAGCTCGGAGAATTTGACATACAGTATCGACCCCGTACTGCCATCAAGGGACAAGCTGTGGCCGATTTCATCGCCGAGTTTACCAAGCCTCCCATCCTCGAAACTGATTCTGCTCCTACAAGAAACAGTGCGGGAGCCATGCCGGAGGATGGTTCAACGACCCCTACATGGTTGTTACACGTCGACGGTTCATTGAACTCCTAAGGATGCTGGGCTGGAATAATTCTGACTTCTCCCGACGACATAAAAATCTAGTACGCTCTGAGGTTCGGCTTCAGAGCTTCTAACAACAAGGCCGAATATGAAGCCCTCCTTGTCGGGCTACAACTGGCTTCGGCGGTCGGGATCCGGAGTGTTAGAGTACATAGTGACTCGCAACTGGTGGTGGGTCAGGTGACAGCTGAATATCAAGCAAAGGGAAAGAAGATGTCCGCATATTTACTGAAATATCAAGAATTATTGGCTCGGTTTGATTATTGCAAGGTTGTTCAAGTACCGAGGACTCATAACACAAATGCAGACTGGCTCACCAAATTAGCATCAACAGGAGACGACGAGCTCGGGAGGTCGGTTCCCATTGAATTCCTCCCCTAAAGAAGTATCACCCACGAAGAAACCAAAGAAGTGTGTCCGGTCTCCGCCGAGCCCAATTGGATGGATCCGATTGTTCGTTTCTTACGAGATGGCGATCTGCCCGAAGAGAAAAACAAAGCACGAAAGATACGGTATAAAGCGGCTCGATATACGCTGATCAATAATATATTGTATAAAAAGGGCTTTTCATTACCCTGCCTCCGTTGCCTCGGATTGGACAAGGCCAACTATGTCCTGAGAGAAATTCACTCTAGCACATGCGGAAACCATTCTGGGAGCAGAGCACTGGCACAGAAAGCAATACGTCAGGGGTTGGCCGACCATTCAAAAAGATGCTCGAGAGATGGTCAAGAGGTGTGACAAATGTTAAAGGTTCGCACCAGTCACTCACCTACCGCCCGAGGAACTCACCCCTATGTCTGGACCATGGCTCTTCGCGCAATGGGGAGTCGATATCATCGGTCCTCTCCCAATTGGTAAGAGGCAGGTCAAGTATGCGATCATAGCTGTTGATTATTTTGCAAAGTGGGTCGAAGCAGAACCACTCGCGAAGATTACCGAAAAGAAGACAACAAACTTCATCTGAAAGTCAATTATATGCCGGTTCGGCATCCCAAGCACCATCGTCACTGATAATGGGCCTTAGTTTGACAATGCGAAGTTCCGGGAATTCTGTCAAAATTTAGTAGTAAAAAATGTGTATTCATCCCCCATTACCCCCAAGCCAACGGACAAGTCGAGGCAATCAACAAGATTATTAAGGGTCACCTGAAGACGAAGCTCGGCGAATATAAGGGAGCTTGGGCAGAGCAGCTCCCCGAAGTGTTATGGGCATACAGAACCATGGCTCGGTCAACGACGGGTGAAACCCCATTTTCTTTAACATTTGGAACTGAAGCCGTAGTTCCAGTTGAGATTGGGCTGCCAACCAACCGAACCGGTCGCTTTCAATCTGGTCAGAACGACAATGAACTCCGTACGAACCTTGACTTAATTGAGGAGGTCCGAGAAGCCTCCCAAATTCGAATTGTAGCCTACCAGCAACGCGTCGCTAAATTCTACAATTCGCGAGTCAGGGAAAGACGTTTCAGGATAGGTGACCTCGTCTTACGAAGGAACATGAAAGAGAAGAGGGATAAGATCGCAAGCGCACTCAATCCGAACTGGGATGGTCCGTATAAAATTGTAAGGTCGATTCGCATGGGGACTTACTGCCTTGAGGATATGCAAGGCCGAGCCCTACCTCACCCATGGAATGCGGAACATTTGAAAGTCTATTACCAATAAAAGCTAAGTGTTTGCTTTTGTCGAATCCTCTCTCAGAAGTTATATTCCCATTGAGGGAAATGATGTACCAGCAGAGGCTAATATCGCCCAAAGTTGAGTGCACGCTTAAGGTCGGTAACGATCAAAGCACATGAACTAGTCATTGCCTTCACCAACACTAACCTACACTACTTCGACACGATCTACCATGCTTGGCCACGAAGTAAGTAGAGCTAAGTAAATAGTGAAAGCGAGGTGAACAATGAAAGCAAACCAAAAGATAGAAGAATTACAAGTCAGATAGACATGAAAATATCAGGATATGATTTGATTACATGACCTCAGAAGGGTCAACATTACAACTAAGAGTGTGTGTTTAAAAGCCCCAACACATGGGCAAATAAAAACAAAACATGGCAAAAAAAAATTTTTATTACAAGGGCGGACTAGCGGCCGGCTTAGCTGCCGCCAAAGGATCGGCCTCTTCCGCCTCAGAGTCGAGGAAAGAGAGGTCTAGATCCGGATGACGGCTCTGGACTGTCATCCTCCACTTCTCATAACCGAAGTCGAACATCTCGTCGGCCTCGGCAACCTTGACTTCTAGGTCGGATCGGACCTTCGCCAGCTCCGCCTGCAGAGCCCCTTCAGCGACCTTCAGCTCTTTGATTCGAGCATTGAGCTTGGCCTCCGCCCTCTCTTTATTCTAAAGCTCAGCTAAAAGTAGGGCATTCTCACGTTCTCGAGCCTCCAGAGCCTTCGTCGCCTCCTCTCCGAACTTTAGAGCCTCATCCAAAGTTCGTTTCGTCGCTGCCAGGGTCCCCTCGAAGCCGGAGATCATCCCCTTATCTCGGGTCATCTCCTCCCGCAATGCCTGGCATCCGAAGGCAATCTGCAAAGTGTCCAACATAGGATCAGCGCACGAGAGAAATAAAAATAGCAAGCTAAAGGCTAGGGCGACAAGCATACCTTAGCTCCGAAGATCTCAAGAGTATTGAGCAAAGACAGACCTGGAACCTTCGTCATTGCATCCACCTCGGCTTCAGGAACAGCCTTATATGCCCATTTGCACAAGTTGTACAAATGAGGTAGCATCTCTGGGCCTCAGCGCAGCGTTGAAGAGGATTGAGCTGGAGCGACATGAGGCGTGCCCCTGGATGGACCGGTATTGGAAACAGCCACCAAGTCTATGACTTGGGTCGGCTGAGGCCTCCCGGAGGCAGCAGGGGCTGTAGCCTTAGCCGCAGGTGCCTCCGGTCTCACCTCGGGAGCTGGGTCCTAGGGGGCATCAGATGTCGGGGTAGTAGGGGGGCGGTCAGATGAACGCTTTGATACTGCCTTCTGTCTTTTCTTCTCCCTGATCTGCTCCTTCTCCTCAGCGATCAAAGCAGTGGACTTCCTTTTGGGGACTGGAGCAGACATGCCTGACAAACAAAGATACAAAGCGGCGTTGATGCACTACGGGTGTCATCATAAGATCAGCCTCAGATATACAAAGCAAAGAGTGGTTACCTTTGGGATTGATGCCCACGTCTGATAAAGCCTCGAAAGAGAGAAGAAGCTTCACACTGCAGAAACTGGGGTCTAGCTCTCATACAGTGGAAATGCGGCTCTCTTCTTCCAAGCTCAGGTTGGGAGGGTCTCCTCGAACTAAAAAGAAAAAAGAGGAGGTTAGATTGTTCCGAGTAGAAAGGTACTTAAAGAACATAAAATATCAACCGACCTGTAATGCCCCGAATTTTCGCAACCCGAGTTCTAGACTCGTGTACCAAAAACCCGGGCGTTAATCTATGAAGAAAACTCATAGGATATAATCAATAATTTATCTCATAGGACCATTGGTCCATCAAGTCCATCGGGAATCCCAACAACTCATCTCAATAGGACATTCAGCCCAACGAGTCCATATAAGAACATCATCAAAAATATTTCCATACTAGTCCAGCTAGGGGCATAATCAAGATCTCATCTCATTTAGCATTTAGTCCAACAATTCCATCTAAGGATACCATTAAGAATCTTTTCAATAAATCGCTTCCAAAGGCCACCAGTTTAAGGTCTCATCTAATATAGGTGATCCCAACCGTTCAAATTCACATTCCACTTTCATATTCCAAACATGAGGAATGAAAATGACAATTCCAAAATTTGTAAATAATTCACAGTTATAAAGAAATTCACGTATAGCAAGATTAAACATATGATTTATGGCAAAATTAAACAGCAGAGGTAATCATAAGACAGAATAAAATTTTCAGTCATATGTGAATAAAATTATTACTTAATTAACATGAAGGTGGAAAGCTCAAGGGGAGGAATCATCACCTTAAGAATCGAAGCATCATTCAATGTTGCTTGAAGCATGTACTCGCTCGCTAGAATTCGACCCTACCATGTTTTAGACCATTTATGCTGTTAGATCGTCATATCCATAATTTATACGGTTAAGATCAACCCCATGGTGGTGGCTCTAAATTCAAGTTTTAGGGTTCAAATGACATATTTAATGCTTTAGGAAGGTGGTGGATTCCATGGATGTGACCCCACATAGATTTTTAATTAAACAGACTTTACATGCACAAATGGTTTTGGGCTAAGTTTGGGTCCCATTTGTAATCACAATGGGCTATCTTCTGGAGAAATAAGATGACCACTTCACATACCAATGTATGGTCTTCAAAACTCATAAGACAGATCCCTTTGTTTGCGTGTGTACAATTTTTAACAAAGGCCCAAACATGGGTACTTGGAGTTGTGTAGAAATGGTAGTGCAGAAATGATTTTGGCCTAACTTTGGGCATGTCCCACCATCAAACAGGATCACCTTTTGGCGTGTTGTCAAGTCCCCCTGGTAGACCCATGCATGGTCTCTAAAACCCATAAGGTAGGGCCTGCTAGATATGTATAAATAGTTTTTGGTGCGGGGCCAAACATGAGTACTTGGAATTTCTGCACAGAAATTCCTGCACAGCTTTGCCGGACCCCATTTTTTAACTTAATTTCTGATCATGTGGGGTTCGCTTTGGCCCGAGTAAAATGTTATCGTTGTAGCCACACATATAGTATTCAAGGTCCAAATGGTGGTTTCTACATTGCTCTCACGTGGGACCCACCAAAGACAGCCAAACATGGCCCAAAACACTAAAATTCAATGGTCTGTATTGATTCTTCCGGCACGGCCTACTTGAGATCTGGATCTTCTTCATTTTTTGGCCCCTACCGTAGAATAAGTTGGAGGAACAGATGGACGGCGAGGATTAAACACATACATCAAGTTGGAACCCACAGGGTGGGCCACCCGCTGGGCTGCGTGGTACCCAGCTGGGTCTCAGGAAGTTTTGGAATCAAGCAGATATTTGTGTTTTCCCCTCCATCCATATCCATGTGATCTTATGAACAGGTTGGATGACAAATAAACATCACTGTAGGGCCTGGGAAGGTTTCAATGGTGGAAATCATTATTCCCACTGTTTCCCGCGGCATGGTCCACTTGACATTTGGATATGCTTAAATTTTGAGCTCAACCACTAAAATGAGCTGGAGAAACATATGGACGGAATAGATAAGGCACATACATTCTAGGTGGGTCCCACGAGTGGGCCACTTGCTGGGCAGCCTAACCAGCCCAGCCAGCGCCCCCTTCTGTTGGATGACAAATAAACATCACTATAGTGGGGCCCACAGAAGCTTTCAATCAAGCTGATATTTTGCTTTCCCTTCCTGTGCACACGTGTGAACTCATGAACAGGTTGGATCTCAAATAAACATCATGGTGGGCCGTACGAAGGTTTCAACGGTAGGGTCACTGTCCTCACTGTTTCCTCTCAAGTGGGGTCCACTGGAGATTTGGATCTGTCTCATTCTTGTATCATACCCTAAAATGATCTCCCCCAAATGGATGGACGGTGTGGATATAACACGTACAACACGGTGGGGGCCCATGGGAGTTGGTGACGTCACCTGCAGTAGCGAGATAGCTACTCACTTGTCAGTGCTCCCACCGTCAGAGACGCTGGGAGCCTTGCCCTCTTTTTCTTTTTTCTTTCTTTTCTTTTTTTTTTTTTTGTATTTCATTGGTTTTGATCGAGTGGGGCCCACATAAGGGTGATCCACTCCATTCATCAGGTTCCCCAACGCATGGGAAGCCCATAGAGTCCAATATTGGGTAGGTGAATTGGTCTACAAACATCAAAGTGGTCTGAGGAAGTTCTGACAGTAGACATCATTATTTCCACTGTTTTATGCTGTGCGGTCCACTTAAGATTTGGATCTGATTCATATTTGGGTCCTGGCCCTAAAACAAGCCGGGAAAACAGATGGACGATGTGGATCGATTATAAACATCAAGGTGGGTCCCACGAGTGGGGACCCCACTTACGTCGTTCGGGTCTTGACGCTGGACTGTTCCAGTGTCTCTGACGCTTTGAACGTCCAGCGTCTGGACGTTTTATCTTTTTATTTATTTATTTATTTATTTCTTCTTTTCTCTTATTTATCAAGTGGGGCCCACTTGGGGGCGATCCACGTCATGCATCAGGTTCCCCAGCTCATGAGGAACCCATAGAGTCCAATATTGGACAGGTGATTCAGCTTAGAAACATCAAGATGGGCCAAGGAAGTTCTCAATGGTGGACGATCATTCCCTCAGTAGGGTCCACCTAAAATTCAGATCAACTTCATCCTTGGGTCCCCAACCCAAAATGATATGGCCAAAGGGTTGGACGGCTTGGATGGCTATTAAACATTATGGTGGAGCCCATAATCAGTGGGCCCCACAGATAGTTTGGATCAAGCTGATTTTATATCATCCCTCCATCCAAAGGTGTAACCCTTTTGTAGGGTTAGAATTTCATGCATGTACAAAGGTGGGGCCCACATCAGGGTGGCCCACCTCATCGTCACCATCATTAACATAAAAAATACAAAATGTTGAGTGAAGAGGGTGTACTCACCTTGATCCGACGGTCTTGATCAATGGCTTAGATGGAAGATGGGCCACCCAATTACCTCCTACAAGCACCCTCTCATGGATGGGGTAGGCATAGATGGAGTAGAAGAATAGAGGAAGTGAAGGGGGAGAGAGGGTGGACGTTTCCCCCTCTCATACATCTCTCTTATAGATTTTTTTTTTCTTTTTATTAAATGAAGGAATGGATAGAGGACACGAGGGGCATGGGAGAGGAAGGAAGCGGATTGGCTGGTGCACCCTACACTAGCAAGGGTGCTGGTGTAGTGACGTCATCAAGTTCTGTGGGTCCCACCATGAGGTACTTGTTATATCCAAACCGTCCGTCCATGTTTTGGGATTATTTTAAGGCTTGACCCAAAAACGAAGACAAATCCAAGGATCCAGTGGACCACACTGCAGAAAGCAGTGGGAGATTGAACGTATACCATTGAAACCTTTTTGGAGGTCCCAGAAGTTTTTTATCAGTTTGATATTTATTTTTACCCTTCATCTAGGTCCGTGTGACCTTATGAACAGTTTGGATGACAAATAAACATCATGGTGGACCCTGGGTATGTTTTAACGGTGAGAATCATTGTCCCACTGTCTTTATTGGTGTGGTCCACTTGAGTTTTGGATATGACTCATTTTAGGTATCATGCACTAAAATGATCTCGCCAAATGGATGGACGGTTTGGATGTACTAAATACATCATTGTGGGGTCCACAGAACCTTAATCTTCTTTGAACCGTTCGTACAAACACGGTGCTCGAGGATTGTACACTCGCTCTGCGTCCGCCACGTCCCTACACCAGCAACGTAGCTGGTGTAGGCTGCACCAGCCAATCCGTTTCCGAAGAGGAATGGGGTGTCATCATGGCACCTCTCTCTTTTTTATTATTTATTTAATTTTTATTAATTTATTCATTTTTATTTATTTATTATTTTTTGTGTAATAATTACAAAGGAGGGAAAATGATTGCCTGGGAGACCGCATAGTGGGCCCCACATTGGGTGGCCCCACACGAGTGTGCACAACCACAGATTTTTTGAGTGTTTTGATTAAATGCCCATATCTTTGCGTTCGGGTATCAGATCGACACACTGTTTTCGTCATTGCGATCGCGAGGACGACGCGGTCAATATGACTGAGGTTTCGGGATTTCAAGACTTTGGTCATTTAGGTGCGAACTATGCATTGCCTATCCGAGGCATCAGGAGTCGCACACACATTGACGAAAGAGTCATGGAAGGGCATTACACATACACATATACTTTGGATTCTCATGGTAACACCCGAGTATATAAAAGTACGGGGTGTTACACGACTCGACCTGGAACCGAAAACCAGTTGCGCACACGAAAATCAGGAAATTTAACTTCGGGTCGGGAACCTTCCCAACCCTTTGAGACGAAGAACCACTCCTCATTCCACCCATGAACCGAGGAGGGCTGATCATCGATGAGGCGACGCCCTTTTCTTCCCCGAGGTGACAGATAAAACCATCCCCGTGAATCAGGATGGCTTTTTAGCTGGTATAAGTTCATCAGCTCGGCCACGGTGGGATCTAATCCGTGGAACTGGCGCCATAAGGCGACGCAACCTATTAGCTTCCTCCAGGAGTTCGGAGCCAATTTTCCTGGGGCTAAGTTGACCCTGGAGAGATACTCCCTCACAATAGGGAGCAAAGGGAGACGAAAATCGGCCTCAAAGAACTGGGTGTACACAGTTATTTGGTCACCGGGAGGACGGGTTGGGAAATCATCTAGGCCGGGCAACCGGAGATCAATAGCCCCCGGAATACAGTATTCCGACTTAAGCTTAATTAGGTCAAACTGGGTAAGTTTGGTCCAAATCAGGTGAGCCGGGTAATTTGAAACCCTATCAGCTACTTGTCCCGAAGTGTTGACAACAGGAACCTCATCCGAGGCAAAAGAAGAGGGAGTCTCTGCCAGTAGAGTTCTCCCTGGGGACTCAGCGGAAATGGGTTGGATTTCCCCCAATCAGGATTCTCCAACAGGAAGGGAGATAGGGTTCATGAGAAACTTTCCTCCGAACCAGACATTTCTACTCAAAAATAAAATGGAAGGGAAATCGGGAAAAAGAATGGCCAGAGATCGAATGTACCGGATCACGCTCCGGAACAGGATCAACCAAGGGGAACTGGATTTAAAGGAAAGATTTGAACAGTTAAGGTGGTCTGTGGATGAAGAGGAAGGAGGACGTAGTAGCAAGGGAAGTGTCAGGAAGAAAGGAAAGTTCTTGAAAATTTTCTGAGTCCGGCATTTATACTCCTCCAGATGACAGCACCTGTACCCTGCTCCTGCCACGCGTCAGGAATCCATGGCCTCAAAGAACGAACTGACGCGACCCTTGACATGGCCCGCCACGCGTCCGCTAATCTATTGGACAGCAGGATTCCGGCCGTCCGTTCGGGGATACGAAGTCCACGTGTCTCCATTCCATTCGTACGTTAGAACAAAAGCCTGCCGCGTCGTATGACCATCATTACATCTTTTCGAAATTCAAAACAGCGCATTTAATACAACTTTGCCGCCAAATTGAGGTCGGCTGTACCCACTCAAAAATGCTCCCGAGCTAGTAGGATCTTCCTCGGGAGCAGGGAGCAACTGTTGTGGGTAGATAATTTATATGAACCGAGCTACGCACGAGACTCCGGATCAACATCGACCGAGGTCTCGATGGCGCAAATGAAATCTTCCCGGCAATCCTGTCCCAAGAGGTTAGTTCGGACTACGGTTGAGGTCGGTGCATTGGCAAAAGCCGACCTTATCCTTTCTCTTATATAAACAGAAAGCAGATGGTGCGACCCTTAAGGATCGGAACGGCCCAGTCCCAAGATATCCGCCAAGATCTCCGACTTGATATCGACCACGATTCTAGCCTAGAATATTTCCTCCAATGCTAATAAAGGTAGAAGAGCGCCATGATTATAGGTAGATCGAATCTTTTGAGAAAAATAATCGATTACTCACGACAATCGACTGACTGACTTTGGCATCGGAGGACTAACGGCCGGAACCCGGCCACCTCTTAGCCTTTTGTGTTTCTTTACAGGGATCAAGGGCCCAAATCAAGGCTGACCTTTTTTATCGTACCACAATTCCGATCAGTCCATTGGTGTCCATATCTCATCTTCAGTTGTCATGAGGAATCGGTGACAACAGGGTCCACTTGAGCTTTGGATATGCCTCCTTCTTTGGCTTCTGTCCTAAAATGATCTCTCCCAAAGGATGGGCGGTATAGATATAACACAAATACATCATGGTGGGTTCCACAAAACTTAGTGATGTCACTTCAGTAGTGAATCCCGGTCAGTAGCTAATCTTGCACAAGGACGCGGATTGGGTACTCCCTCCACCAAGACTTAGTTAGAGATGGTCAAATCAGGTGCTATGTGTGACCCACCGTGATTTATGTATTTTATGCATGTAATACCCCGAAAATTTGGGCGCACGAGTAAGTACACGAGTGCAGTTTCACACGTGGAAAATTTAAATTATGGGCTGTGTTGTTCACACGCACACACGCACGTATATACTTTTATACGCATTCTAACACTTTGTAAGGCCTTTGAAAACTCAGTATATTTAGCTAAATCAATAAACTGACCATTAGAAGGATCTATCATTGCTAGACCAGAGGATCTAACCGTCCACTCCGATTTCGGAGTACGCGATCGATGTAAACCGCCGTGCATCGCCCTGTACACATGTCTGTCCATAAAATTGACCTATACATCGTGTCCGTCACAAGGCAGGTGCTTAGACCAGTGATTTCTTGGCCCTATGAACCTGCTCGGGTGTCTTTGTAACACCCTAAGATTTTAGAATAATTTAAATTATAATGTAGTTAATCATTTAACAAATTAAATAACTAAAAATATTGATAAATTAATAATAAATCATTCGTAGGGAATTACTATATGATCTCTTTATTAAAGTTGCTTAGAATAAATCCTAGAACAGCATAGAAGTAATAGATTTCACAAAAATCATAAATTTATGATAATTACGAAAATGCCATTAGTTAAACTTAAGTTACACCATCATTTTTAAGTTTTATAATTTCTGGTAATCACTTTCATACGAAACTTCATACACCAGTTCTAGGACATAATCTAACCATACATGTCAAATTTCAACCGTCTGATCATCCCACAAATACCCTAATCAGAAATCGGGCCATAAGTGGCCCACCTCAACTCGGATCTGCCTCATTCTTCTTGTCAGCGATTTATTTTGCATTGTCCACATATTAGACGGAACAAACGGTCTAGATCAACCTCAATTAGACCCCATGTGAAAAGAAGAGCGTAAGAACTATATTACGTGCGTCGCACGTTAAAAAAAAAAAAAAACAAAAAGGAAAGGAAACTCATTACCTTCTTCTCCCTGGACGTTGAAGCAGCAGCAGCAGCAGCGTTACCGCTGCCACCATTCACGGTCCACACATCCATCAGATTGGGCCCCATATTCACCATCCAAGCCGCTCATTCTTCAGGGACCTCCCCGTAATCCAGTCCGTTCAAATATTTTGACCTAACTTCGACCGTGTGGCCCGCCTCAAACCACCGTTCAAAATCAAGAAGCCCAAGATCCTTCGATACGCTTCGCATGGCCTATCCAAAATTTACCTAGATATTCTTGTGGACCCCACCTAGATTTTTAACGGCTCAAATGCGTAAGAACTTTCCAAAATAAACGTTTCCTTCTCCAACTTGGATTCAATCAAAGATTCCTTCCGTACTGTGCAACCGACTTCCAGCCGGTTATAAACCCACCATAGGCTTCTCTTCTCTCTCCAGAAAAACGTAGAGATAGAGAGAGAAAGAGAGGGATCGGGTAGAGAGAGAGAGAGAGAGAGAGCTAGTTTTGAGAGAGAGCTAGTTTTGAGAGAGCCGTTAGAGAGAGCAGTTAGAGAGAGATAGAGAGATTGTGTTGCTGCTGGTGATGCTGGGGCAACGTCCCAGACCAAGAGAAAGAAGGAAGAAGAAAGAAGAAAGAAGAAGAAGAAAGAGAAGAAAGAAGGAAGAAGAAGAAAAGAAGAAAGAGAGAGAAAGAAAAAAGACCGAGTCGACTCGCTGAGTCAATTCAGATTCAAGTTAGGTCCTATTTGAAGCCTAGAGATTAGCAAATCTGTGAGTGATTCTTCATATGAAATTTCCTGTTAATTTTTCCAAATTATTCCTTCTAGTTGTTCTTCGATTTAGAGTTTAAGTTTTTCTATTTTAATTTACTTTCAAATCCTTGTCCTAAGTAAAGGATTCACCATTGGTTTGTATTCTCAAGTCCCACGTTCAGATCCATTACCCTTATAGTATATTTTCTCTACTTCTTCACATAACTCTATGTAGAGGTTTTACATAAGTTAAATGCTTTTCTCTAGAAATTGTCTTCCCAAATTGCCAAGGTAAAGGCCTAGATAAACATAACTTAGGTGTTGATACAAACCTTAAACAATGTACATCTTTCTCAACTTTGTTAATTTATGACAAATATTTAGATAATGAATTATTTGAACGAAGATAACATACATGGCGTGATTGGACTTGAATTTTGATATGCATTGTATGCTTGATGAATGCTTCCATAAACACATACATGTGCATACATTTATACACCGCGACAGAACAGGAGCATGGTTGATTTGACTCCTGGCGTGCATGGTTGATTTGCCGCCTCGCTGTACCGGTTAGGTGAGCATGGTTGATTTGCGACAGGTTCCTAATGTTCAGTGGCAGCGAGTTC
Source organism: Liriodendron chinense (assembly GCA_003013855.2). Taxonomy (NCBI): domain Eukaryota; kingdom Viridiplantae; phylum Streptophyta; class Magnoliopsida; order Magnoliales; family Magnoliaceae; genus Liriodendron; species Liriodendron chinense. The sequence continues at coordinate 1,258,890 of PVNU02003801.1, read as the reverse complement.
TGGTCGTTTCACTTGTTGAGCATGGTTGATTTGCTCGGTTGGATCAGTGGTGCATGGTTGATTTGCCCACTGGCGTGCATGGTTGATTTGCCGCCTCGTTGTACCGGTTAGGTGAGCATGGTTGATTTGCGACAGGTTCCTAATGTTCAGTGGCAACGAGTTCCTAGACGTTTATTGCTCTCGCACCTATCATAACATACATGACATCATGATCATTATATGGCATTTATAATAAATCATAAAGTATATCAATCATAACCTTATCCTTGTATATTTCATACGATTCTATCCGTTGATGATTCATCTCCTATCTCTTATTAACTGGAATATTACCTGTGATGGAAATGACCTCACTGGGCTTTTAGCTCACCAAAATCACCACAGTTCTTGCAGGTTCACAGGAAGAAAAGGACGTAGACAGAGCAGAGTATTCAGATGGTCACGTGTTACTCAAACGCCAACTGTAGTTAATCTATTTTGTCTTGTAAAATTCAATGTAAAAGATATTAGTGAAAAGAAACTTTATATTTGGGATTTATTTTAGTTATGCGATGTGTGGAATGGAATCTCATGAAATCTATGCTCAAATTTTCAATTCACACCTCGGAACTCGGGCTTTGGGTTGTGGTACTCGAGTCTCGAATTTCGGGGCGTGACAGTTTGGTATCAGAGAGAGATTTTGAGAATTCCAAAGTGCCTAGGGTTAGGGCTAGCACCTAATGAACTTAGAGTTAGGGTTGTGATCGCTAGTAAAGCCTCAACTATGACCCTTTTATAAGTTAAGATGGTTATTTAATTAACGCAGGTTACATTTAAGTTAGACATGAAAGATCACCTAAGATGTCGGAACCTAGGTTTTAGACTCCATATAGATCTTAGTTATAGTTACACTAGAGCTTAGGTACGAAACCTAGAGAACTGAAATTTCGTTCTGTACTGTGTAAGCTAATGAAATTCGAGTAGGTTCCATAGTTGGACATAGGAAATAGTCGTAGAGAACCTGAAAATAGGACAACTTGTAAACACACAGGAATGGGTGCGCTATGTATGATTTCTGTTGCAATTGTACTTGATGTTTGTTTTTATTTTTATTGGTGTTTGTTTTGGTTGCAAGGTTGTCAAATTGCTTGCTTCTACTTAGGGGTGTTGTGTGCTATGATCTTTGTTTTGCTAGAGACGTTGCTTGTAGGATAAAATCTATAATGTTGAGGTTAGTATGTTTGTGGGTTTTGTTTGTGATGTTTCTTTTGATTGGACTGTTTGTTTTGCTTGTTTCATTGTTGGCGCTATGATTGATTGCCTAGCTTATGATGTTTCGTGCTTGAATGTTTTGTTGACTTCTTGCCTTTCATTGGTAGCATATGGTTAGGCACATTAGAGTGTAAAATAGAAATTAGGTCGCGGGAGTATTTCGAATCTCGAGGACGAGATTCCTATAAGGGGGGTAGGTTGTAAGAACCCACATTCTGGTTAGCAAACATACACACTTTTACGCCCTCAGACCTTAGATTCATGAAACATGTAAGTCCCTTCAGGAAAAGATCTTCAATTGTTAGCTTGGTAGGTGGATCGAATTTCGAGGACGAAATTCTGTGTAAGGATGGTAGAATGTAATACCCCGAAAATTTGGGCGCACGAGTAAGTACACGAGTGCAGTTTCACACGTGGAAAATTTAAATTATGGGCTGTGTTGTTCACACGCACACACGCACGTATATACTTTTATACGCATTCTAACACTTTGTAAGGCCTTTGAAAACTCAGTATATTTAGCTAAATCAATAAACTGACCATTAGAAGGATCTATCATTGCCAGACCAGAGGATCTAACCGTCCACTCCGATTTCGGAGTACGCGATCGATGTAAACCGCCGTGCATCGCCCTGTACACATGTCTGTCCATAAAATTGACCTATACATCGTGTCCGTCACAAGGCAGGTGCTTAGACCAGTGATTTCTTGGCCCTATGAACCTGCTCGGGTGTCTTTGTAACACCCTAAGATTTTAGAATAATTTAAATTATAATGTAGTTAATCATTTAACAAATTAAATAACTAAAAATATTGATAAATTAATAATAAATCATTCGTAGGGAATTACTATATGATCTCTTTATTAAAGTTGCTTAGAATAAATCCTAGAACAGCATAGAAGTAATAGATTTCACAAAAATCATAAATTTATGATAATTACGAAAATGCCATTAGTTAAACTTAAGTTACACCATCATTTTTAAGTTTTATAATTTCTGGTAATCACTTTCATACGAAACTTCATACACCAGTTCTAGGACATAATCTAACCATACATGTCAAATTTCAACCGTCTGATCATCCCACAAATACCCTAATCAGAAATCGGGCCATAAGTGGCCCACCTCAACTCGGATCTGCCTCATTCTTCTTGTCAGCGATTTATTTTGCATTGTCCACATATTAGACGGAACAAACGGTCTAGATCAACCTCAATTAGACCCCATGTGAAAAGAAGAGCGTAAGAACTATATTACGTGCGTCGCACGTTAAAAAAAAAAAAAAACAAAAAGGAAAGGAAACTCATTACCTTCTTCTCCCTGGACGTTGAAGCAGCAGCAGCAGCAGCGTTACCGCTGCCACCATTCACGGTCCACACATCCATCAGATTGGGCCCCATATTCACCATCCAAGCCGCTCATTCTTCAGGGACCTCCCCGTAATCCAGTCCGTTCAAATATTTTGACCTAACTTCGACCGTGTGGCCCGCCTCAAACCACCGTTCAAAATCAAGAAGCCCAAGATCCTTCGATACGCTTCGCATGGCCTATCCAAAATTTACCTAGATATTCTTGTGGACCCCACCTAGATTTTTAACGGCTCAAATGCGTAAGAACTTTCCAAAATAAACGTTTCCTTCTCCAACTTGGATTCAATCAAAGATTCCTTCCGTACTGTGCAACCGACTTCCAGCCGGTTATAAACCCACCATAGGCTTCTCTTCTCTCTCCAGAAAAACGTAGAGATAGAGAGAGAAAGAGAGGGATCGGGTAGAGAGAGAGAGAGAGAGAGAGAGAGCTAGTTTTGAGAGAGAGCTAGTTTTGAGAGAGCCGTTAGAGAGAGCAGTTAGAGAGAGATAGAGAGATTGTGTTGCTGCTGGTGATGCTGGGGCAACGTCCCAGACCAAGAGAAAGAAGGAAGAAGAAAGAAGAAAGAAGAAGAAGAAAGAGAAGAAAGAAGGAAGAAGAAGAAAAGAAGAAAGAGAGAGAAAGAAAAAAGACCGAGTCGACTCGCTGAGTCAATTCAGATTCAAGTTAGGTCCTATTTGAAGCCTAGAGATTAGCAAATCTGTGAGTGATTCTTCATATGAAATTTCCTGTTAATTTTTCCAAATTATTCCTTCTAGTTGTTCTTCGATTTAGAGTTTAAGTTTTTCTATTTTAATTTACTTTCAAATCCTTGTCCTAAGTAAAGGATTCACCATTGGTTTGTATTCTCAAGTCCCACGTTCAGATCCATTACCCTTATAGTATATTTTCTCTACTTCTTCACATAACTCTATGTAGAGGTTTTACATAAGTTAAATGCTTTTCTCTAGAAATTGTCTTCCCAAATTGCCAAGGTAAAGGCCTAGATAAACATAACTTAGGTGTTGATACAAACCTTAAACAATGTACATCTTTCTCAACTTTGTTAATTTATGACAAATATTTAGATAATGAATTATTTGAACGAAGATAACATACATGGCGTGATTGGACTTGAATTTTGATATGCATTGTATGCTTGATGAATGCTTCCATAAACACATACATGTGCATACATTTATACACCGCGACAGAACAGGAGCATGGTTGATTTGACTCCTGGCGTGCATGGTTGATTTGCCGCCTCGCTGTACCGGTTAGGTGAGCATGGTTGATTTGCGACAGGTTCCTAATGTTCAGTGGCAGCGAGTTCTGGTCGTTTCACTTGTTGAGCATGGTTGATTTGCTCGGTTGGATCAGTGGTGCATGGTTGATTTGCCCACTGGCGTGCATGGTTGATTTGCCGCCTCGTTGTACCGGTTAGGTGAGCATGGTTGATTTGCGACAGGTTCCTAATGTTCAGTGGCAACGAGTTCCTAGACGTTTATTGCTCTCGCACCTATCATAACATACATGACATCATGATCATTATATGGCATTTATAATAAATCATAAAGTATATCAATCATAACCTTATCCTTGTATATTTCATACGATTCTATCCGTTGATGATTCATCTCCTATCTCTTATTAACTGGAATATTACCTGTGATGGAAATGACCTCACTGGGCTTTTAGCTCACCAAAATCACCACAGTTCTTGCAGGTTCACAGGAAGAAAAGGACGTAGACAGAGCAGAGTATTCAGATGGTCACGTGTTACTCAAACGCCAACTGTAGTTAATCTATTTTGTCTTGTAAAATTCAATGTAAAAGATATTAGTGAAAAGAAACTTTATATTTGGGATTTATTTTAGTTATGCGATGTGTGGAATGGAATCTCATGAAATCTATGCTCAAATTTTCAATTCACACCTCGGAACTCGGGCTTTGGGTTGTGGTACTCGAGTCTCGAATTTCGGGGCGTGACAATGCATGCAGGCCATCCATTTTAAAAGATTATTTTAATTAATAGACCACACTACAGGGAACCGTGGGGATTGAATGCTTGCCTTCTTTTTTTTTTTTAATTTTTATGAAGCTGATATTTTTGTTTCTCCTTCATCCATGTTGATGTGGTGGCAAATAAACATCGTGGTCGGCCTTAAGAAGGTTAAGACGGTGGGCGCCATTTTTGCCAATCCTTCCTGTGGTGTGGTCAATTCGAGCCTTCCATGTGCCTCCTTTCTGATACCATGGACTAAAGTAATCTTTAAAAATGGATGAAAGGAGTGGATAAAACACATACACCATATGGACCAACAGCCATGAGAAGACCATCCCTCTCTGGGCAACAGCTTAGTGGGTGTTACCCTGTTGGCTCCAAGCAGGAGTACCAGCTTGGAGCTTTTTCATTGGTCCACATCATCACATAGGATCTGCAACCATGTCACACTGAGTCATGCAATGTGACATGGTCCATTGAAAAGGCTCCCTGTGAAGATCTCCTGCAAAAGCCTTGCATAGGGATTTCTTGCGCTGGGAACTAAGGTGGGGCCCAAAGGTGCTCATCCATCCGTTTTAGGAACTCATTTTAAGACATGAGAATGAAAATGAGCTGATCCAAAACTCAAGTAGGCCTCACTGAAGGAAAAGGTGGGTAGGCAAATTATTATTGTTGAAACCTCCTTAGGGTCTATAGTGATGTTTATATGGTATCTATACCGTTCATAACGTCACTGCTACAGGAATGAACAGGAAACACAAATATTATCTTGATTCGAAACTCCTGTGGCTCCACATATATTTCAACCGTGGATGTTCAATCCTCACATTTTCGACCCACTTGAGTCTTGGATCCATAGGGCTGCACATCTGCCCCGTTAACCCGCCCGACCCGCCCGACCCTATCCGGGAGAAACCCGATCCGTCCCGACCCGGCTAACAAAATGATCCGGTCCCGAGTAGATGCGGCTGGACCGTTTTTAATTTAGGTATGGTTTAAGGTACATGCCAAACCCGCCCGACCCGACCCATACCCCGACCCGTATATCCCGACCCGTTCCACCCGACCCGAACCGCCCCGTTTATACTAGTTTATTGCTTTTAGAAATATCTATATAGCATTATTAATAGGTTGAATGGTCAATAAACATTGGGTGGTCTCTAGAATCTCTTAATGGTGGGAGTTCAATGACCACTGATTTTTGCGGTGTGGTCCACCTAAAGCTTTTATCTGCTTCCTTTTTGGGACTATGTCCTATAATAATCTGGACATGAAGATGGACGACATGGATGTACAATATATACATCGAGGTGAGCCTCATAGTTAGGGTCTCACTCACATGGCTGGTTCCGAGTCTCACTGACTCTCACCCAAGCTGCACTCATCTCACACACACAGGAAGTGGATTAGGTGACATCCGGGATCCACCAAGGTGGGTGGCCCCCTGACTATGTGTTTTAAATCTATACCGTCTAACTATTTTGAAAGATCATTTTAGGATATGATACCAAAAATGAAGCTGACTCAAATCTTAAGTGGACCACACCATAGAAACATAGTCCTAACCCAATCCGACCCGACCCGGTTTAACATATAGGGTAGGGTAGGGTTAGGGTTAACCCTTTTACAAGTAGGGTAGGGTTAGGGTTAGGTCAACCCAACCCGGTCATGACCTGGACCGAAACCCAAACCTTTAAATATATTTAGGTTCAGTCCAGGGTTGGGCCCAACCCGACCCTAACCCGACCCGTGTGCAGGCCTATGGATCCAGTTCATTTTTGTTCTCATGTCCTAAAATGAGCTCCCAAAATGGATGGACAACGGGGTGGATTTACCAAAAAAACATCACTTTGGGCCCCACCTTGATTCCCAGCACAGGAACTCCCTGCTAAGGCTCTTCGCAGGAAATCCGCGCCAGGATCCATACTCTTCATTGTATGTACATTCTGTCCATCCGTTTCTACGTATCATTTTAGATCATAGTCTCAGCAGTTCCAAATCTCAGGTTAAAAATTCTAAAGAGTGGTGATTGAGTACCTCACGGTTAAAAATTCTAAAGTGCCTGTAGTAAGGGTTCCGTAATGTTTATTTACCATCCAACCTGTTGATTGTGTAAAAAAGATACGGATGAAGGTTAAATATAAATATCAGCATGATTCAAAAACTTTTGTGGCCCATAAAAAGTTTTAAATGGTTATTCATCACTATTTTTAGTGGTATGTTTCACCTGATTATTATAGCTTCTTAAGCTTTTGGATCTTGTCCTTAAATGATATAAGAAAACAGATGGACGGAATGGATATACAAAAAAATACATCAAGGTAGGCCCCACACGGTTCTGGTAACACCCACTAAGCTGTAAGCCGGGTAACAGCTAATTCGCCAACCCGCGCCCATTGCATAATACCTTATGCCTCTTTGCGCCCTGCCTGGCCTGCTTCCATTGCAAGAGCTTAAAAAAGAGAGGAAGGTACGACTTTCTTCTCGGATTCATTGCCACTTTTCGATTCAGCTATTTCTTCTTCTTCAATCATTTATAGCGTTGTTGCAGTTCTTGATCTATTTTTGTTTCAAAAAAAGAAAAGAAAAAGATCAATATATGATTCTTATGGGCTGGACTTATTATCAAGGTTACTGATAATTTTAAGGGGTTGTTTGGGTGAGGGATTTGGAGCAGGTATTTTTGAAATTCATGGATTTCAAATCTCCCCTGTTTGTTTTTAATTGGAGATTTGCCCAATCCATGGACTTCCCAAATCCAGATCTCCAAAATCCATGGAGTTGGGGGCATATCGAAATCCCCACAAAAGCTAAATATTTACAAATGCTCAAAATGAGAAGCTCTTTTCGATCAACCATTTGATAGATTGTTCAGTGTTTTTTTTTTTTTTTTGGTTATGTCCATTCTAAAGTGGGGCCCATCGTTTTTTCAATTTAATTTGAGACATATGTATGTCAGATTGGTAGTTGGTCTGCAGTTTGTTTGATCATCACAGTCAAACAGTCGATTGTGTTTTTCTCCCGAGAGGATTTATGAAGTTTGGTGCATAAGTAAATGAAGCACACCATAGTACACTTGTCTATGTTAGAGGTCATTTGGATGTCTGTAAATGATTTTAATGGTAGATGATTTACAGGTGTAAATCATTTACAGACCGTCCTGTTTGGCTGTAAGCTGTAAATGATTTACAGGTAAATGATTGCCTATGTTTGCATAGCCTGTAAATTGCTTAAGTCCTGTATTCCATTTATAGCTGTTAGGCTGAAATCCCATCTTCTTGCCTGCAAATCAAATGGGGTTGAAAGCTGTAAATGATTTGCAGCCTGTATATCATTTACAGGCATTTTTCAGCATCCAAACACAGACTGTAAACCATTTACCTGTAAATCATTTACAGTTAGCCCCAATTTTATTTTATTTTTTTGAGAGGTAATTCTTTATTGCGTTAGTCATGCAACTCACACACCCTGTTAGTACCGCAAAACACCCACCCTGTTAATCACACAAAGCGCCCACTGACGCTGTTAGCGTGTCTCGAACCTGAGACCTGGCTGGAGAGGCCGTGGCATGTCAACCAGCCTGGATAACAGGCAGGAGACAAACAACCAGCCCCATTTACAGGCATCCAAACAACCCCTTAATGCTTCCATGCTTCGATGATCTAAATTAGCTCATCTGTGGGAAGCACATGCAACAGAATGCTCTGCGGGGTCACGATGATGTCTGTGTGACATCCCTGTCCATCAGTTTTGCTGGCTCATGGTAGGATGTGATCCCAAAAATGAGGCAGACCATCAATGGAATGATACAAAAGAATCGTGAGTCCTACATGCAGCCCATGTTCCAGTGATCCGCACTACTGATCTGATGGAACCCCGGATGGATGTCACTGGCCTTGTCACTTTGAATGTTTTGACTCATACTATTTTCTTTTTATTAAACTTGTATTTTGAGGCTTCCAATGGAAGGGTTAGGATTATTCAATTGATGTGAATTTTGGGGCATGGCCCATACACACTTGGGCCAATCAGGTGCCTGAATCACCCAACCATTGACGCAACCAATACACACTCAGGCCCTGAGTTGACATTCGCTGTGGGGTTACAAAGGTTTTAAATTTGGAACTATATTGCTATAGTAGTTGTAATCACGCTCGTTCGTAGAGGCCATTAAGTACCCACAACCTTCTTATCTTCACATGCATACAACTTTTTTTTTTTTTTTTTTTTAAAACTTATTTCAGTTTTTTTTTTTTTTTTTTTTGGTGTTGATGTAATTGTTGTTGATCCACAGGTAATCACTTCCGTTTGGTGAAATACAATGGCAGAAGTCTTGGCAATCATGGGGCTGGTGGTTACACCAGTTACAGATGCTGGAAAAGCTTTACTGATTGCACTATCGCGTCAGGCTAGCTATCTCCTTTGCTACAGAAGGAATGTCAACAATCTTAACAAGGAAGTTCGAAAGTTGGGAAGGGCAAGAAATGATGTACAAGGAATTGTTGATGCAGCTCGAAGGAATGGACAAATGGTCACTGAGGTTGTTCAAACATGGTTGAAAAATGTAGAAGATGTTGAAGCAGATGCGAAGAGATTGGATGGTCAAGCTCAAGGGAGCAACAGATGTTTTGGTTTGCGCTTGTGTTACCGCCTGGGTAAAGAATCGAAAAAGAAGATGGAGGATGTTAATAACCTTCAAGCAGAGGGGAATTTCAGTAATGTATCATATCCCCCACCTCCTCCAAGCATCGAATCCTTGCCTGTTGGAGATTTTATGCCTCTTGAATCCACAAAATCTACAATGAAGAAGGTCATGGATGCATTAGAGAGTGAGAATATCAACATGATCGGGGTATACGGCATGGGGGGCGTTGGCAAGACGACCTTGATGGAACAAGTATCCAAAAAAGTGAGAAGCGAACAACTCTTTGATGAGGTTGTCATGGTCAAGCTGCCCCAAAAGCCGGACTTGAAAGAGATTCAACGCGAGATTGCAGATCATCTTGGCCTAGAACTCCACCAGCATAGCCAAGACGTAAGAGCAGGGAAGCTCTTGGAGAGATTAAAGCAGGAGTTGGAGAGCGAGAAGGTTCTTGTAATCTTTGATAATCTATGGGAAAGGTTGGAGTTACACAAGGTAGGAATCCCTTTCGGTTACAACTGTAAGAATTGCAAAATCGCATTTACAACACGAAGCATGGAGGTATGCAGTGACATGGACAGCCAAGCTAATGTAGCAGCCAATGTATTGTCGAAAGATGACGCATGGAATCTCTTCAAAGCGAAGGTGGGGGATGTTGTCGACTCACCTTCTTTTCATGCTGTGGCAAGGGCGGTTGCCGAAGAATGCAGGGGCTTGCCTCTGGCAATTGTCACACTTGGAATGGCCTTACGGCCCAAGGATTTAATCGTTTGGAGGGATACATTGTTACAGTTGCAAAGGTCAAACATAAAAGATAAGAATGCAAAGGTATTCTCTTGCCTAGAGCTAAGTTACAATTACTTAGAGATTAAGGAAGCCAAGTCATGCTTCTTGTTTTGTTGTTTATTTCCTGAAGGTTATTCAATTGGGGAGGGAGAGATGCTAAAATATGGGATGGGAGAAGGTCTATTTAAGGATGTCAATTCATTGGAGGAAGCATCTGATAGAGTTCATACTCTTTTCGACAAACTTAAGGCTTCTTGCTTGTTGTTAGAGGGGGACAAAGAAAAGTCGGTGAAAATGCACGATGTTGTTCGTGACGTGGCCTTGTCAATTGCATCACGCGATGGCCATGGGTTTTTGGTAAAAGCTGGTTTAGGATTGAAAGAGTGGCCAGGGATGGAAAACATCGGAGAATGTAAGAGGATTTCATTAGCTGTCAACGAAATTAGTAGTCTCCCAGATCAGATCCGATGCCCACGACTCCTAACCTTGTGTTTGTTTTCTAACAATTCTTTAAAAGAAATTCCAAAAGATTTCTTTTGTGAAATGAAAGCCCTTAAGGTTTTGGATATAACTGAAACCAGCATTCCGTCACTACCACCATCCTTGCTATGCCTAGCAGATCTCCGAACATTGTGGCTGGATAAATGTAGGGAAATTAGAGACATAACTTTGCTTGGAGGATTGAAAAATCTCGAAGTACTTTGCCTAAAGGGGACTAGAATTCCTAGACTGACAGAGGAAATGGGTGAATTAGCCAACTTGAAGCTCTTGGATTTGGACAAAACCAAATCCATTAAATTCATCGCACCAAATGCTATATCAAGGTTGACTCGCTTAGAGGAACTGTACATGAGGCATAGCTTTAACAAGTGGCAGGTTGATGAAAGTGGAGACGGAAGACAAGCTAGCTTTAGAGAGATCGCATCCTTGTCTCGGTTGACCGTTTTATATGTTCATGTGAAAAACATCAAATGTTTGTCCCAAGACATCTCTGGTCCTTGGGAAAACCTGAAGAAATTCCGCATCTGCGTGGGTGGAGATTACACGAATGGCAGAGCATCAAGAAGTATGAAAATTGAGAATTTATCAAGATCCATTCCTAATTGGGTCAAGGTGTTGTTAAGAAGAACTTACGAGCTGGAATTAGTGCAATGCAGAGGTCTCAAGAATGTAATGCAATCACATGAAGCGGGTTTCAACAGCTTAGAATTTCTCCACATCAGAGAATGCAGCGAAATGGAACATATCGTAACTGTGGAAGACGACGAGGCTACACAAAATGTATTTGAACATTTGAAGGAGTTGTATCTTGACCGCTTAGAGAGCCTATGTATGATCTGCCATGGGCCACTTCCAGCAGGATTCCTCCAAAAACTGAGAAGACTCAAGGTTATTCATTGTGATAAATTAATAAATATCATGCCATCCAATTTGCTGCAAAGCTTGCACAGTTTGGAGGAACTAGAAGTAGGTTGGTGCGATGAATTGATGCAAGTCTTTCAGTATGACGGAATGTTTGAAGACGATGCTCTGCTTTCCAAATTAAGAAACATTAGATTGTTTTATCTACCAAAACTGACACGTATTTGGAAGGGGGCTGTACCACTTAGTAGCCTCCACAACCTAGAGAAGTTAGATGTGGACGAATGTGATAGCCTGAGGTGTCTCTTCTCAGCTGCTCTGGCACAAAGGCTTGAACAGCTAAAGGTGCTCCACATTTGGAACTGTTATAAGATGGAGAAACTAATGGGGATGGAAGAAGAAGAGAATGCATCATGGTCCACATCTCCCACTCGCTTACTTCCACTAGGAGTGTTTAAGAACCTGCAGGAGTTGAATATCTACCAATGTCATGGCTTGAAGAACCTGTTCTCCTTCAGGATCGCACAAGGGCTCCAACAACGCCAAGAACTCCAAGTAAATGACTGCAACGGACTGCAGTTGATAATTGCAAAGGTAAGGGAACAAATGGTGGTGGACAAAGTTGTCCTTCCTCTGCTCAAGACTCTTAAATTAGGGAGGCTACCACAGCTTGTAGACTTCCACCACGGAGTTGGCATACTTGTCAAATGGCCTTCCTTGGAAACTTTGATGGTTTTCGAATGTCCAAATTTCAAGAAGGCACCCTACATCGCACCCAACCTAAAGCAAATTGGAGCAAAGGGATGGTTTGAAGAGTTGGAGTGGGAAGACAACAACCTCAAAGCACGCCTTCAACCCCTTCTCATTGATGAATATGAGAGGTAAAGTGACATGCCTCTTTCCTCACTTGTTTCTTCTACATTGTTTAGTATTATTCCTCTATTGTTTTCTTTTTAATCTATTTCTTTATTCAGAAGATATGCTGATGCAGGACAGCCCTAAATATGATGCATGCTCATGATCACAATTATCCAGCGGAAGTAAAAGCAATAATAATAATGAAATCTAGCATTAATCATCATAAACTAAGAAAACCAGAAAGAAAACATGCAATGGAACGGGCCATCATCACAACTATGGAGTATAAGATTCAATTAGTGCCTAGGTTGGATCCGGCGAGGGATGGAACTTCCCGATCTTGCATGGCGTTACCCAATCGATCAATGATGATCACTAGTCCGAAGAACCAGGAGGTTTCTCGGATTAGGGTTTTGAGAATTTGGGGGTTTAGGGTTTGGATCGATTCTCAAGGTTTAGATCGTGGGGAATAGCAAAACAGAAGTTTAGAAGGATAACAATAGGAGATAAAATACCTGGAAGAATTTGGAGGGGCACCAGAAGAAATCAGAAGAAGAAGATCAAGGAGAGAGAAGAAGCACCATGACAGAGAGAGAGAGAGAAGAGAGAAGCCACCAAAGAGGTTTGTCTTTTCATTAATAATCAACTAATCACGTTATTAAGGCTTAGCTCACTTAAATAAGCAAGAAGAAAACATAAAAGTACCAAAATACCCCTAAAATATCTCTAAAAAAGAACTAAAAAAAAAACAGTTCGTACGTTGGCCGGGCGCTCGGTGACCAATTTGGCCGGGCGCCCGGCTAAGACAAAAACTGTCCAGCAATAAAACTGTAAAATTGCAGAATTTCGGGCGCCCGGTGACAAATTTGGCCGGGCGCCCGGCAACCTTCAGTCCTCAATTTTTCCATTCTTCAGTCGGGTCTTCTTCCGTCCTACACACGTGTCTTCTGTGCCAAATCACGTGCTTAGGGTCTTCAATGCTCCTTAATCATCGCCTAGCCACAAGGAAGATGCTTGTAGTGGGACTTTGAATGCTAGATGTCCGCATCATATGCACCATTTACTTGTGTTTTCAGTTTGTACAAGTGGGGCACATGGATCAGTGATCCAAACCATTGGTCTATTGAGGCTTAAGCTTGTATGGACTGTCCTAAAAGTCACCTTGATTAGACGTTCCCAAAATTTCATTTTCTACCTGTAAATAAAAGGTTAAGGGAGTGAAAAGGAAAAGCCCAAGGTTGATGGATGGTATCTTATAACCTAGGAAGATTTGGAGGCATGGTCTATCCACCGAGGGTCCAATAGAGCAATTCTTTGGATCATTTTTCTATGATCCCCACTTATACCAAATGCAAACCCTCCATAGTTCAGATAATTACTGAAATTGGATGATTCGCTACATAAGGATATGCATCGTATAATCAAATCATTATTTTGTGCACGTGAGTGATGTTTACTGATATGAAAGTGTTGACCATAATTCCTTATTGCATATTACATTTTGCAGATAGACAGGCCCGTTTAGTAGTTTATTTTATTATTATTTTTTTTGTACAGATGTGCAGCACCACTGGAACTTATAATCCATTTAGTAATTCACTGGAGCTTCCATTTTTAGAATATCTTAGGGCCTGTTTGGTAGACAACTCTCTCTCTCACTCTCTCTCTCTCTCTGCTTTCTTCTTTTTTTTTTGGGGGGGGGGGGGGGGAGATAGAGGTGGGTCAGTGATACTGTGGTATATATTAGATGATAAAAATGAGCTCGTCTCAATTTATTTGATTATAATTATATATTAGAGATCATGATTGCTGGTTGTTAAGATTTGTTTTTAATCCTCACCAAAAGAAATATGATTTCTGTTGCATAATTAAGATCAACTAAAACAAGATGAACTCACTTTTAGGAGTACCAATCAGGCCCTTATATTTTCATTGCATGTTTGCTCTCTATCTCTTGCATTGCATTTGCTTTTCCTCTTATGCAACGGGTGTAGGGTTGTGGGTATTGTGACAATCTCCATTTCAGTTATCAAATGTGAAGTATTTCTAGAAAGTAAGATTGTTTATTTTATTCCTCTTTAGAAAGTGAGATTGTTTATGTAATGAAGGAAAACAACATGAAAGAAGTTACCTATTCATTATAACTATTCAGAAAACTCATTACCTGTTTTTAACTTTGCCAAAACTATTATTGTAACCTAACTAGTGGAGCATGACTCTGCAGCAAACAGCTCAGCCACATTTTCCGGTACTAGTCAAAGCCATGGAGGACGTGGGCAGCATGTTTCATACAAACCGCTTGGCGCCGGCACTCTTTGATGAAGTTTGAAGATTCTTTAGAACAAGGAAGAGGATAACTTGCATGCTCCACTTGCAAGGGACAGTGGCAACTTGCTGAACCTCGGTCCCAACATCTAGGTGTTGCAGTTTGCTGCGAAACTTAATGCAGGCATTGTGGCACAACGGTGCATGCGATGCCATGATGTTACTAGATGCAGCACATATTCAGGTCTAATATTTCTCCAGGATTGGTTTCATTTGTTCTCATTTTTCTTTTCTTTTCTTTTGTGCTCTTATTACATGGAAAAGAAAAACATCTCATTTTCAGTCTACAATTTGAGTACTTTCCCATTCCCATGCATCTTTCTTGATTTCATCATGTTGTCGATTTCTCTGGCTTGGGCATTGTTCACTCAAGTCAATCTTGCTAATTCATTCTAACTTTCTTCATACGTGATCTTGAGGTGAGCATTAGTAGCTAAGTGCCTGCATTCATAATGTTAAGCTCTGTGATTTCATTGTTAAGCAAGGTTGTTGGAGTGGGAAGTAGTGAAGATTTGCAAGCTCGCTCCTTGTTGAGTTGTAGGGCTTGTGCTAGCTTCTATATTAGCTCTTTATTAAAGCCATGAGTGCAAAGAGTGCTTTGTCCCTGTCATTAATGAGAGATTTCAAGTTGGAGATCTCTTTCCCATGAGATTCCACTATGTTTGTGAGGTGAATGATTTCTTGAAGTAGCTCATCTGTTGATGGAGAATCTTTACGTGGTCGTTTTTAGGAGCATTTGTCACTAGGAATATTGGTAAAATATTCTTCTTCGAGTTGGGTCATGTTGGCACAAACACTTTGTTGCCTTAAGTGAGGGAGTTGGTTCAAATACCATGAAAGGTATTTCTTTTGTTCTCTTGAGTTTCTTTGTCAGTTTCATCTCAAGACGTTGATGGGAGCTGAGAAGACCATTATTTCTTGAGACTTGGGATGAGTCTTCCAAGTTTTGGAGGATATGGGGAAAATACCTTGTCATTTGACTCAATTTTTCGAACGTCTTTCTCATATTCAAATTGTCGCATCGGGGTCTCTACCAAGTTATGCCGTATCGGTATCGGTGGGCGTAACGGTGCCCACAGTTACCGATACGGATATATGTTGTTTTGGCCGATACGGCCCCCGTAACGGCCGATTTTTTTTTAATTTTTTGCCCAAAAAAATCCAAAAAAATGTGGATTAAATCCAGAAAATTGCAAACCTCCCAAATATGCATTCATTTATAATTTTGAACATGTTTATGGTGGTGTAACGGTCTACTCTTTGGTGAAAATGTGGTATCAGGCTATCTGATAAATTTATGAATCTGATAATCTGGAATTAACTGCAAATTTTTTATATTTAATTATTTAACTATACAATATCAATATAAATTTATCAGAATGAATATGATACCAAAAAATCTCATATTTGTAGATTTTATTATTATTTATAATATTGGTGTTTTACATACCTAGCGACTCGTACATTTTATTTCAACATACGGAGGTTAGGGACTTTTGTGTCCTATTATGTAATTCATATACCTAACAATTTGATATCATTTTTCCCAATAGATCTTAAGAGAAAATTGAAATTAAATTCAGGTGAATAGTGTTGTCGATTTGACAGTCCACTCGATGTCCCAAATCAGCCTTAGATTCAATCAATCTATTGGTAGTTTGGTACTTATCCCACTAATGGATTGGTTGACATTTATTGGACAATAAAGAATGAAAAAATATCAAATGGTCTTATTTCAAAAAACATGTGCCTACAAATTAA
Source organism: Liriodendron chinense (assembly GCA_003013855.2). NCBI lineage: Eukaryota > Viridiplantae > Streptophyta > Magnoliopsida > Magnoliales > Magnoliaceae > Liriodendron > Liriodendron chinense. The sequence goes on along the minus strand of PVNU02003801.1, from coordinate 1,242,551 downwards.
TGGTGAAAATCGTTCAAATCATTTAATTTTTGGATTATGACTTAGCAACAATGGTCCATAATTTAATTAATTAATTTTGAGTTCATACGTGCCTCATGTACATTTTTTTAAATGTGTATTTGGGGCCCACCTCGATGTATATATTGTAGATCCATGTTGTCTATTTCATTTTACGACATGGTCCAAAAATAAAGTAAATCCAGATATCAAGTGGACTCATTTTAAACCATGATCCAAAAAATGAGTCAGATCCAAATAGCACAGGTGGACCACTGGTGAGTGGCATCTTGAATGTGGGGTCCACCTCGATGCACTTTTGTATATGCATGCCGTCCATCCCTTTTGTCTACTCATTTTTGGGCATTGTTAAAAAAATGAAGCAGATCCTAATCTCAGGTGGCCCACACAATAGGGATTAAATTCCTACCATTAAGAACTTATTAGGACCAAAAAAGTTTGGATCAAGCTGTTATCTGCATTCTCCCTTCATCCAGTTCTATGTGACCTTATCAACAGTTCGATGGGAAATAAACATTACTGCGGGCCCTATGAGCTTTTTAATGATGGCCATTCAATCACTATTGTGTGGTCCACTCAAGATTTGGATCTGCTTCGTTTTAGGGACAATGTTCTAAAATGAACTATAAAAGCTAATGGATGGCATGGATACCAAAACAAATCAAGGTGAGCCCCATGCGATGAAACAGTGAACTTGCACTAAGCGGCATGTGCTGCGGAGTACGTAGAACATAAAAAATAAAAGGCATGGCTGTGAAACAACCACGCCATCCACTCGTTTTTCAAAGAGGGGGGATCGAAAGTTTGAGAGGGAAACATAGAGAGGGGGGGGGGGGGGGGGGGGGGGGGGGGGGGGGGCGCACCAGACAGGGAAGAAGAAGAAGGTATGTTATTTATTTTTTCTTTCCCCTCTTTTTCTTAAGGTTACTCTGCGTAACAGTCATTACAGGGACCGTAACGTCCGTTATGCCCTGTAACGGCTGTTACGGCTTCGTAACGGCCGTTATGGTTCTGTTTTTTAGGGCCCCTCCGTTTCAGCCCCGTATTGTGTAACGATAGCCGCCGTTACCGTTACGTATTGGCCGTTACGGCCTATACGTAACTGTTTTGGGACACCTTGAGTCTCTACTCATGACTTAATGGTAGACACTGTGTGTTTCTACTTTGAGGTCATGGGTTCAAGAACCCATGTGGCGTGTGTGTGTGTGTGTGTGTGTGTGTGTGTGTTTATTCACCTTTCAAAAAAAAAAAAAAAAATTGCCTCATCACTTGAAATGGGTGACACAACACAAATCCACCCCATCTAGGTAGGCATAGAGAGTCCTCTAGAGCAAGCAGAATGTGGGTGATACTTTGAAGCTAAGAGATGTTTGTAAGGTGCAAGGGACTTATGCAAAAGGGACCTACAACTTTGTGGGATCTTTGTTCTCTTGTCCACGCACTTGGTCAAGTTTTGATATTGTTATGATACAATGATTGGAATGGTTTTCCTTTTAAGGAAATTGATCACCACGACGAGCACGTAGAGGTCAATCACGTCAGGACCGGTAAGGAATCATGTTTCACTGGATACAATGAATATGAGTGTTGCCACAATAAATGGATTTTTCCTTGCTTTTAGGTCCTAAAAAAATGGTGAGAGGTCCTCAATCAGATGTGAAGACCTTAAAGAGGAATTCTTCCAAGTAGGTGAGAGGGTCACCTTCAATGGCTGTTTTTGTCAATGTCTCAATGATTGCTTCAAGCTAAGAATTTCCTCTAGAAGTCCTTGAAATATCGGGGTTTTATTACAGAGACAGGGAGGGAAGAATGCAAGTGTAATCCCAGTAAACAAGAAATGTTTGGAGTGTTGGGGTGAGCTCATTACCATTGAATGAAAGGACTGTTTTGGAATTCCAAAATGGGATGACCGCTTCAAGGAGATCACAATTGAGTTTGACCTTGCAAAAGATCCATTACCTAGCGAAACTGATTTGTTCAAATTCTCCCCGTTATGTTGGCTCTAGGTCTTTAATCAATGTGAGAAGCAAGTTAGTGCAATTCCCCCAGCATTCCAATTGTGTGAGGACAGAGTGATGCAAGTTTTAGGATGTGTTGATTGAGAAGAATGGTCCATGATTTAATGAATGTAGGGTTATTTGAATGGACAAGAAGTGTTTTTGCAGGTGAAGAGCATCAGAAAGGATGCAAACGATCTCATGCTAAGGGAAAACCTGCCCATTTGTGGTGTTCAGTGACCAACAGGGTGGGCGGTTTGTTGTAAACTGCCTGGATCCTGTGGACGTTTTACTTTAAACTACCTGTATCCTACAGTTAGATTTCTTGAATTTCATGATAAGCTGTCAACAATTGTGCATGTTCGATGGATGCATGCTTGGTTTTTGCATCATATGAGCCTAGATATTAAAAAAGGGTTACGTACAGCCAATATGTAACAGTAACAGTGCGAGCCGTTACTTGCTACTGGACTCGTACAGTGGTGGGTTTTTTTTTTGCGCGCACGTGGGGGGGGGGGGGGATATGTTACAACTCTTATCATAATGGTAATTATGGTCGCTGTTACGACTACGATTACCGTTATTGAATACTATGAATTATGAGCTTCATTAGATGATGTATGTGATTTAAATTAAAAAATTTGCATATAACCATTGTTTGCATTCCAAATAGTGATTAACATTCCCTGTTCATTCTTTTTCTTTACACATGATGCAGAGAAATTGGGAATTTAAGTTTACAAACCATGGAATGAATGTGCAAAAGAACATTCTACGCTCTAGTGCCTCGAAAAGATAAAAAATCAAATCAATCTCTCTTGCAAGCTGACGCTAAAAAGCATCGAAGAATTTTCACATGCTGATGTGAATTCAAGAAGTTGTTTTTTATTATTTTTATTTTTTAACACACACCCCCACACCACCACACTCACACCCATACCCATTTGATCCCATGATCTCAGTGTTGACACAGAGGCTGTCTTCCACTGAGCCATGGAGTCGGACCCGAATTCAAGAAGTTTATAAGCATATTTTACAAATAAAATGAACCCCAAAGAATTTTTCTTGTGTACATATACAGCTTGTCCGAGTCCTCAGACGAAATGTTCATAACCTGATGCACTAGTGGCTCGTTGCGTGTGTTTGCACCATCTCACATGACCAGATACTGCACGAGCGAGTTGAACCAGAGTTGTGGGACACAGATTGCATTGACATTGCTGGTAGTGCATGTCATTACTGGACGATGCTCTATGGGCCCCACCATGATGTATTTGTTTTATCCACTGTGTCCATCTATTTTGGATCATTATTTTAGGGTGTGAGCCCATAAATGAGGTAGATCCAAATCTCAGGTGGACCACAGCATATGAAAACAGTGGTGATTGAACACTCACCATTAAAAACTTCATAGGGCCCACATTAATGTTTATTCTCCATCCAACCATACAACCTATTGATAAGGTTGCAGCGACCTGGATGAAGGGAAAACACAAATATCATCTTCATACAAAACTTTTTTAGGCCTGAGACGTTTTTAATGGTGGGTGTTTAATCACCACTTTTTCCTGTGGTGTGGTCCACCTAAGATTTGGATGCCTCATTTTTGGGCTTATGTGCTAAAATGACCTGGAAAAATAGATGAAGGGTGTGGATAAAACACATACATTGGCCATGGAGCGTCAGTATGCAATCTGTGTCCATTAGGGGTAATATCTTTAAAAAGCTAACCGTCACTCTTGCTTGCATAAGACGGGGGATGGCTTTGCATCAAAAGTGTTGAAGACATGGAACATGTGCAAGATCCAAACAATTCATAAGGTGGACCCTCCTCTAAAATAGACTAGCCCAAGCGGGCTCACTTGTCATCAAGCAGCCAGTAGGCCACACGTGTACAAGTCTATTCCTTGTCCTTGGTTTTACACACGTTTGCAGCTCACCCGATCAGTCCACTGGACTGATTAGAGGGCCAGATTTATGCTCATGGTGGGGGCCCACTCGATGAATCTCCATGACCTCATACATGAGTGGCTAGTCAAATGCATTCGCTCCATCTCACACGACCGGATACTTCAAGTGCTTCTTTCCCTAGCTTGGTGGCTAGGGCCTAGTGTTAGGAAATGGAAGGGGTTGTTCTCTCTCTCTCTCTCTCTCTCTCTCTCTCTCTCTCTCTCTCTCTCTCTCTCTCCATTATATCACAACCCTTTTCTCCAAAGGATGTGGATTGGCCCCACCATGATGTATGTATTTTATCCATGCCGTCGATCCATTTTTTTCCAGTTCATTTCAGGGGACAAGCCCAAAAATGAGGCAGATCCAAATCTCAGGTGACCACACTGTTTCATAGGAAACAGTGGTGATTCAATGCCCACTATTGAATGCAGGCAGTGTTAGTATTCAATCCGCGTCTTCTCCAAACCCCCAAAAATATTCTCTCTGTAGGTGCTGTTCGCAAACCCTAACCATTAAAATCTCCTCTGTTTTATTTCCTTTAGTTGCAACAATTCTTTCTCTTTCATATGGGCACCAATGAAGCCAAACTTGCTTGTATAAGTATTTCACTTACAGGTAAGCGAAATCCCAGCCCTCCCCCGTGTAAGTTGCTGGTAAGGCTTGTTTGTAAGTGACTTACATGATGTAACTCAGTCATGGATAAAATTTCACACCCAAACACCACCTGTAAATGAGTTACAGTTAAGTCACTTATAGAACTCACAAGCATTCAAACGACGAAAAAGAGAGATGAAAGGGGATTGAGAATTACCTTTCCAGAAGATGGTTGCTCTTGAGTTTTGAGAAGCGAAAGAAAGGGGGAAAATGGGAAAGTAACGGAGAGTACAGAGGAGGAATGAAAGGTTAGAGGGTTGAAATGTTTTAAATAAAAGACGGGTGTGTGAGAAATTGGGTCCGCTCGAGTATCTAGCCACTTCAGCAGGCGGTTTAGAGTGAATCACCCGTAACAGGCGGTTTAATCTTAACTGCCCATCAGTCAGTCAGTCTAACCATTGTGTTCACGTGTGTGTGATCATCACGTGCATTTGGATGTGTTACAGTTAATGGATTGTTAATTATGAGATGAAGAATGGGATCAATTTCATTGATATTTGAGGTATGTGAATATGTTTCATATCATGTATCTGGATCAAGGCTAAATTTCCAGTTTCTAAGGACCCATGTATTCAATTAAACACATTTTGATCCCCCATTGAGTTCTAAAAAAACAATAATAATAACCCACAGATAGATCCCCATAAGGTTGTGGGTCCAACTCCGTGGCTTAGTGGTAGACAGACGAGAGAGGAGGAGGGAGGGAGGGAGGGGGGGAAGAGAGAGGTTGCTATTCGCAAGGTGTCTTTTGTAAGGCATGCATACAAGGTTCTTCTTCATTTTTTTTTCTTTTGAATTTTGTCATCCTTCCATCTTGAGTTTGCTATGAGAAAGGTATATGACATGAATGAATTTAGATGTCTTGAATCACATTTTAGACTCCCCTAACTTGGGTTTTCCTGCACTTTGAAATTCAATCGTTCCCAACTTCTGTTTTTTTTTTTTTTTTTTTTTTTTGGGGGGGGGGGGGGAGGCAATTGTAGACACCCCACTTTAGGCTTTGCCCAGATTCATGACTCTTTCTTAAGCTCATGAAGCATTGAATGATTTTCATAAGCCATGATAATTTGTGGATCCTGTGCACCATTGGATGGGCACACCTTTTGTTTTTTATTGTTATATCCAATGGGTGGTTTACTCAATCTGTGTGCTAATGATATTGTTTAAACTGCTCATGGTGGGCAGTTTAGTCCAAATTACCAGTAGATTGTTGATTTTGGAAACTGAATTTTTCATTGGATTTGTCCACATTTTTTTGTAAGTCATGAGTGCATTTTTATAGTAATCTTAAAGATCTATACATGTGTGATGAAAGCTCTTGAAATTAGTTTATGAATTTTAAATTTAGAGGCCCACTGGATGGATGGTTCTGAAAAATCTGAAGGTTATTTTTGTTTCCCTTTCTATTGGTTTTTGTTTTGTCTTTTTTTTTTTTTTTAATAACTGAAAGGTGGGAGCACACCACTTGTGATTTTATTGATTGTGAAGAAAATTTTACAGCCATAAGTGGGAAGCACAGGCCAAAAAGAAAAATGTAAAAACCTGCCCCTCATTGTGCACCAACTGTACAAAATTTAACAGCTTCAGCTTCAGCTTCAACAAGAGACAAGAAACTAGGCCTGCTGAGGCCTACTGAGGGAGGCTAACCCCTCCAGTACCTCTGCCAAGACGACCCTAAACCTCCCAAGGAGAAACCAGAAGCAGCATAAAAAACTGCACAAAATAGCGGCACATGCAGCCCTTCCCAACCCACCTACCAGCTCTAACTGCAGCCATGGAACAGAATGGAAGCAAACAGCCATGCCAACACAAGCTAACAAAGCATAACGAAACGTACCACCTCCCCATCTGCAAATCAAAGCAGAGGAAAGCTGTTACAAAGGGAAAGCCACATCCTTCCCCTCCCACCAGAAACATCTGCTAGCAACCATGAAGAAGAGGTGCAGACCTTGCAGGTCGAGCCCCCCCCCCCCCCCCCCCCCCAAAGAAAAAAAAAAAAAAAAAAAAAAGAGAAAAAAAAGGCAGCACACAGAAGAGCCTCCGAAAGTTGCACTGGTGTTCAGGTCAGCATGCAGGTAGAAATTTCTGCAATGCCTTCCGCAACAATGACGGCCACGACCACCTGCGGACAACTGGAGCTGAGGCTGAGACCTCTTACGAACTGGACCAACTATATTGTTCAGCTCAACAGCTACTGCCTTGCTGAAAATGCTGAAATTGCTGCTACTGCACTGCAACTGCTTGCATAAACACTGGAACCTGTGACTGCCTCAGCTCCTTTTAACTAGCTGAAACCTTTTATCTTCTCCTCACATTATCTAGGATTGGTTTGTCCAGAACCAAGTTTACCCTCCTCTTGACTAGCTGAAAGTTCTTGTTTGTTGAGACTGTTCTTTTGGAAATTGAATTGCTTAATATTGCTTCTCTCCAGCTTGTGGGTTCATTTGTTGATTGAGTAGATTAATTTGATTAATTATTTTTAGACATGCTTTAATACATGTGTGATTAAAGATCTTGAGATTTACTTATGAATTTTGAATTTAGAATACCACAAGATGGACGGTTCTGAAAGATCTGAATGTTCCTGTTTGTTGAGGCTGTTCTTTTGGAAATTGAATTGCTTAATTTTGCATCTCTCCAGTTAGTGGGTTCATTTGTTGATTTAGTTGATTAATTATGTAACATGCTTTGCTGCAAGAATTACTAAAATAACATGCATGGATAGGACTTTACATGATGGTCCTCATTTTGCTTGTCATATTTCAAAATTTGAAAATATTCTCTCTAGCTGATTTTTTCCCTCCACAATGGTGCAATTTCAATCCTATCCCTGCAATCAAGGATGAGGATTTTGCCACTTAATTTTGCTGCTATCCTTTCTAATGCCCCTCTCATTTTGCAGGATTGCCATCGCTTAAGTCTATAAATCGGGGCTTCAATTTTTGAAAAATGGAAATGACTTTTGATCTGATGTGATGAGAACTGTCTAAAGAGAGGAGCTGAAAAGAGAGCCATCATCAGAGAAGAATTGAGAAAAAGAGATGAATATTCAAGGAGAAATAGAAGAAGAGAGGAAAGAAGTGAGGGTTGGCTTTCGGCCTGAATTTGCTCCTCCGATTAGAGAAGAATGTATTTTTTTTTATAAATAATTTCCTGCAACTTGATAAATTGCTTGTGATATTTCTTTTGAATTCAATGAAACCCAGTTCATTTAGATCTTGATCTCGAGTTACTTGTGTGGAGACCAAGAAATTGGGAAAGTGCTTATCCCTTCTTCTTTCATAACCAGGTCCCTTACTCCATAATTCTTTAGTAAATCAGATTTTTAAAGTCATTTTCTTACATTTTCTGTATCTTCTTTGTTTCCCAGCTCAACACATATACTGATCAAAAGAGCCAGTGGCGACTCCTATTTGTGGAAATTTGAGTTGAATTTGAGGTGATCTACGTACAAAAATCACATCTAGTTGGAATTTTTGTCCACTCATGTATTTGTGTTTTCATGATATGTTATGGAACACATATATCTATGCTTCAGAGCCATGTGGTCATTGCCCCTCGAGAGGCCACAGATCATCACATCATAGTGGGGGGACCATCACCATGGAGTTGTTTGAGGACAATTATCTTTGTGTCATCTATACGAAGCTCGATCGTAGGTTCTATTGTCAGAATACTTGATTGCAACTCCCATCTTCATTGTGATAGTAGTTGCGGAAGTCTGGGCCTTCAAGATCCGACGGTCTACACGATGAGAACATTTGTAAAGTCGAGGATGTGCGGTGCGATCTAGCGATTCGTCTAGCTGTTACAAGAGCAAATGTGTCTGATCACCCCTCTAATCCTACGATTAGGATGGTCCTGAATAACAATCTATGGCTTAGATTGTTAAGGGATGAGTTAGATAGATACTAATAAGATTACTCTCTATTCTTCTCTCGGTAAGATATCTCACACCTTTTGTTACTTGGTGATAATGGAAGAATTCTCCTCTATTTATAAAATAGGATAGAGGGATAAGAGATGAGATAAGATAAGGGTTATTCTTATCTCATCTAATCTTCTTCCGAATTTCAAACTCTTTGATTTTCGAAGTCTCGTAAGAGAGAAGAAACGGGAAAGACTTATGGGCCCCACCCACTAATGGTTGCTCATAAGTGGGCCCAATAGGCACAGGACTAACATCTTTCACTCAATCATGTTGTAGGATAGACACATTATGAATTGTCCATCTAGCTCGTCACATAACAACCAAAACCAAATAATTACGATCAAAAGAATTAAAGGCGTGGCACCAATTGGAACACAATTATCTTCTTACAAGTGTTTGAGTACTAAGTGACTACCTAACTAGCACTCAATAACTCAAACTTTGCAATGCCTGTCCTAGTTTGCATGACCACAATGGATGGAGTTAACCCCCGATCTGGAGTACTCGGCTAACCTACACACTTATCCAACTCATCAAGTGATTCTAAAAACTGAATTTTCACAAACATCATTTTGAATCTTTTTAAAGTAATACTAACATATAAACACTTTTGAAAAAGAACATCATTTGCAAAAGTCTGTAAAAAAATCAATATTGCCAGCAGATAAGTCATCAAGTGCATATTTATAATTTTAAAAACTTGGTGTAGCTGTCACGGGATCTTCCCCACGCAGATGTGTAATTTGGAATCGATCAAGTCACTTTTCTAGTATAACCGAGTTTGACAAATCAAGAGCCTTTCGTCATCGTACACTAAAGTAGTGATACTTAATCTCATCCTCCTGTACATAAGATGAGGGTAGCTAAGGACACAAGAGTCACCTACGGGACTGGCTACTCGCACGTTATAATGATTAAATCGAATCAAAGCAATTTGTAGGTAAAATGTTTTAGCACATGGCTACAATTCACGCTGTAAAGTAGATAATATTAGGCATATGTCAGGTCTACAATACGTATGTCATCTTACATAAGGTATGACTCATCTTATATCCTCATGACCTGAATTTTATTCAGGCCATAACATTATTCGCATGAAGAGTAATGGTGCGATTTATATTATTCGACTTGATCAGTCTCATCTTCAATCTTTTAGGACTGAAGGCGGATACATCACAGTTATATCCTCATCCTTTATTATTCACAATAAAGAGTGGTTCACACCTCAGCGTATGAACATCACCCCCAAATGTACCTCTCTTGTACATTTAGCGTTGGTCGGCCCGTGCGAGTAGGTGACCGGCCTACCGACAAAGGTAAAAATCCTACATGATCTCAAGGAAAATGATGATGATCTACACACCTAGTCTAATATGTGCTCAATACCGAATAAAAGATTTATTCATTAATGAAATATTAAAGATACATGATATAAGCATATCACTCAAGCTCTCCTCAATCCCATTTGCCTGAAGTGAACCTGGAATAGATTTCTAGCTATAGGTTTTTTCATGGAATCAGTCATCATCTCCTTGGTAGAAATGTAGCTAAGGATGACCTTCTTATCTCTCACTTGATCATGAACGTAATAATACTTTATCTCAATGTGCTTGGACTTTTGGTGGTGTTTGTGGTCTTTAGCCAAATCAATGGCATATGTGTTGTCTATCCTTAATGATATAGGCTCATGAACGCCCGGTACAACACCCAGACCTAGTAAGAATTTGCGAACCCATACATAATCCTGAACTGCAGTACAACATGAAATGTACTCGGCTTTCATAGATGAAAGGATTGTGGACGTCTGTTTCTTGCTCGACCATGAGATAGCTTCCCCTCTAAGCAAGAAGACATACTCTGAAGTAGACTTTCCCTCATTGGCATCATTATTTCAGGCGACATCGAAATTTCCTTTGAGCTCGAGACTCGTGCCTTCATAACACAAAGATAACGAAATATACGTTTAACGGCTTGCCAATGAGACTGTCTCGGGTTAATTTGGTAACAGCTAACTACGCCAATTGCATAACTAATATCCATTCTGGTGCAAAACATAGCATACATTAAGCTGCATATTGCGCTCGCATAAGGTATTGAAGACATAGCCGATTTCTCAATCCGGGGACACAATTTTCTATCTAACTTGGTAGCTTTTTCCATAGGGGTTTCAATAGCTTTTGAATTTTTCATCCTAAATCGTTTTAAGATCTTCTGTATATAAATGGCTTGAGACAAGCCTAAGAATTTCCTAGGACGGTCCCTGATGATTTTAACCCTAAGAATAAAGTTGGCTTCATCAAAATCTTTTATCTCAAAGTTTAAGAAAAGACAATCTTTAGTCATCATCAATAGCTGCATTTCATTACTAGTTAGTAGAATATCGTCTATATATAAAGATAGTGTTAGAAAAGATCTTCCAGACCATTTCACATATACACAATGATCTTCTTGACTCATTATGAACCCAAAAATGGTGATGGCTAAGTGGAACCTTATGAACTACTGCCTTGAAGATTGCTTCAACCCATAAATAGATCTTAATAACTTGCAGACTTTCTTTGGATGCTTTTTGTCCACATAACATATGGATTATTACATGTATATCTCTTCATCTAGATCACCATTTAAGAATGCGGTCTTTACATCTATCTGATATAATTTTAAGTCTAAACTTACGACAATGGACAATATAATGCATATTGAGGAGAATTTTGCAACAGGTGATAAAGTCTTCTCGTAATCAATACCTTCTTTTCGTGTAAAACCTTTAGCAACTAACCGTGCTTTGTACTTGTCCATTATACCATTTGCCTTTCTCTTTATCTTAAGTACCCACTTGTTACCTATCGCTATGCGATTAAAAGGTAAATCTACAAGTTCTCAGACTTTATTCTTCTCCATGGAAGCAATCTCTTCGTCTATGACAGTTACCAATTCAGTCAAATTTGGAGAAAACAATGCATCCTGATAAGAATCAGGTTCATCATCATCAACCGCAACATGAGAAAGTTTGGCCCTCGATATCGAAGTGTCTTTGGGGAATCAAACCTCGTTCGTTTCGATGTAACTCAGGAGCCTGCTGAGATGTACTCCCACTATCTTGACAAATAATATGAGCATCTTTATTTTCAGAAGCAGAACTCTCACTCTCCTAAGATACATCGAGAATTTTTAAAAGTTTTATGTCAACCTTTTACTTCTTTCGGCTGGGGTATCTGTCTTCGACGAAGGTCACGTCTTGAGATTCTATCTCAGTCCATCATCCACGATTCTCATAAACTAGAACGTATCCCTTTGAGTGTATGAGATACCTTATGATTATGCACTCAATGGTTTTACTATTAAGTTTACTTCTATCCGGAGCAGGCAACAAAACATATCCTATAGATCCCCAATGGCGTAGGTCGGTTATAAAAGAAATCCTCCTAGTCCACATCTCATATGAAGTCTTAGGAACGGATTTATATGAGACTCTATTAAGGACGTAGACGGATGTAAGCAATGCGTCTCCCCAGAATGTGGTAGAGAGATTAACATGTGTCATTATCGATCTAACCATGTCCAATAGTGTCTTATTCATTCTCTCTACAACTCCATTTTGTTGTGGAGTATAAGCTATATTGTGTTGCCGGATGATGCCAACATTTTCATAGTATGACTTAAATGTTTCAGATATATACTCGCCACATCTATCAGATCTAAGGATTTTAATTTTTTTCTCAAGCTGATTTTCAACTTCAGCTTTAAATTTGAGAAAATAATCAAAAGCTTCAAATTTATGTGAGATGAAATACACATATCCATAGCAGGAGTAATCGTTAATGAATGTGACGAAGTATTGACATCCATTTTTAACATGTACATTCAATGGTTTACAAAAATCCGAATGGATTATCTCTAACAAACCTTTTGACCTAGCCACTTTAGGTAATTGTTTCTTAAAAGTCTTCCCGGATATACAATATTCACAAAATGAAAAATCAACTTTGGATAATGATCTTAATAGACCAAAACGTACTGGTCTTGTCATACAGTCCTTTCCAATATGACATAACCTCGCGTGCCATTTTAGAGATTCAAATACTATATGTTCATTTGACGTAGCAGATAAAGCAAATGGTACATCATCACTATCTATATCTAAAATAAATAAATCTGAAATCAAGTTTTCTCATGCAAAGATAAAATTATTGAGTCTTAAAGAAACTCTTGTCCCGAAAAAATGAATATCAAAACCATCAACTAACAACCTAAAAATAAAAATTAAATTCCAACGCATGTCTGGTGCAAAAAGAGTATTATGGAGGGTTATTGTTCGCCCCACGCTTATGGAGATGATAAACGCCAATCCCTAGCACGTCTTCAGCAACGTTATTCCCCATGTACACCTTGTAACTCCCTATGGTTACAGGCCAGAATTCCTCAAGTCCTCGATGATCTCGTGTCACGTGCTTTGCTGTGCCTAAATCCAAAATCCATTCATTAGATCGAATATCAAAAGAAATGATTTTAGAACAAATGCCTACAAATAAAGTATCTGATGACTTAAGAATTACTGTCTTTTTATGGGCGCACTAAAGGGCATAATGGTCGGAGTTTCCGCAAACGAAGCAAGTTATGTTTGCCTTTTTCAGCTTCCTCTTTCCTTTCCTCTTCTATGAATTTAGATGAGGTATTGCGGTCTTCTGTTTCTGGTCGTTCTTCTTCGCCTTTTTGCGAACTTTGAACTGTCTCTTATTAGCTTTGCGCTTGTGGGTCTCTACTACAAAGGCCTTGGCTGGACCTGGCTGAATTGCATTCATTTTAATCTCTCATACCAGATGGCCACAAAAGTCTCTAAATGTTTTGATACAGTCAATATGGTTCAGAATCCTTTTGATAGGGGCCCAAGACTTGGGCAAGGAACAGTGCATTATTATAATTTTTTTTATTTTCAATTAGTTTTCATCCTATGTTACTCAGGGCATTTATCATCTGTTCTATCTTACGGATATGATCCTTGATGGGGCAGCTGACTGACATCTTGTATTCTTGGAACTCTAATTCCATCGCCCGAACCTTCGCATCTGACATCTGCGCATAGGCATTTGTCAGTACATCCCAGATCCCTTTAGCGGTCTCATGCACTTTAAACGTTGGTATAAGTTCTTTGTGCATTGTGCTAATTAGGACATTACGGGCTGATCGATTTTTTTTAGGCCACTTGTTGTAGCGGTTTATCTCGATTTTATGTTTTCCTAGATTTTCATTCTCAGCCATTATAAGTTTCTCTTGAATCGCGTCTAGCGTATGCAAAACATTGTCTTCGTCTAGAAGGCTTCGCAATGCGCAGGACTAATCTTCATAGTTATTGCCGTCGAATTGTTGACCTTTGAGTTGTTCGGCGTGCAAAGCTTTGGAGGTCATCTCTACATTGCATCAAGTATCACTACTTAGCTATGATCTAGGTTATTTGTACTAATCATAAATATTTCTACTAGTTATTCAAAATTTTCAAGTTATAAAAGTAATCAATTCATCTTAAACAAGATATGCAAGTCCACTACCCAAATAGATGAACTTAATTTTTTATAACTAGATATTTAACCCACCATTATGAGTTCATGCATCATTTAGTGAAGGAGTCTAACTCCCACTTAGGTTATTCACAACTTTAAAATCCTAGCTTAAGTTTTTTGTTTTTATAATGAAAGGGGGCTTAGATCTCATCACATGAAGACTAAAGCCAACATATATTTATCATCAGATTTAAAGAAAACAATCATCACTATTGATGTAAAGAAAACAAGTGCTTAGATGAAAGGAGAATCCAATCATCACCATTGATCGTGTTTGTTCATGATGGATCTGATCATTACCATTAATGTTTACCATTGATGATTGATCATTTCATCATTGTTGATCATCATAGTTAATGATGGTTCCGATCACTAGTGGACCTCATGATCAATAGTGATTTTATGGATATAAAGAAAGATCCGCATACACATACACACATATGTGTAGTAATGCACGCACATGTACATTTAATAACGAAGAAATGTGTGGGATTACACATTTTGGTTGTCGTGTTCCAAAATGAGTGGCCCACCTATCATGATTACTATCATAATATTAATGTATCACAAATAATTAAAAAAATCTAGAATTTTATCGTTTTACGTGCTTTCATTTTAATACATACATCGATCATCATCACCATAAGAAATTTGGATAGTTAATCACAAAAACAGACAACAACAACAGTTACATCTCGCCGAAAAACCCCAAGTCACTTCCTAACACTTGGCCTAAATCAGTCCACAAATGGTCGGTTAAATGCCCCTCAACAAGATATACTTTATCTTGAAAGAAAGTGAATTGGGCTTTTAATTCGGCCCAATACAATTTGTACATTATTATGGGGTCCATTTGGACTGTCCAACCACATTTGGATAGCTTATAATGATCCCTTCAATTTTTTTTTTTTTACTCAATGAATGGTTATAGAATGGTATCATCTAAAACATTAAAAAAAGGTATAATGAAAGTTAATGGGCCTAAGTCCAAATGGCGGCTATAAGATTAATCATGGAACAAGAGCAACAATATCCATTTGTTCCACTAAGAAGGTCTCATAGTTGTTATCTCAGCCCTCAAATGGGTTAAGAAAATCAACTTTTTAAAGCTCCAAAAGTAGACAAGCCCATAATTGTCCATACACATTGGATGGGCACTAAGCTTAACAGTTAAATCCTTCTGTTTATATGCATGTATCCATATCAACAAAAATGTAACATGGAAGCTGGACATGCTTGAACTGATCACATTTTTTGACATACTCAGGTAATTGAAATGTAACGTGGCTTTGAATGACAGATTCCGCAAATAACATAGAGAGCTATTTGGTAAGTTGATTGTGGTTTAGAGCTCAAGTTTTCTTAGAACACGATGAATCTACAAGTGCATGTGTGAGGGCCACCATCTTGTAGATGGTTCTAACAAGAAATACTACGATTTGCATAAGGTTGCAATGTCATTTCTCTTATATATTTTTAATCTTGAATCACCCAGCTTGAAAGTTTTGTGAGATCCTGGTAAGAATCAAGTTGCCCTTTTAGTGTTGGAAGTGAATTACCAAGGGAAGTTTCTGTCCTGCTGTGGGAGATTCCTCAAAATTTCAGCCTCACACATAATCATCATTAGTTGAGATAAAGTGTGTGATGTAAATGGTTTATTCTCTATTTCTTTTTGCTCATTTAATTTTCTTGTGTAGGTGTGTGGCCTGATGAGCAGACGGGCTAATTTTCGAACCCAGACGTGTCAATAGTGGATTGCATTTTACAAAACTTTTACTGAAATCAAGGAAATTTATGTGATGCTTAGGCTGTGCGTGATTTTGAATCATGGAAATGAGCCAAGCTTATCTTTAACCTATACTCGAGTAGAAAGCCACTTGATTGATATCCTAGCACCCATATTCAAGCAACTCTACTTGCAACTACAGGTAGCTTTTAGTGACAACTTTTAAATCACAGTTAAAAATATTACGTCTAAAAGTATTATTTCTTGTATTGACTTTTAATTAATCAATAGATTTATTCCCTAACACTTGGTGAAACGAAAAATAGAAAAAAGGGTTATGATATCATCATCGACCACTCGCTAGCCTACGGTGGAATGTCTATAAATGTTGCATAACATCTACATTTGGGACAATTCGGCTAGTAGGGAGAGGCTAAAGGCTCAGACAGTCCGCTAAGCTTTTTGGAGGGTCTGGAAACACCCGAAAGTAGACACAGGCTGCCTCACCCGCAGAGCATAATAACCATTAGAAGAAGCTAATTGAGGATATCCGACCATGTCTGGTGTGAATGCTAGATGGCCTACGTTTCCTCCCTTTTCGGGGTGTGTCTGCCGCTTCCACGGGCTTTGCCTCTCTCTCTCTCTCTCTCTCGGGCTTTTTGTGTTTTAGTTTGGATTTGTTTGAGTTTGTATAAGACTGGAGTAGCCATTATCCAGTTATTTCGAATCTACAGTTGGCTATACCCCGTAGAAACATTAGAGAAGGGGATTTGAAGATTTCTTCCTCTAAAATGACTCATTTGATTTGCGGTCAGAAATTTTAGGTAAGGGACCATGGTTATAAGGTGGGAAGGTCTTAGGAACTCACTCTATCCGTACGAATGTACGGTCTCTAGTTCACTGAATGTGATTATCTTTGAAGGTTAGGATTAGCTCTTATATATTCTCAAATAAAGGAAAAATGATGGGAACAAAGATGATGCATTATGGGGGGTTTGATTAATAAGAGTTTCTGTTGGGCAGGATTTGATAAAATCGGCAAGTCGTAGAGAATACTCCTCAAACTGACAGGTGCTATGCGTGATGTATGATGATGTGTTTTGGTTAGTCAGAGTTTCTGATGGGTAAGATTTGATCAAGTCGGCAAACCACAGAGAATACGCTAAGACTGATCAATTGTGAAGAGTGTTATTATGCAATAAGTAGGGGGGTTGGAAAAGTAAGAAATGTTGCACTATGTTGGATATGAACTAGATGATGCTGATATATAAATGGATAGATGGACGAAGGTCCCGAGCAGGCTCGCTTGAGCGGCTTGGATTGAGACTTGGATGGCTCCAGAGGCTTAGACCAAGGTTAGGCTGGACCGAACCAGACTGGATCGGGGCTAGGCTCTTCACTCGCACTCGGGCTTTCCTTGGTGAAGGAGAGGGCTCAGCTTAAAGGGGAGATGAGTCTCTTCTTGCAGAGGAGGACTCGAAGCTGTTGGATGTTGAAAACGAATAGGAGAAGGGGTGTTTATAGCTGCGAGATGTGGCAGCTCTCGTAAATATGGGAGGGCGGCACCTTGCCGCTAGGGGCCGCCCGTACAGATGCTCCCTCTCTCCTTTGGATAGCTGGCACTAGAGGTGGGCAACGATCCGATCCAAGTCGAACTTGGACCGGATTGGATTGTTCGGCTGCTTGAGTGGGTGTGTTCGAACGTTTGTTCGAACAAGGTGGCTCTGTTCAAACTCAGTTTAGTCTGGCCCAACTATGTTCGAGCATGTTTGAACATATGGATTTCAGACAATTTTTACGAGTTCGAACAAATTCAAACAATTTCGCTTTTTTTTGCTTGAAAATATTTTTTCTACTATTGAATAGTGAATACCGATTTGTTAACAAAGTACATATCACAAATGAAAAATCACCAGGTTTAAAGTTTTAACTAACTAAATAAAAACTCATAACATAGAAAGTTAACATCCCCACTGTTTCCTGTGGTGTGGTCCACTCGAGCCTTCGATCCACTTCATTTTTTAGATAATGCCATAAATGATCTTTAAAAAATGGACGGACAACTTGGATAAGAAAATATATCACTATGGGCCTCATAGAGCACTGGTAGGACCGTCCGTCTTTTGATAGGTCCTGGTGCGGGTAGACCGGTAGTACCCAATCCACGGATGCAAGTTAGCTGGTGATGTGAACACCAACCAACAAGCCGGTGTCAAAGCTCTTTGGGTCCCATCATCATGTATTTGTTTTATCCACTCTGTCCATCCATGTGTATAACTCATTTTGAGGCATTAAACAAAAAATGAGGCAGATACAAAACTCAAGTGGACCACACCACAAGAAACAATGGGGAGAATGATGTCCACCATTGAAACCTTCCTAGGGCCAACAATCATGTTTATTTGTCATCCAACCTTCTCTCTCTCTCTCTCTCTCTCTCTCTCTCTCTTATATATATATATATATATATATATATATATATATATATATATATATATATATATATATATATATATATATATATAACTGAGTCAAGTTCGAGTTCGAGTCGAGTCGAACAAGGCTTGATTGATACCGACTCGAATTTTTTTTCAAACAGACCCCGTGTGTTTAAACTAATTTCTCAACACGGAGACTTTCTATTCAAACATGGTTTTATCGAGTCGATCCGAGTCAATCTGAATGATCAAACTCGGTTCGTGTCCAACTTTAGCTAGCACATCGAATTTGGAGTGCAAAAACCCCAGGTTCGGTGTACTTTCTTGCTTGAACCTATGGGTTGGAATTAGGATTGGACTTAGGTTTAGTTATGGGTTTTAACATCGTGAGTTGACTCAGCGGGTTGGCTCACTTATTTTACCCACCGAGTTGATTTATTGTGGAAGTTTGGCCTGATTTTTCCTAATGGCAAGGTTTCGGGCTGATGATTCAGGGTGAGTAGTTAACTAGGTTTAGGCTGGACTTGGGTTATAGATTAGGATTTGGATATATGAGTTGACTAGGTTTGGACTTAGGGTTTGGGGTATGAACCTCCATCCACCTAGCCATTCATAAATCTTTGCAGCCACAAGGGTGGGGTGTCTACATCTGGTCTACCATTTTCCTTATTACATCTCAATCAATTTAGAAATTTCAATCCACATATTTCAATTTCACTTGCAACATTTTTATATGTCATCTTATCGTTATTGTCTCTTGCTTCTTTTTACATCATTCGCTTGTCGGACTCCATGGAGCGAAGCGGTGCTAAGATTACATTTTACTTTATTTGCCCACCCAGAGCCTCACCCCTATGAAGCAAGGCTAGAATTATATTTTCCTTTATTTTCCTACTCGGATCCTTCATCTCTGTGGACCAAGGTTAGGCTTGCGCTTATACTTTATTCGCTTGCCCTCAACCCCCGTTGGTATAAAGAAAAGTTAGATAATATTTTTCCTCATCGTCTACTTGGACCTTATGAGTTTTGTGAAGTGAGGCCAAATGTAACAACACTAAAATTTTATCAAATTTCCAAAAAAACCCTAACTTTTACAAAGTAGAGATCGCATGTTGTGTGGATGAAAAATGGTGTCAGAGCCATTTTCCTCATTACTGAGGCCCTTACTCAGAATCTACTATCATAGTAACCACAAGATTCACTCAAGTTAGGGAGTCTTACAATTCCCTAACTTGTAAGCGCTGTTCTACAGTTTCTAGCTGGCTGTAGATTCTAACCTTCATTTGGCTAGTGACGACTTTAAGTTATATGTAATATGATCTCATTTGAGTCAAATCACACCTCAATCACACAAATGCTAAGGGAGAGTAGAAAAAAGCCGAGTAAGTGAGACACCGCGCTCATGTGGAAGCATTCACATACTAATAACAAGTTGGTAGTGCAACAGTTAAATTAATTCCTTAAGATAACAACATCAATTTTAAAAGTTTCGCATAAAATATATTATTCATTAAAGATCTTAGTAACTTAATATTATTCTTATTATAATAAGATGATGCCTTTTTCATATTAAATTCATTGCCTAGAATAATATAAAACAAAGAAAAAGAAACATATCTTCTCATATATTTCATACCAATACAAGCACACTCTTAACCCAAGACTAAATATATCTAGAGCTTGTATAGAAAAATATTCAACAAAGTAATTTTATTTCAAAATATTTCTCCACATAACTACCGATAATATATCTTAGTAATGAATGAGGTAAGACAAACCTCCATATAATATTTATGACCTTACTTGTCTGTCTCGATGAATCTTGGCCCCGAGATACAAGTCCATTATTGCATTCATTTCTGTAGCCACATCTCTCATGCACATTCGTTCTCTTGGAGATTATACAGAGCACAACACACCAATTTTGACCATTGAAATCAAGCAATCTTGCATTCTATTTTTTATATTGATATGATTTTGATTGCCTTGATCAATAACTTCAACATCTTCTATAAGCAGTCGTGGATCAACAATCTCCATTACTCGTTTAGGTAAAGCCAACTTAGTGAAATGATGAAGGCTTAGATTGTCCATAAGCCTGTCATTAGTTGGCCCCTTTCTAGTGATCATCTCCAATAGAACGATTCCATGCTGTAAACATCTCCTTTTGTAGATGCTTTACTACCCATCGCATACTCTATAATTTATACATCTCAAATTGCAATGTAAGTGACCATTTAGATACAAATAATATTAAAGGTTGAATTTAGAGAGAGAGAGAGAGAGAGAGAGAGAGAGAGAGAGAGAGAGAGAGAGAGAATATTCTATTTAAACAAGTAATAATTAGCAATTTTTCTATTCTAAGGATCCAAATTTCTAACAACAATTGGAGTGCTATGAACTTGTAAGTTGTTACAAAGATGTTCTACATTGATCAAGACTATTACTCAAAAGAAAGAACTTAGCACGGCAATCATCAAGTGAACAAATTAGTCAATGTTATTATTTTTATGTAACACATATCTTAATTAGAGACATTATGAGAAAAGAATTCTTTATACCATATTATGGTGTGATTCATGTGGCATCTATATATTTAAAATCAATGAAATTTTGATGCCATCAAGTTTAAATCTTGTCGGGTGTGGATCTTTCAAATTAAATATGAGGTCATTCTTTCAGGACCTGTGTTAATGTCGAAAAATCATCACGAGTAACAGATTAAGAATAAGAAAGATTCTTTTTCTTATTGTGCACGGTCCTCCAAAGATGACTTCCTCCAGTAACCCTACAAATACAGATGGAAACTAAGGGTTGCCGACGCTTGGCTGTTAGACCTCCGATACTTAAGTCAGTGATGAGCTTTAGCAAAGATGAAGTGTGAAACGTGAGCTAAGATGCTGTGTACCTTTCATTATAAATAGGAAGCCTATTTATCGAAATCTTACTGGAGTAATTTATTACGTATATGGTTGATATCTCCCTAATTTCGTGGGATAAGATGTTATCTTATCCAATTCTATGTAGGTTAGAAACCTAGATGATCATGTTACTTGATGTAGATCCCTTTAGTCCTATATAAACGGAACTGATATGTATAAATAGATCAAAGAGAATTTGTAATTTGGGCCAACTCTTGAACTATATGAGCTGTTGGGACTACGGCTCAGGATACGTTCTTGAGACCTGACTAGCGACCAGGTTTGCTCGGATATAAACTACATAGTCAAATAATTGAGTAGTGAACAAGTCTGTTCGAATATTCTTAAGGAATCAAGATGTACCCACTCTTGCTCACTGAAAATATCTCATGCTGGTCTGCTCGCAGGTCCTATCTTCAGAATGAAGGCGCTCGCATATCAGTCAAGTAAAATTGCTCGATGGATGAGGCTACTTGTTTACTTATGAGAACTATAGACTTCGACCAACTTTATTTTATAACAGATGCCCCCCAAGTCTCTTACTTAGAGCAGCTAAGTAAGAGACTTGTGTTTGTTCGTATTCCGCATGTAACTGCCTAACACATTTTTCGAAGAGTGGCTATATGTGATTAGACATTTACATTTAATGAACGCCAGCTTTTCGGCCGAAAGGAGCGAAGCAGCGCTTGCCACGTGTTTGGAATTTAATGCGTGTGCCTGTTCGATTGTCGTGTCAAATGAAGGGACGCCAAGTGTCACTCAAATCATTGGAAGAAATGATTGCACATATATATATATATATATATATATATATATATATATATATATATATATATATATATATATATATATATATATATATATATATATATATATATATATATATATATATAGCTAGGGCTTTTTTCTTCTGGCGGAAGCTTTCTCCTTCTTCCTCCTTTTGTTCCTTCTGGCGAGACCTCTTCTCTGATGTATTTTTTGTCATCTTTTCTCCCATTTTCTCTTTCTTTTGAGATTTCTATCTCTTCAATGGCGCGGGGATCTGATAACGAAGCAGTCCCGTTGGGGGAAGTAACTCTGAATTCTTCCTCCTCAAATAACGTACGAGTACTCTCTGGGAAGTACTCTGCGTCCAAATATCCTTCTCGTATGAAGGAGGAGGAATTAGAGGAAATCTGGGTGAGGTATCAAGTCCCAGATTCAGCTACTTTCTGATTACCTTAGGAAGGAGAAACCGCTGATTCTCCTTCGTCAGGGTGTGTCGCTATTTATAAGTACTTTTTTGAGCTTGGCATGCGTCTTCCCCTTCATCCATTTGTCCGAGACGTTCTTCGCATCTATAAAACAATTCCTGGAAAACTCATAATGAATGGATGGAGGGTAGTAATAAGCACTTATGTTCTTTGGAAACAAGCTGGGAATGATGAACTCTCTGTTGATGAATTCTTGAGGATGTTTTAACTGAAGAAAGCCCCCTCCTGCGAAGGCTAGTACTACCTTGCGTACTGGCATCAAGAGAACTTTGTTCTTGGGAAACCCTCTTCCAACTACCCTGGATGGAAGAAACAATGGTTTTATGTTTCTAGAAACTGAGAGTTGTTGAGCTCTTAATTGTGCATATTCTAGCCCCAATTCATCACTCATTGTGCGAGGTTTGCATGGTATATAGACAAATCTAATGCATGTTTTGTGATTGCAGGTTTGAGAGTGAACTCCGCCTAATTGATGATGGAAAGAGCTGATTTATAACCTTGGATGAAGACCCAAGGAGGGCCGAAGGAAGAAGGAAGCAAAGAAAGAAGCAAGGAAAGAAGAAAATAGAAGAAAGAAAGGAAGAAAACAAGAAGAAAAAGAGACCGACCGGTCTTGACCGGTCGGCCAAGGAAGCCAGACCGGTCTTGACCGGTCGGCCATGCTTGCTGGAGTAATGCCAAAGAAGGCCAGACCGGTCGTGACCGGTCGGCCAGCCCTGTCCGACCGGTCTTGACCGGTCGGCCATGTAAATTTCAGTTTCCAGATTCCAGACAGCAGGCCATTCCCGTTTCTGACTTTTCGGACCAGTTTTCTGGGCCGATCTTGATGATATTTGGAAATCCAACACATTCATGTCAAAGAGAAGCTCGACGCCGAACTAACCCAAGTTGTTTCGTGTCGATCGGAGCTACGGATTGATCGTGGTGGCCAAAACAATACGAACTGTTCAGAAAGTTCCAGATTTCGCTACTCCACTCTGGGCCGGTCCAGGTGACCCATCATTGATGATATGAAGAATCTACTTTGACCATATTTTAGACCACATCCATATATGAATAACCACAAAATTTTCAGATCAAAAGAATGTGTGGTTTGATCGTACCGGTTGAAGAAAGATGGACCATCCAGAAAGATCCAACTGCGCAGAGTTTATAAAAGCCCTAATTGTTCTAATTTTTGGACCACATTATGAGATTGTTTTGGAAAATCTAATCCGTCTATCATGTAGAAGAGGAAGTTTTCTACCAATGTTCAAAATTTGGGATGAATCCGACATCTGTACACTCCGGACCGTTGAAAGCAAGATGACTAGTTCTGAAGGTACTCGAAGTGCGTGATTTTGAGAGGCGGTCGGTGATATGATTGGTGGGCCCATTCAGAGGATAATCTTGGAAATATAAATCATCTATGAGGAAGATCACATTACAAGGAAGCTATAAATCAATTTTGAAGGCAATCCAACCATTGGTTAAGCCGTACCAAGCAAAACAAATTCTGCTATGTTGCTGTATTATTGCTGCACTATAAAAGAGGGTGCTCTCTTCTATTCCAGGGCAACCAAGGACGTGGGGAGCAAGGAGTTCAAGTCATAGGAGGCTTCCTAGCCTCCTCCAGCTAGTTTTTCTTCCTTTTCTTAGTTCTAGTTTTATTTTTAATATGCTTTTCATTAGCTAATCTCTTAGCTAGAGCTAAGAGGTGAACCTTATAGTTTTCTTAGATTGTTTAATTTGTTCTATTGGTTTTAAAGTTGGTTTTCATGATTATGAACTATGGTTTGAAGTTTATACAAGCTTTAAGTTGTTTTTCTTTGTCTTATGATGACTCATGGATGTTTGGGAGAATTACTTAAATTCTTAATTGGTTTGCATCAGTCTAGACCTGTATGATCCGAGGAATTGGAGTGCGCTCTAGTACTATGATCTTCATGTGGGGACTTCCTACCAAAGTTCTACTTTTCTGAATTTCTGTAATATGTATGGATTATGCATGTGATTTGAATCAAGTTCAAATCATGATCTAGCCTTGTCTTGTGACAGGACTTGAGGATGATTATGATTGTGAACTGAACCTTTTGGAATGGGGAATGACCTATGCAATTGAGCATGCTCAGCTCAGCCTACATTGAGTGAATCCTATGCATTGAACTTACATATGACAGATTGTTTGGTTTAACAGCTCTATCATCCGACTAGATAGATCTTAATATCGATTCTAGTTGAGAAAGTGAGAAACCATAGCGAATTATACATCTAAGGAGAGCTATAAGTGGATCCTTGATGCTCTAGTTATCTTTCCATTATCAGATTTTCTATTTTATGTTCAAAACCAATTTCACAAATCTCTTTGATTCTAGTTATTAGGATAGTTGGAATTGTTTACTTCCTTCCCTGTGGATCGACCTCGGTCTTACCGAGTTTATTACTACATCGCAACCCTACACTTGGGGAAGCGAACAGGTTTTTTTGGCGCCGTTGCCGGGGACGAGGTTAAACGGTTCTAATTGTTCTAGTAGCTATAGAGTAGTTTTAGTTAGGTAGGATTTTTTTTTTTTTATAGAAGTAGATTTTTTGATTTTTTTTTTCTAGATTACTAACAATTTTTTTGTTTGATTTTGTAGGACATTGTTGCTGACATAGCTCTCACCTTCACAGGTAACATCTCTCCATCTCCCTTTCTCCTTTTTTTTTTCTTCCTAGATTAGGGATTATTTCAACTTCTTATAATTTCATTATGAATGATTGGACGGGTGGATTGTCTAAATACGTTTTGGAAGATGAGAGGTCGAACCAAACAAAAAATCATTATGATTGGAACCATTACAAGCATGAATATTTTTCTATGACTCAATCTACTTCTAATACTCCCCCACATAAGACCTTGCAAGATTACCGGAATGACAACAATGTGCATAACTTTTCGCCAGGTAAGACAATGGGAGAGTATCAGAAAGAGATGAATAATGTTCCACTGATTAGGACAATGTATGATCACTTGTTTGGCTACAAATATCAACAACTATCTAATAGCACAACATATGACATGCATAATCCTAATAGGTGGGAGCATCAAAATTTCAATTTGGGAGACGAGCCAACCATGGATGCCAATAATTATCCTCAAGAGTTTCTTTCTCATGAGCCACAACCGACACGAACTCTTGAGGATACACTGCGAGAGTTTATAGAAATAACTGAGCAATGCATAAAAACCTCTCGCCATCTCAAAATATTGAACCCAACATTGGGAACACTGAATCAATCCCCAACAATGAGGAGGATGAGGCTATCCAAACCCAACCTTCTCTAGATTTAATGACTAAACTTCTAGAGGATATTGATCTCAGTGATCCCACCATTACCATTGATTATGGTGAATCAACTATCTCTTTTAGCTATTCCGATTTGAATGATGAAGAGGTTTCAAGGATGGTTGACGAACCCGAGGAATCTACAAAATCTGAAAGTGATAGTTTGATTGCCTAGAATGAGGGTTTGAAAGATGATTGTGAGTCCATGATTTGTTCTTCCAAAGGGCCGAATGTTTTTGAATCACCGAAAGATATTCTTGCTAGAGAGATGGTCGAAGTCGATATTTTTGAGTCCTTCCACCAACAACACATGTCGGATTCTATTGTGGAAGAACTCCCTTGGGTTGAAAATTCTGTTTCTTTGGATGATAGGGTGGCGCAATCTGAAATTTCAAAAGATCAACCAATGCTAGATGATGTGCTTACCATTGAATCTGAAAATTTTTCTTTGGAAGACCTCCCCTCTATAGAGGAGGAATTCCTTACCCTTGAAACAGAATTTCCTCAATCACTTAGGGAGAACGAGGACCCTTTATCCTACTCTTTCGATTTTCTAGAAGAATGCATGACCCACCCCTATGATCTGGATGATGAGATATTTAAGGAGTTGGATAGTTTGTTAGACATGGTTTCGGTGCCTGAAGAACACCATTCCACTGATTTACACTCTTTACCATTGTCTGTGGAAACACCATGCAATTTTGAATTTGTGGAGGAGACTACCCAAACTGAAAAATACTTAATGAATGTCTCTCCACCATTATGGGTTCTTCAACCCATTGAAAATTCTGATTGGGAGGACCCATTTTTAATCAATTACAACCCAATTCAGAACTTGAGGAGATATCTTTTTGCTGCTCTTATCTCCTCCTTACATGCGTGTGGTGCACACTATGATTGGACCTTCATGAAGAAACGCACCCATGTATACATTCGAGCAGGACTTTGGATGGTCCTCATGAGAAACCTATTGAAATTCATGAAGATCCTGCTCAAATTTGATCATGTAGTTGATCGGACTAATCAAAGGTAGGTAGGTAGGTTAGGATTTCTTTCTGCATTTAGGATTGAATAAGTCTCATTGAGACAATGGAATATGCTAGAATTAATCAACTTGCTACCTCAGGTACTCTCGTTCTCACTCTCCTTTGTTTTATGTCATTGCTCTCATGTCATGCATATTGCATATCTTATTACATTGAGGACAATGTAAGATTTTGGTTGGGGGGTGAGATTCCTTAGATGAATCTACTAGCTTTTGTGACATTTCGAGCAATTATGTAGAAAATTTTCGATTTTTCTAAAATTCAAAACTCTTTTGGAAAACGTTGTTTCTATGCATTCAAGATGACACAAGTATAAGGAGAGGAGATACAAAGTAAGTGATGTTGCAAGCTTTGAATTTGTCTTAATATAATGGTTTTATATGTGAATTCCCCTATTTATGTGAGTGATAGAAAATTTGAACACTTTTACACCTAGTTCACATTACACGATTTTCATGGGTTGAAAGGATTATGTGATTTGTGAATTAGCTAGACTTTGATTTAAGGTGTTGAGAAACCAAGCCGGGGTACTTTGTCCATCCTTGTCCATGGGAAAATAACGAAAGATATGGATTTCTAAAAATCCTATCTAATGTAAAAGAAAAAGGAAAAGGAAGGATGAAATTGGGAATGATAGAAAAATGGTGGAAAATTCCGAAAAGGGCTACCTATTACCAACCGGGGGATGGTCTACCCGTAACCAAAGCCGGAAATGGGAAGTAGTGTGAAAGCCGTCGGAAGGACGGTAAGACAAATTCCTGTCATAAGCTTGTTGTTGCTCTGTGCACCTTGAAATCCATAGTTTAGTTGATCTATGAAGAAGATAAGCCCAGAAACTCATGAGATGAACTTTCACTATGCACACTAGGTTGAATTTGTTCAAGTTCTTCTATTCATCAATCAATCAGCGAGAATTTCATATGGACACTTATTATGTTTTGAGAGTTTAAGGTTTTAACTTCTATCACCTAATTTTTCTAACTTTTACACTTGTGTGTCTAGGGATGTATAGAAGCATAGTTTCTGAAGGAGAGTTAGTTTTTGGAGAATTGAACTTGTTTCACGCATGTTTTGCTCGGGACTAGCAAAATGCTGGTTGGGGGGGTGTGTTGAGCTCTTAATTGTGCATATTCTAGCCCCAATTCATCACTCATTGTGCGAGGTTTGCATGGTATATAGACAAATCTAATGCATGTTTTGTGATTGCAGGTTTGAGAGTGAACTCCGCCTAATTGATGATGGAAAGAGCTGATTTATAACCTTGGATGAAGACCCAAGGAAGGCCGAAGGAAGAAGGAAGCAAAGAAAGAAGCAAGGAAAGAAGAAAATAGAAGAAAGAAAGGAAGAAAACAAGAAGAAAAAGAGACCGACCGGTCTTGACCGGTCGGCCAAGGAAGCCAGACCGGTCTTGACCGGTCGGCCATGCTTGCTGGAGTAATGCCAAAGAAGGCCAGACCGGTCGTGACCGGTCGGCCATGTAAATTTCAGTTTCCAGATTCCAGACAGCAGGCCATTCCCGTTTCTGACTTTTCGGACCAGTTTTCTGGGCCGATCTTGATGATATTTGGAAATCCAACACATTCATGTCAAAGAGGAGCTCAACGCCGAACTAACCCAAGTTGTTTCGTGTCGATCGGAGCTACGGATTGATCGTGGTGGCCAAAACAATACGAACTGTTCAGAAAGTTCCAGATTTCGCTACTCCACTCTGGGCCGGTCCAGGTGACCCATCATTGATGATATGAAGAATCTACTTTGACCACCTTTTAGACCACATCCATATATGAATAACCACAAAAGTTTCAGATCAAAAGAATGTGTGGTTTGATCGTACCGGTTGAAGAAAGATGGACCATCCAGAAAGATCCAACTGCGCAGAGTTTATAAAAGCCCTAATTGTTCTAATTTTTGGACCACATTATGGGATTGTTTTGGACAATCTAATCCGTCTATCATGTAGAAGAGGAAGTTTTCTACCAATGTTCAAAATTTGGGATAAATCCGACATCTGTACACTCCGGACCGTTGAAAGCAAGATGACTGGTTCTGAAGGTACCCGAAGTGCGTGATTTTGAGAGGCGGTCGGTGATATGATTGGTGGGCCCATTCAGAGGATAATCTTGGAAATCTAAATCATCTATGAGGAAGATCACATTACAAGGAAGCTATAAATCAATTTTGAAGGCAATCCAACCATTGGTTAAGCCGTACCAGGCAAAACAAATTCTGCTATGTTGCTGTATTATTGTTGCACTATAAAAGAGGGTGCTCTCTTCTATTCCAGGGCAACCAAGGACGTGGGGAGCAAGGAGTTCAAGTCATAGGAGGCTTCCTAGCCTCCTCCAGCTAGTTTTTCTTCCTTTTCTTAGTTCTAGTTTTATTTTTAATATGCTTTTCATTAGCTAATCTCTTAGCTAGAGCTAAGAGGTGAACCTTATAGTTTTCTTAGATTGTTTAATTTGTTCTATTGGTTTTAAAGTTGGTTTTCATGATTATGAACTATGGTTTGAAGTTTATACAAGCTTTAAGTTGTTTTTCTTTGTCTTATGATGACTCATGGATGTTTGGGAGAATTACTTAAATTCTTAATTGGTTTGCATCAGTCTAGACCTGTATGATCCGAGGAATTGGAGTGCGCTCTAGTACTATGATCTTCATGTGGGGACTTCCTACCAAAGTTCTACTTTTCTGAATTTCTGTAATATGTATGGATTATGCATGTGATTTGAATCAAGTTCAAATCATGATCTAGCCTTGTCTTGTGACAGGACTTGAGGATGATTATGATTGTGAACTGAACCTTTTGGAATGGGGAATGACCTATGCAATTGAGCATGCTCAGCTCAGCCTACATTGAGTGAATCCTATGCATTGAACTTACATATGACAGATTGTTTGGTTTAACAGCTCTATCATCCGACTAGATAGATCTTAATATCGATTCTAGTTGAGAAAGTGAGAAACCATAGCGAATTATGCATCTAAGGAGAGCTATAAGTGGATCCTTGATGCTCTAGTTATCTTTCCATTATCAGATTTTCTATTTTATGTTCAAAACCAATTTCACAAATCTCTTTGATTCTAGTTATTAGGATAGTTGGAATTGTTTACTTCCTTCCCTGTGGATCGACCTCGGTCTTACCGAGTTTATTACTACATCGCAACCCTACACTTGGGGAAGCGAACAAGAGTCTAATGAGGGTTCAACTCGTAAAGTACATAATGTTCATTGCTTTTTTGTGAAGGTTTGTAATTTCATGTTTCTGTATGAATATTGCTGTGATTTATTCTTCTAATTTGCTGATTATATTGCAGGCATCTTGGTCAGAAAGAAGCCTAGCTTAAGAGGAAGAATCAACGAGAAGATAGTCAAAGTCTTCAGATTGTCGAAGGACGTGAGAGACATCAAGTCTCCCATAAATCCTTCGAGGCTCGCTGAATCCGATCTCATTTATAGGGAAGAGAATGAGCGGCGAAAAAGGGCAGAAGAGGAGATTTCTTCCTCCTTTGAAAGGTTCTGCTGCAAAGAGGCAAAAGAAAACGGCAGCTGGTCCATCTCAGCCAGCAAGGCAATAGAACGAGGCTGCTCAGAGCTCTCGGCAGAACTTACCAAGCCATCTTTCTAAGCCTCCCTCTGCTCAAACCGATGTTACTGTAGTAGTGGCTTCTACTCCGGTTGTTGCTGCTCGGGAGCAACCAATTGTCGATCTTACTGATACTCCTATGAGAGAGCACAGATCAGAACCTAATTCTCCACCGCAAGGGGAGGGTCGCGAGTCTACTCCTGCTTGCGAGAGATCTGCTCACTCGGGAGCTGTTGGAAGAGAGCTTGTCGTGGCTCAACCTTCTAGAGTAGGGACTTTTGTTATTCTGGGTCATTTGCACCCGATTTGTAAATTTTTCTTTGATTACGTCAACTCCCCAATCCCTTGGTCCTCTTCCTGAGCCTAGCCCTGAAGAGCTTACTTTGAACGTTGGACTAAAGGCTGCTTAAGTAAGAAAATTCGTAATATTACATATATCTAAAAAACTCTTCTTACCTTTATAATAACTTTTCATCTTTACTTTGTGTAGTGCTTGGACCTCATCATGAGGACGAGATGTGACATTATGTTTGCTTGTCATGTGATAAAGGAAGGAGAAGATAATATAAAGCTTCTAGAGCAAGCAATCTAAGGGAGGGACACTATTATGAAGGCTCACAAGGCCTTGATTGAGAAAGCCAATGAGGAGAAGAACATCCTCATTACAAAAATTCAAGTGTTGGCTGATCGATACCAAGAGTTGGATCAGAGGCATGCTTGCCTTGACAAGATGAAGAAGAAGATTGCGAGAGAGAGTGAGATTTTCTGTCAAGATAAGATAGCATTAGAACAAAAGAATGTTGATCTAGAGTCACTACTCAAACATCCAAGGAGGATTTGGAGAAAGACAGAGCTGCTCTATTAACATCGATTACAGAAAAGGAAACTGGGAGAAGGATAGAGCAGGTTTACTTCTGTTGATCGCAGAAGAAGGTCGGCGCGCCATTCAAGAATTCCACACTTCGCAGCCTTACGAAGAAGAATGCTATGAATCCTATGATGTTGGTCGCGACTTTGCATTAAAAGTCGTCCAACTAATGGCCCCAAGAATTGACTTGGAGGAATTCGAAAGCGTCGTAGATAGGGTTATCGCTGATGAAAGAGAAGCTGATGCTTATGAAGTTACTATGGTAATGGAGGCCACTAGAGCTGTCGGAATTCCTGAGGCCGAACCTGAAGTTGATAGTTAAGCTCCACCAGTTGAAGATACGTTAGAGCAGGCGACGAAAAATTAAACTTTATTTATCTTTGAACATTCTCTCTTTTATTTATTTGAAATATTTTGGAAGTTTGAACTCCTTTGAATTTCATTGGTGTTGAATGATTGCTTGATTTTATTTCTTTATAATTGTTCAGTTCATGAAAATGAACTATGCTCAGTCAGGGAGGCTTTGGTAGCTACGTCCACACAGAGATAGATTGATCTATCGACTGAGTCTTTGGCTTTGCTGAGCAGAAGTTTTAGTTAAGCTAATGTTTGATATTCTCTTCAGGGTTATTCAGGTCCTTAAATAGGAGTAGCAACTAAGTTGTGAAAAACTCTTAGTAGATGGACTAGAATGAAATCTGTCTTTATTTGGAAATAATTCACGTGTCTGATATATGAATATTTATGGATAGTAACGGAGTAAATGTTCCGTATGCTAAGGGCGGCGTAAAGCTCTTCCTCGTATATCTTTCAAATAATAAGTACCTGGTCGAATGACCTTAATAACCCGATAAGGGCCTTCCCAGTTAGGATCTAATGATCGAATAGTTGATCCAACGTTCTGTTTGAGCACTAAATCGTCGACTTGAAAGGTTCTAGTTTAACCTTTGAATTATGGTATCGAGCTATCCTTTGTTGTTTAGCTGCTACTTGAAGTAGAGATGCATCCCTTCTTTCTTCTAAGAGATCCAGGTGCAACTTAAAAGATTCTTCATTCTCCATTAGATCATAATGCTCTACACAATAAGTAAGTATTTCGACCTCAATTGGGATGACCTCTTCCATACCAAATGCAAGGGCGAAAGGCATTTCTCCTGTTGAAGAGCGAGTTGTCATCCTATAAGCCCATAAGACTTCTGGTAGACATTCTGGCCATATGCCCTTGCATTCTTCAAGCTTGGTCTTCAAATCTGTGAATGTTGCGTTATCAAATTGTCTCCCATTATCAGTGACTATAGTACGAGGAAGCCCGTAACGACATACAATGTTCCTCCATATGAACTTGGTGGTTTACTTCTCGGTAATAATGGTCAGAGCTTCTGCTTCGACCTACTTGGTAAAGTAATCAATGGCCATGATTGCGAATCTGTTCTGGCCTTTTCCTTTAGGTAATGGACCGATTATGTCAACTCTCCATTGGGCGAAAGGCCACGAACCATCCATAGGTGTCATTCATTCAGGTGGTAAATGAGGCATTGGAGAATAGCGTTGACCCTTGTCACATTTCTTTGAAAATTCGATGGCATTTGCTTTCATAGTGGGCCAATAATAGCCCTGTCTCATGGCTTTGTAAGCCATTGATCGTCCTTTGGGGTGATTGCCACCCCCCTGATATATTTCTTCGAGAGCGCATTTAGCTTCTTCTGGGTGAAGGCGCCTCAAATATGGCATTGTGTAACTTCTTCTCAACAATACGCCATCTTGAAGAATATACTTGACAGCGCGATATCGTAACTATCGAGCTAATTTCTTATCTTCTGGAAGTTCTCTATCTCAGAGAAAATAGATGATGGGATCCATCCAACATGGAGACATCTACGTTGTGGAGATCTGTTCGTTCATTTCCTGGTCGATGCTAGGTGCTGGGAGTTACTCAACAGGGATGGTTCGAATTAGATTGCCTTCGGAAGCTGATGCTAATTTCGCTAAGGAGTCGACCAGCTTGTTTTCTGCTCGAGGAATGTGAATTAGCTCATATTTGTCGATTTTGGCAAGCAACTCCAATACTCTGGACTTGTAAATAACCATTTTTCTTCCTTTGCTTCAAACTCGTTAATCACCTCATTCACAACGAGCTGCGAGTCATTATAAATGATTAAGTTCTTGATTGTGAGCACATTAGCTAATTGAAGACCAGCGATCAAAGCCTCATACTCTGCCTTGTTATTTGAGTCATGAAAATTAAATTGTGAGGCGTATTCAAACTGAGATTCATCTGGAGTAATGATGATTAATCTTGCCCCACTTCCAGATGAACAGGATGACCTGTCTACATAGAGCGACCAAGATGACTATTCGCACGCTTGAGGCTCAGATTGAGAAGGTTCAATTGAAGGAGCTGCCGCTTCGCTACGAGTAAGAATAGGATATGTGATATCGGCGATGAAATCAGCGACAACCTACCCCTTCACAGCTGTTCACGAACAAAAGGTAATTTCATGTTCACTAAGCTCAATCGACCATTTGGTTAATCTCTCGGACACTGGAGGTTTTTGGAGGACTTGTCTTAATGGTTGATTTATAGGGACTATTATAAGATGACCTTGAAAGTAAGGTCGTAGTTTTTGTGTTGCAACTACCGAGCTTTTCGATTTCTGGGTATCTGGTTTCAGTATCCACCATTGCACGACTAGCATAATAAACGAATTTCTGTACCTTAGAATCTTCTCTTATTAAAGCGGCACTAACGGCCGTGGGAGACACAACTAAATAAACAAAAAGTTGCTCGTGCGGCGTTGGCTTGGACAGGATGGGTGGTGCACCCATGTATTACTTCAACTGCTGGAAGGCTTCCTCACATTGTTGAGTCCATGCCCAATTAAACTTCGTGGTTGTTCGTAGTAGCTTGAAGAAAGGCAAAAACTTGTCAGATGCATGAGAGATGAAACGATTTAAGGATGCAATGTGTCCAGCCAAGCGCTGAACTTCTTTCACTGTGGAAGGTGATCGCATCTTTATTAAGGCCTTTATTTTCTCAAGGTTGGCCTCAATGCCACGCTGTCCAACCATAAAATCGAGGAATTTTCCTACAGAGACTCCAAACGCACATTTCTCTGAATTGAGCTTCATTCAATATTTTTGCATAAGATCGAAAGCTTCTTAAAGGTCGTCGAGATGATCCTCTGCCTTAATGCTCTTGACGAGCATATCATCAACATCTTCCATAGTTTTACCAATATACGCAGCAAACATCTTGTTGACCAGACGCTGGTAAGTTGCTCCAACGTTCTTGAGACCGAATGGCATTACCTTGTAACAATATAATCCACGATCCATGATAAACGTTGTTTTCTTTCTATCAGGTGGATGCATCATAATTTAGTTATAACCAAAATAAGCATCCATGAAACTAAGCAAAGCGTGCCCAGCGATGGAGTCAACTAGCTGATCGATGCGAGGCGTTGGAAAACCATCTTTTGGGCATGCTTTGTTTAAATCAATATAGTCCACACACATCCTCCATTTGCCATTTACTTTATGAACAAGGACGACGTTTGAGACCCAATCAGGATAATCAACTTCTTCGATGAAATCAATGGCTAACAAATTGTCGACTTCAGTTTTGATCACTTTCTGTCTTTCGGCTGTGAATGCGCGCTGACGCTGATGGATGGGCTTGAATTTAGGATCTACCTTCAGTCAATGAACAACAACTTTGGAGTTGATGCCTGTCATGTCTTTGTGAGACCAAACGAAGACGTCTTGGTATTCGACCAGGAAACTAGTCAAATGAGCTTGGAAGGTTGGGTTCAGAGATGACCCAATATGGACTTCTTTGGTCGAATCTGTCTTGGATAGTTGGACCTTGACAATTTCTTCACTTGGACCTCCCACTTGATGTGTATCTTCTCTTAGGTCTAATGGCGTAGAGATTGAAGAGTTTTTTGAGTCCTCTGCAATTGAAATAATAGGAGTAACTTGGGCGCCTTTCTGATCCTGCATTGCTAACTCATAGCATGCTCGGGCTTCTTTTTGGTTCCCTCTGACTACTCCGACGCCATTCGGAGTGGAGAATTTGATGCACAAGTAGAGGGGATGCAACACTGCTCCTAACTTAGTGAGTGACGGACGCACTAAGTTGGCATTGTATACAGATTTTCGATTTAATATGAGGAAATTGATTAAAATAGTGACTTTGGTGGGGGTTTCACCAAAAGTGAAAGGGAGGTCGATACTTCCTTTTGATATGACCACTTCACCTCCGAAATCGATGATGGTCGTGGAAATTGGCTTGAGCAGGTTTTTGGCGAGGGCCATCTTGTCGTAGGCTTCTAGATAAAGTACATCGGTGGAGCTAACCGTGTCCAACATAATTCAATAAGTCAGATAGTTGGCTACCTTTAATGCTACCATGATGGAATCTTCATGAGGAAAATGAATTCCTTCAGCATCTTTCTCAGAGAAAGAGATTGGCCGATGACTTGGTTTTGATGAGCTCGATGATTTCTCCATCCAGTAAACGTGCTGGGGTTTGTGGGCATAAGCTTTCCTTGGAGCCTGGGAATCACTTCCATAAGCTGAACCGCCTACAATGGTTCTGCTCTCGCCAGCTGGTTCTGCATCGTCTTGCGAAAGACGACGATATGGCGACTTTTCCCTTCGGGGTTGGCTTTCACGGCGCATCAATGCACCAAGTTTCTGGGGGGAATGGTTCCGTTGTGCGACGAAGTCATGAAGATGCCCCTGGGAATAAGTGCCTCTATTTGATCTTGAGGGCTATGCAATCTTGGGTATTATGTCTGTGATCTTTATGAAAGTAGCAGAACTTCCTCTTATCTCTTTTCTCTGGATCTGATTTGATCCTCAGGGGCCACTTCACATAAGATTTGTTTTTATCTCCATCAACACCTTCTTTGGAGATCGATTGAGGGGAGTGTAATTATGATATCTCCCTGCATATGACTTCCTGGGCGAGCGATCACGTTGATCGCATCGATTCTTCTTATCAGAAGAAGATGCTTCTTCGAATTTATGTTTCTTCCCTCTATTGTCATGACAAGCGATGGCAACCTCTTCAGCGTTGATGTATTTTTGAGCCCTAGCTTGAAACTTGGTCATCGTTTTTGGAGGATTTTTATCTAGGCGAATCGAATTTTTTTGCTCGTGACACTTGCGATCAGAGCAGTGAGGCCTTTATCCTCAGTGTAACCCTCCGTCTGAACAGCTTCATCTGTGAACCGAACTGTAAATTCTTTAATCGTCTCATTATGATGTTGCTTCAGATCCGATAGATGAGACGTTGGTTTCTTTATGTGAATACTCCCCATAAATTGGGAGAGAAAGAGCTTTAACAGTTGTGAGAAGGATTCTACTGATCGAGGCTTTAGACCGCAGAACTACATTCGTGCGGCATCCTTCAGACTTAGAGAGAAGGCTCTACACATAATCTCCAAGCTATATACCCTGCTAGCTCCATAAGAGACCTGAAGGTTTCTAGATGTTCGAGGGGGTCACCGATGCCAGTGTATAGGACCATATTAGGAGTTTGATATTTCTTAGGCAAATGGGCCTCCATTACCTGACGAGTGAAAGACGGTTCTGTTTGATGAATTGATGTAAGAGCCTTTGCTGGAAGATTAGACTGATATCGCTGCTCAATATGAGTGAAACAATCTTTGAGTTTTTTGAGATCTCTTTCCCATGGCAGAGTATAACTAGTAGTTTCCGTATCAGTCTCCTTAAGTTGCTGACGCTTAGATTCATCAGAATGAATAGTTTGGTCACATTGTGGCGGGGCTTGAGGGTCACGAACCGCCTAATCGATTGGTGGGTTATGTTGCCCTTGTCGTTTGCCTACATGTAGTGATGAATGTCTGGAAGTTACTGGCGATGGCCGCAGTTTCTCTGTAGCTTGCTGCTGTGGAGGAAAATACCAATCAAATCGTTGAGTGAGTTGTTGAAACCTGACTCGAATAGCAGAGAGTGTATCCTGCGAATGACGTGCGACATCATTCATGCCGCCGGTGACTTGATGGAATACATCCTGTATACCAGGGGCCGATTGGTTAGGCGCTGTCGGAGGAACAAAGGGATTAGGCAACATCGGGGGAACTGATGGATTTGGCAATGTCGGAAGGGTCGATTGCCTAGGTTGAGGAGGATTTGGATCGCCCTCAGGAGTCTCCATTGGAGGCTGCGACTGCCTTGAAGTGGAGGGTTGGTTGGTCTTTATCGGAGGCATGGTGGAGAATAAAAGATATAGTGAGAACGATTCAGACGTCGTTTTCCACAGACGGCACCAATCTGTTAACATCAAAAACTCGTCACGAGCAACGGATTGATAATAAGAAAGATTCTTTTTCTTATGGTGCATGATCCTCCAAAGATGACTTCCTCTAGTAATCCTATAAATACAGATGAAAACTAAGGGCAGCCGAAGCTTGGCCGTTAGCCCTCCGATGCTTAAGTCGGTGATGGGCTTTAGCAAAGATGAAGTGTGAAACGTGGGCTAAGATGCCGCGTACCTTTCATTGTAAATAGGAAGCCCTATTTATCGAAATCTTACTGGAGTAATTTGTTACATATATGATTGAGATCTCCCTAATTTCATGGGATAAGATGTTATCTTATCCAATTCTATGCAGGTTAGAAACCTAGATGATCACGTTACTTGATGTAAATCCCTTTAGTCCTATATAAACGGAATTGATATGTATAAACAGATCAAAACGGATCTGTAATTTGGGCCAACTCCTGAACTATATGAGCTGCTGGGACTACAGCTCAGGATACGTTCTTGAGACCTGACTAACGACTAGGCCTGCTCGAATATAAACTACATAGTCGGATAATTGAATAATTAACAAGTCTGTTCGAATATTTTTAAGGAATCGAGATGTGCCCACTCTTGCTCGCTAAAAAATATCTCGTGCTGGTCTGCTCACAGGTCCTATCTTCGGAATGAAGGCGCTCGCATATCAGTCAAGTAAAACTGCTCAATGGATGAGGCTACTTGTTTACTTATGAGAACTAAAGACTTTGACCAAATTTATTCTACAACAACCTGGATCCCAATAAAACCCCGTTCAAGTAAGATTTATGAGTGTTCCACATTCAGTACGTGTACAAGAGTGGTCTACTTGATCATAATCAAGTACAATCAGGCCAAGGCAACACGCTGGAGCCCATTTAATAAACAGGCATATTAGTCATGCGTGGGACTTACATATAAAAACCTTAGCAATTTAACAAGTGGGACCCACTGAAAAAATGCCAGACCATGACATGAGTAAGAATTAAGTTACACGTAAGAAGTTCCATTAATCAGCAACACCATATTGGAAAATTTTTGGAAGCATAGAAAAGCAAGACTAGTGTGTTTCATCATGTGGCTGATCAACGTACACAGATCTACCCTATTCAACTCGGAAGCATAATGTTATTCCAGTGCCCATTTGAAATGTTCCGAGGTCATGGATGGCTATGATTTTATTGCCAGATTACCATCGTGGTACACGCGCCACCAAGAGAATCCATCCACCTGATAACCCAGACAACTGTAAATTGAGAAATTTGATGTTGGAAGCATACTTTTACATACAACATTTTTCCCTGCCCGAGTAGGTCATGTAGAAAATCCAAGCCATGCAAAGGGTGGGATGCACCATAAAGATGACCTTGGATAAAAACCAGGATGGTCCACTCATCAAGCAACCTGAACCATCGATGGTCTGACTCGCAATATGTCCGTTGCTCACCTGGCATCATCTCTATTGAAAAAGAGATCCATCATCTGCACCCATCTTTTTTTATGCGCGCACCCACATTTATACTTTTGTTAGTGGAATAGTGCTTCTCCGATCCCAAAAATAGAAAATTGCAAAATATTATTCCAGTGCCAAACGGTCCAAAAAGTGGGTTAGGTAGGGTGTAAATATCATTTCCCAAGTAGCAAGTTGTGCATTTTACCTAAAAAGAATCCCACTCTCCCACACACGTGTCAAATTAGAGGTTCTGTGTGAGATCGGGCCGTTCATCTTGTGGATCCTACCTCGTTCGTGCCATCAGAAAGAATTTTGACGGCCTACTTCATCTGATGAGTCAGACGTATGAAAAGGATAGAAGGTTGAAAAGAAGTGACCAGTTGTCCACATTTACTGTACGGAATAAGTGTGGGTCAGAACCGAATCATTTTCAGTTCATGTGGCATACGTGGCCCGGCCCATATATCGAATGGCCTTAGTTACTCACACGTGAGAGAGTAGGAACTGATGGATACTCACGCAATCAGCCTTACCACTCTTTACACCACAGATCATTTTCCTTTCAACTCTACGTTAGCCTTTGTAACCTACTTTTTAATAGTTATTCATCGCTGTTTCCCGTGTATGGTTCACCTGATATTTGAATCTTCTCAGAGTTTTGGATCACGTCCTTAAAATGACATGGAAAAACACATAAACGACATAGATATATAAAACATACATTAGAGCCCCAACACGGTTAGGGTAACACCCACTAAGCTGTTTCCAGAGTAACCCTTGCTTTCTAGGGTGATCTAAAAGGCTCCCTCCATCACGTGGATATCATTCTGCCACGTGTACGATTCTGACCCTCAGAATCAGGGACGGATTACCCTCCGGGTAGATCTGTCAAGGGGCCACCATCATGTATCAGTTGATCACGCCGTCCATCCCTTTTCTTGGATTATTTTAAGCTATGAGTCCAAGAATCAGGTAGATCCAATGCTCAAGTGATGTGCTCCATTTGAGTGTTGGATCTGACTTATTCTTTTGTTTCATAGCTTATAATGTTCCGAGAAAAAAGATGGACGGTGTGGATAAAATAATACATCATGGTGGACCTCTCCATAGATCTGCCCGAACGGTAATCCCCATACGGGAGCAGGGCGCAATCACCGTCCAGAACCAAACGCGGATTGTGTCCTACCCCTCCGGCTGCCAGTTGGGGCTCCGAGTGGCTACCATCATGTATTAGTTTTATCCACACCGTCAATCCATGTCATTATGCAATGGGATGAAAATTTAGACAGATCCAAGGCACAGGTGGATCAGACAGCGGGATTAAACTCTGACCGTTGGAAACTTCTTGGGCTCAACAAAAGTTTTGGATCTGGCTGATATTTCTGTTTTCAGTTCATTTCCCCTTCGTCCAGTCTATGTAGGAGAAGAATTTTGCTACACCCGCGCGTTAGCTACACTAGCTACGCAGGGTGTAGCATTGACCCCACCATGACGTATTTGTTGTATCTATGCCGTCCATCCATTTGACGAAGTCATCTTAGGGCATGACAAGAAAAACTAGGCAGATCGAAAGCCTAAGTGGATCTAGCACAGAAAATAGTGCGGATTGAACGCCAACCATTAAAAACTTCTTGGGGGCCACTTGAGCTTCAGATCTGCCTCGTTTTTTATATCATGCCCTAAAATGATCTCATCAAATGGATGGATGGCCTGGATACAACACATACATCATCATGGGGTCATTGCTACACTCGGCGTAACTAACGCCTGGGTGTAGCAAAATTTTCGTCGTCTATGTATTTGGATGTCAAATAAATATCACAGTGGACCCTAGGAACGTTTAAACGGTAAGAATCATTATCACCGCTGCTTCCTTTGGTGTGCTACACTTAAGACTTGGATATGCCTGAAATTTGATCCCATTCCATAAAAATCCACTTCAAAATGGATGGACAGTGTGGATAAAACTAAATACATCACGGTGGCCACTCAGACCCCCTGTCTGTTGGGGGGGAGGACGCAATCCGCGTTCCCCAGGACCAGGGGAGCAAATTAGCTGTTACCAGGGTAACAGCTTAGTGTATGTTACCCTAACCGTGTGGGGCCGACCATGATCTAGTTTTTGTATATCCATGCCATCCATCTGTTTTAACATATTAATTTAGGATAGGATACCAAACCTTAATTAGATCCAACTTTCAGGCGAACCATACCACTAGAAACAGCGAAGAATGACCATTAAAAACTTTTTTATGGGCCGCAAAAGTTTTGGATCAACCTGATATCTGTATTTAAACTTCATCCAGATATTTTTTACATTATCAATAGGTTGGATGGCAAGTAAATATTATGAAAACCTTATTATGGGTCCTTTGGAATTTTTAATGGCGAGGCACTCAATCACCGCTGTTACTGTGTTATGGTCCACCTGAGATTTGTATCTGCTTAATTTTTGACGCCCCATTTAAAATGATATGTAGAAACGGATGGACGGTGTGGATATAGAATACATCATCAACGTGGGCCCCATGGAAGGGGCTTCCCCGGGTAACAGCCAACTCGGGCGCCAGAACCAGACGTCCGGCTCAAGAAAAGTCACGTAAAAGTGGCCATGGTGTTGAAAATTCGAAGCATACAAAGAAATTTATTTCCATCGTGTATAACCCAAATTTCTTGGGCAGCCATGCAAAAATAGACTGATCTGTTGATTTCAACCATCCAAATGGTGGGCCATATGAAAAATAGCTTGAACGGATCAAATTGATGGCAGGATTCTAACCATCCCATCGATTGATTGAAAGATGGATGGCAGCAAATGAGGATTGATTGGAGGTGTGAAATGATGTATTATTTAATTTGTATTTTTCACATAAGTGATAAAGTGATGAGGTGTGAAAGTTTATGGACGGAAAAGAAAGCATTGACTGTGAAAGTTCGCAGGCAACAACTTATGTGAACAGTGTTGAAGTCCCTTGATATACATTGATACGCCATCCTCTAATAGCTCCAGCTTTTAGATCAAGTGGTGATTTGACTTGGTATCAAAGAGAAAGGTCTTGTGTTCAAATTCCGGAAGTAGCAAAAATATGCCACCGGTAATATATTCTCCCACGGGGGGCGTTTTATGGTGTGAGTTGTGATTGGGTTCCCTCCACCCTTGATTATCCCTCCACCTGGGTTCTCTCCACCCTTGCCCAATATGCTCCAGATGTATGCAGAAGTCAGACACTCCACTCGGTGGGCCAGCCAAATGTGTGCTTTGAATTAGTGTAGTTGGCATACCTCTTAAAAATGCCCTAATGAGTGAACCAGAGTTCATTTTGCTCATGGTCGTCCACATGCTGGGGTTACCTAGTCTGGCACCCCTGAGTAGGCACATCTCAAAAATGCCCTAATGAGTGAACCAGAGTTCATTTTGCTCATGGTCGTCTACACGCTGGGGTTACCCAGCCCCACACCCCTGAGTAGGCACATGGAAAGGTATGCATGGGCTAGAATATCTTTTGTACCAGAAGCCGTAACATGTTTCATCT